>JAEIGQ010000070.1:1200000-1568053 GCA_018904275.1 Lordiphosa clarofinis | reverse complement strand
GAACTCAGATAAATTGACCGTTTTCTTCCAGCACGTCAGGTTCACGAGATATTCGCATTAGAGAGGTATCCTTACATTTGTTGGTCGTGGCCACATTAGGTGTCCTATTCGAACCAACTTGTTTTAATGTAGCTGCATTGAATGACGTTAAAGAAAACCAAACACGAAGTTTGATTTTGCTGATAAGGTACCAATTTTGGATTTGAACATTAACAATGTGGGTTTTTTTAAAAAAATCGATTTTTTTGCATGTTTAAGAAATTCTGTAAATTTTCCGCTAATATTAAAATGTTAGAAAAAATAGTTGGTAGTCCTTTGTTTCTTCTTATTTCAATTATTTTCAGTTTTTCGATTTCATGGCGGTTTTAAAGTTATTGTCCAAAAACCTTAAAAATTTTTTTAATCTTTTTACATTTTTTTAACAGTATTAAGCCTTAAAATGTCTAAAAATTTACAAAAATCGGTCTTAAATAACTTTTTAATATCCATTCTTTGGTTTAAAAATAACTACCATCTTATTTTCAAGCTACAAGAAATTTTGGCGGTAAATGTTGTCCAAAAAAAGTCGAAAATTTGTATAGTTTTTGGACTATAACTTCTAAAAGCGCAATGATATTAGAAAACTGAAAATAATTGAAATAAGAAGAAACAAAGGACTACCAACTATTTTTTTCTAAGTTTTTTAATATTAGCGGAAAAATTTACAGAATTTCTTAAACTTGCAAAAAAATCGATTTTTTTCAAAAAATAACCACATTTTTAATCTTCAAATCCAAAAATTGGAACCTTATCAAAAAATCAAAACTTCGTGTTTGGTTTTTCTTTAACGTCATTCAATGCAGCTTACATTAAAACAAAGCACAAAGCACTAAAGGGTTAACAAAACACGAGAAAGAAATTTCTGTGAAAACTAAGAATTGAAATTCGGTTGAAAGAGGTTTCTAAGCTAAAAAATGAGCTTTTATTCTTTATGTTAAGAAAAATATGGAAATTATTTCTTTGTTTAACAAAATTATTGTATTCTTTGCTTCGCTTTGATTTCCATAGGGATTTATGTATGATTTTATGAGAGATTCTTGGCTGTTTTTTTTACAAACGTACCAAACGGGCCTTCTTGGGATCACCGCCATCGTTGTCGTCGTTGCCGCCGCCACGTCGTTTGTTCATGTTGCGCCTGAATTTGCGGTGTTTCTTCATGACATTCACGGCCTTGCCCAGTATTTCCTTCTCCTCTTCCTCAGTGGCTTTACGTATTATCAAGAAACATTCTTCGTTGAACTTGAGCTAAGGAAGAAATTAGAATTCAATTCAATTTATAATGACCCACAAATGGTGTAACATTTCATACCTTGCCATTGTCCAGCTTCTCCAGAAACTTTTCAGCAGCATCTGCCTCGACCAAACGCACCGAGCCCTTGGTATCGCCCTCGTTGTAACCAACAAAGGCGATCTCAAAGTCCTGGACCTTCTCTAGAGCCTTGCGTATCTGCTCGCGCGTGGCGTTCTCCGGAGCCCCTCGAACATCAAAATGGCATTTTTGGGCAAGTCAATGCTCTCGGGATGGCGACGCACACTCTGCTTCTCCTCACTGACCTGCAGCAGACCCTTAACTGATTTCTTCAAAGCCTCCATTATTTTCTTGACATCCGTCTCCAGCGAAGCCAAACGCTTGAAGGTCACCAATAGGGACAAAGGCACCCAACCGTCCTTGTCTTTGGCAATCTGCTTGCGCAGAAACTTGTCGCGTTGGAGATTGGAATCTCCGAAATAATACTCCACTTGGCGTATGATGGCGCTCTCGGCTTTGGTGATGTCCGACCCAGACTGTGCAGCAGCGGAAGTTGTCGGCTGGTCCTCCTCCTTTTTGGCGGCGTCATCAGCCTGTGACGGCTTTTCTTGAGCTTTCTCCAAGGGTGGAGTATCGGCATTCTTGACCTCCTCCGGGACAGTTTTAGCAGTATTTCTTTCAATGTCGGACATGGCTAATTATTACTTTTTTATTTTACAAAGTTTGAGCAATGGCGAAACACGTGCGATGGGTTGTAACCTCAAACTTGCTTTTATTTCGTATTTCCGCTTTTGGTGCAGTGTGGCCAGATTTTAAATGTACACATTAGGGGGGTTCGGTTATTTTTTTTGGAACAAAGCGTTTAGCAGTAAGGAAATTTCACCAAGACACCATGGTATCATTTCTATATAAGCATTTTGGTGTCAAAAGCCCGCATCTTAACAATGAACAGTTCTTTTGAGGTAATTGAGGCGTCATTTCACTCCTTATAAGAACTACAATCTGACTGCGCTTAAAAAATTTAGTTTAAATGTCATAAAGCATAAATGCCGACCCCGGATAAACAACGGTAAATTAAAATACAGCTCCAATAATTTATTCCTCTGTCCTGCTGATTGTTGAGATTGACAGCATACTCCCACATCCTTAATCGCATCCACTATTAATGTCTGCTTTGGTTGACTTAGCGAAGAAGAAAGAAGAGCACGATAGGTATGCCTATGGCGACTTTTAAGCTCCACATTAAAGCTGAAACACTAAGTCTCGCTACGGATCGGTGGAAAAACCTTTCTTCCTGTACTATAGCAAGACTTACGTGGCCTACATTCAACCAAAAACGCACTAACACACTTTTACGTCACAGAAGGAATCACATATCACTTCTGGTGGGCACCCTCACGGGTCACTGTCTTATTGGCAGACACGCAGCACGTCTAGGTGTCACTCACCAGGACTTCTGCCGATGTTGCAGATACGAAGAAGAGGAGGAAACGGTACAACACCTTCTCTGTCACTGCCCCGCTCTGAGTAGAAGGAGACTCGGGACACTTGGTCAACCATTCTTACTCAACCTCTCGGAGACATCCGATCTAGAGATCCCAGCTCTGCTAAAATTTATTCTGTCCACACAATGGTTCAGTAACGAGGACCCCCCTCAGTACTAAAAAGGGTTAACAGGGAATACAAATGGCATCGCAATGGGCCCAAAGTGGCGTCTGACGCTCTCAGCCATCGCAACCTAACCTAACCTAGCCTGTTTATGCCCTTTTTATAGACTTAAGCTAAGGTCCCACAGGCAAATAATTTGCCCAAATTTTCATATAAAATTCGCAAAATAGCCATGATTACAGATTTTTTATAACCTAAAATCAAAACTGGGGTTCCATACGTATGCAATTTAGTCAAAAATAGCCGAAAAGTTTCCTAAATTGGTCTATTTTAGCCAAATTTTCATTAAAATTTGGGCAAATTATTTGCCTGAAATGAAATTAAGCTTACAGTTTAAAGGTCCGTTTTAGTTGCTACTTTTTATGCTAACTTTGATTAATTTTAGTATTCAAAAATCTTTTTAAAGTTTTTCACCTTTGTTTGTGTACGCCTTTTCGTTGGTCACAGACGTGACTGTCACGATTTTCGTTACTAAAGTTCCATCACTAACTGTAACAACTAGAGATGGGAGCTGGCAGAGCAAAACATTGCATTCCAAAAATTTCTCAATTTTAGTTTTGATTTCACTTTTACCAAATTTAACGACTGAGTTTCCCAACAGGTAAATAAGAAAATCATAAAGTAAATGGAATAGCAGCAGGCGTAGGTTGCATAAATCCAATTTCGTCCTCATCATAAACAATAACAACAACTCGGTGATACAACAACAATGGCAACCTGTGAAGTAAAGGAAAGTGACGAAGCTGATCGCATCCAATCACCTGTGAGAGTGCACATCTCACCCAAAACATACCAATACGCGCTCTACGACGACGTACACTTATCTCTGCCTCCACCTACCTCCGCTTCAGAGACTTTTAATACGCGCGGTCATTTTAGCTATTTTCATTACGGCTGCGATGGCCATCAGGATTTGGGTTGGGGCTGCGGTTATCGTACATTGCAAACGGCCATCTCGTGGATTATTAATAAACAAAGAACAGCTGCGGATGCCCATCAGGAGGAGGCTAATCAATATGTGCCGTCCATCAAGGAGATCCAAATGATGTTGGTCAGCATTGATGACAAATCCAGTCAATTTGTGGGCTCTCGCGATTGGATTGGCACTTTGGAAGAGTTCTATGTGATTGATGTAATGTTTCAGTTGCCCTGCAAAATTGTCCATGCCCAGAACTTAAATGACGAGCAGGTGCTTGGACAGATTCGAGAATATTTTGTGAAATACAGCGGATTTATAGCCATGGGTGGCATGAGCGATATGGCGTCCAAGGGCATAGCGGGTTGGCATCGGTCAGAGACGGGTGATGTTTATCTGCTTATTGTGGTGAGTAAATCTTTAAAAAATTAACTGTTAAAGCTATATATTAATATAAGGGGGAACTCTGATCTGCTAATACCTGTGTTTTTGTGAATATTCTAGATTCTAATTTGGCCGTTATTCAGATCGTAGGCTGATAAATAATTTAAAATTACAAATGAACAGACTTGGACAAGATAGCACAAATATTAATGTTTTTATCTCAAAAATGATATATAAAGAGATAAAATCATGGTTTTTGAGCTCCTTAAATTAGCTAATTAGTTCCAGAAAATATTCAAATATTAATATTTTAAAAAATTCAAAATAACGGCCTTACAACGTTCCACTCGAAAGCAAATAAAGCTACATTTTATGGAATTCTTGAAAGTTAGATGAATAGTATCCTCGGGATTAAACTGAACTATGGCCGAGTGTAAAATTGCAGACTTAGTTCAAAAGATGTTGACTTCAAATTTGGATTTTATTTTCCTTACGAAAGTACAGATAACTTCTCTTTAGGGTGTGAAATGACTTTCGTCCTGGATCAGAATTTGATTCCAAAAAATCACTTTTAGCGCCAACCATTCAATTGACTGTTTCGTGCCGTATTCCAACCAACGTTGACGGTATCTTTTCTCTTAACACGGAAACAAATGCAAATCATCTTTTAAAATGCATTGAAGCGTTATTAATATTCGTGTACTGAACACGAATCTGTTTTTCGGAATGGTCCAACATGTCGAAATTTAGTAATTTGAGCTAAAAGTTGCAAAAAATTGCCCATTTTGATATTTTTCCAAAAAAGAATGAAGATAGGCATTTTTTGTGTCTTTAGCTTAAGATTTACTTCCTTTTTTTGTGGAGAAGTATAACGAAAGATTCCATCCATCTAGTGAGTAGAATGGATTATTAAGAGTCAAAGTGCTTTATAACTAGCGCAAAACTTTAAGACACGACCAAGAATGTTGTCAGTTTTGAGAAGTCTGCAAATAAAAGAATAATGTTAAAGGAAAACTTTAAGATTTTCTATTCTAAATTTCTTATAAGAGTTTGAATATTTCAATGCGGCTCTCGATTCAAAAACAGCTTGTTATAGAAAATTTGAAAAGCCATTTCTGGCGTATAACTTGAATCAAGGAATGACCATTCGGTGGGAGAGCAAAGTTGGCTCTACGAAAACCACAATTAAAACTGTTGGAACCATAATCTCAATCTATAAACACACAGATCTCAGAGATGGTACTTTATAGAGGTATAACGTGTATACGACATATGCTACCTATACTTGCAGGCAAATCAAGTTCAATTTAAGCCATGCTCTTACAATTTGGAAAAATCGTCATATGTTCAACAGTTTTTGATATGTGTAGATGGTACAAACCTTGAAACATTTAGTTATTAAGATTATTTATTACTCAAGTTATGACAAGAAGAAAGTTCATAGCAGCAGCGCTGCTTTTAGCTTCTACTGGAGGTATGGAATGTATTACAGCGGGGCTTTGACGAACATTTTTTATTTGTTTGTTTGTTTTAGAAATCCATTTTCGATGGTTGCATATAATACTACCAAATAATAACACATTTCAACAAAAATAGGGGTCATCGCGGGTCGGGAAATAACGTTGATACCGTTCGACGGAGGCTTTCAAGCTGAATAAAAGTCAATTTTCCAAATTTTTCTAACACGTCAAGTTTTTAAGATATCAATGGTCAAAGTTGTTGAAAATGCCATCTTTAACGGAATAATGCGTGTTAAAATTTAGATAAATAGGTTGATCTTTCCTCTGCCGAGGGCCATAAACCAAATTTTTGATTGATGGGCAAAAAACCGTAAATAAATTAAAAAGAAAGATGTATATTTTACATGTTTCGAGCAAAAAAACTAACATAATTCTGTGTCAGTAGGCTCTTTTGAAAATCAGTTTTTAATTGTTGTTAAATTTTTAAAATGCCGCGAAAGTGCTTAACCTCACCGGATTCTTTCTGCTATGTTTGCGCAAGGCACACTCCAAAGTGTCAAAGAGAGTCCATCAACCAATCGGTCCAAACGGCTTACGAAAGGGTCTTTGGCAGTCGAATGGGCAACTTGGACAAATCATGGGTACCACATTCGGCTGCAAATACGCAGATTGATGAAAGAAGATGGGGACTTCCTGAAGACCTTAAGTGATATTGAAAAAAAGACGTGGATTTCAGTAAAGAAAGTTTTTAGTGCAGTCTAAACAAACGGTTTCTGAGATGCTCCAAAACTTTAAAGAAATGAAATGTAACATGTCACTAAAAATACACTTCTTGGACTCTCATTTGGATTTTTTCCCCGAACGCTTAGCCGACACAAGTGATAAGCATGGGGAAAGATTTCATCAGGACATGTCGGACATGGAAAAAAGATACCATGGAAAATCCCCTACTCACATGCTGACCGACTACTGTTGGACTCTAATCTCAGAAGACAATGTTTCAAACAAGAGGAAATCAAACAGGATTTCTTTTACAACTTACACCACAGTAAAAAAAAATAATAGCAACTAATAATAACCTATTAATTTATTCCAAAACTATTATTTTGTTTTTATTGCATTTAAATAGAGAATAAGACGCAGGTGAATGAATAAATTAACTTTGCGAAAGACATTTCCATATTCAATATATTTGTCGAAGCGCATATTGTCAACAGAAGATTTGGTGAGAAAATGGAATTTCTTGTCGAAAAGCCCAAAACTTTGGATAGGCAAAAGTAGCAATCTGTTAGATGATTGCTCTGCTCTCTCCAATGTGCTGGGACAATCATCATTCATGGCATCATTCTTTTTTTCTTTGATTGAGAGCTGGAGTTTCCGGCGGCAGCGAGTACATATCGAATGTGGTACCATTGATTTGTCCAAGTTGCCCATTCGACTGCCAAAGACCCTTTCGTAAGCCGTTTGGACCGATTGGTTGATGGACTTTGACACTTTGGAGTGTGCCTTGCGCAAACATAGCAAAAAGAATCCGGTGAGGTTAAGCACTTTCGCGACATTTAAAAAATTTTAAAACTGATTTTTAAAAGAGCCTACTGACACAAAATTATGTTTTTTTGTTTGCTCGAAACATGTAAAATATACATCTTTCTTTTTAATTTATTTACGGTTTTCTGCCCATCAATCAAAAATTTGGTTTATGGCCCTCGATAGAGGAAAGATCAACCTATTCATCTAAATTTTCACACGCATTATTCCGTTAAAGATGGCTTTTTAATATATTTTTTGCGCAAGTTTTTTTTTGCAGTTTTAGGCATTTTCAACAACTTTGCCCATTGATATCTTAAAAACTTGACGTGCTAGAAAAATTTGGAAAATTGACTTGTATTCAGCTTGAAAACCACCGTCGAACGGTATCAACCTTATTCCCCGGCCCTCGATGACCCCTATTTTTGTTGAACTGTGTAATACTTAATTTTGTTTTCAATGTTCTTCCTACGCGTTTCGGTCGCATTTTGGGCATTCATCAGGGAGCCTTAATTAATTTGTTTACATTAATATACAAATAAACATTACAATGAATACCTGTTGCACCATCGTTACTTTTGTTAATTTGTTATTGGTTTTATGTCATCCCCATGTATTTCTTTCAAATGTCAAATGTTTGACTTTCTTATTATTTTTTCCCGTGATCGCCGCAGCGTACATATATTTTTGGGGTCCACGTCGTCTGTAGGATTTAATGCCCGGTCTCCCCAAAGGCTTTCCAGTGTCAGTTTTATTTTCTCTCTTTTTTACGTCCAGCAGTTAAACATTATTGAAACCCTAGTCGCAAAAGCACGTTTAGCCGTTCCATTCTTTAGGCCATCTCAAGCCTCTCCTTTTATCTTACATGCTATTTCGTACACAACGTTCTGTTAGTTTTCGTTATTTTGTCTTTTTTGTTAGTAAACAGTTTTCCTGTGTTTGTGTGGGCTTTGTATGCAAACGTTAGATTTGAATGGAACTTGATAGTATTTAAGACAGACTTAAAGTCTATTAAAACTATAAAGTAATTTTTTATATTCTTAATCAGTACTTTCACTTGTCTGATGTTGCATATAAGTTTCTGATATGGGATGCTCTGATAGTGCATTATTCATTCTGAGAAGCCCAAAAAACTAGCAGCAGAAGGGCCGATACGGGATACACACACATACACAAAGGCCTTAGTGTTTTTAGCTTTTGTTTGCTGATGTCGAATTTTGCTACAAGCCTGCCTTTGTGATTCCCAAGCGTTCTTAGCAGTTGTGTCATGAGGTACCTTCTTCCTTCTCTTAACACACTAAGGACAGGCAGAGACAGCTGAAGATTGAATTGGTATTCATGGAATAGCGCTGTACTGTCAACCAGCGTCTTTTGTGGTGTTGTGCGTGTCTTGTTTTAGACAAGTTTTGGACAATATCCAAAACTTAAATGACCTAGAGCCTGCTTAAAAAGTTCTATGATGTTCTACTTATATTTTAATGGTAAAAGAATTAAAAATCTCTAATATTCCCCTTAAGCAGAGGTTCATTTCAATATTTTATTAAAATGTGGCCCTATTTGTATGCCTACTGCTGTATTTACTTAAGAGCGAGAGTTTCTTCTCATCACCTTACATAATATTATCAAATTTTTCTCACTCTTTTCCCTTCTTATCTATTTTTTTCTCCCTATAGGATCCCCATTTTGCGGGTATTCCCAGTTCCAAGCAGCAATTGATTGACCAAGGCTATGTCCGTTGGATGCACATCAACGAGTTACAGGCGAGCACCTACAATCTGTGCTTTATACTACAACCTTAGACCCTTGTTTTGGCAATAAAAAAAAAAAAGCAACCAACCAATTTTATGCTACTTTAATTTCTCTTCTCTTTTAGCCACACGCTCACTTGCTGGCCCCATGGAAATTATCGCTTGGCTGGCCAAATCGAGGCTGATAACCAGTATACCATAGCGATGGAGCTGATAAGCCGGCCGCAATTGAACCATTAGGAAACGCACAAAATAAGTGAAAAAAGAGAAGACAACATGGAACTAATACAACGTGCTCTGTTAACTGCCTTGGGTGCCCTCTCCCTGATCTATGCTCTGGTCAAGTTCAGCTTGGGTTACTGGAAGAGACGTGGAATTTTGCATGAGAAGCCCAAATTGCTGTGGGGCAATCTCAAGGGCGTAATCAGTGGCAAGCGACATGTCATGGAGGCTCTGCAAGTCATCTATGAGGCCTACAAGGGACGTGCCCCTTTTGTGGGATTCTATGCGTGTTTGAAACCATTTGTTTTGGTATTGGATTTGGAGCTGGTGCAGCATATTTTAGGCAAAGATGCGGGAAGCTTTACCACCCGAGGAATGTATTACAATTTAAAGGACGAACCTTTGTCGGGAAATTTGCTACAATTGGATGGACACAAGTGGAGGGCATTGCATGCTCAAGTGGTACAAGTTTTTACTCCAGCCAATATGGACAAAATGCTGCCACGTCTAGTGGAGATTTCGCAAAAAAGCCAACGGGAGTTGTGTCAGCAAGGAGAACTCCAAAACCTTAACATAAGTCATTTAGTGGAGGGCTATAACTTAGAGGTTATAGCTTGCATGGCATTTGGGTTGGAGCTGGCAGCAGATAAGCAGGAGTTCCGCCTACAGGCCAACAGCTATGGACGTAACTTCAGTCTCTGGCGTGCCTATTTGGCTTTGGAGTTCCCGCTTCTGGCCAGAATTTTGCAATACAAAAGCTATGATGAGGCTGCTTTGGCCTATTTTCTAAAGTTAACCCGCCAACAGTTGGAGCAGCAAAGACGCCGAGATCGCCAGCCTTTGCAAACGTTTTTGCAACTGTTTACCAGGTTGGATCAACCCTTGAGTGAGCTACAAATAGCTGCCCAGGCTTTTGGTTTTCTGCTGGCTGGACTGACACCTCTAAATGCCACCCTCAGCTTTTGTCTCTACGAGTTGGCTCTAAAACCCGAGCTGCAGGAGGTCACCAGGCAGGAGATTCAACAAGTTCTTGAGCGGCACGGAGGAAAACTGCCTAAGGAAGCTTTGAAGGAGCTCAAATATAGCAAACAGGTTTTGTATGGTAAGTTGTTACCAAAATTTAAAAGGTTTCCTTACATTTACTTTATTTCTTTATCTTTCCAGAAACCTTGCGCCTGCACTCGCCTTATCCCTTTTTGCTGCGACGCGCCACCAAAGATTTCGAATTGCCCAAATCGGTGTTCGTCATAGCCAAGGGCAACAATGTTTTAATACCCACCGCTGCCTTGCATCGTGATCCGGCCATTTATAAGGATCCTCTACGTTTCGATCCCCGTCGGTTTAATGGCTTAGATCAACGTTTGCCCTTCTTACCCTTTGGTTTGGGTTTACGTGGCTGTTTGGCCTCTCAGTTTGTGGAGCAACATTTGCTGGTTGGTTTGGTGGCTCTTTTAAAGCAGCATCGCTATTCCCCCTGTGCCCAGACTTTAATACCCCTAAAGTATGACACCGGCAGATTGTTATTAATGCCAAAAACCGACATTCATTTGAGTGTGGAGCGATTGGTTAGCTAAGTTTGTTGTTTAACTATTTACCTAGTGTCTAGTTTATTTGCACCTATATTTCGTTTAAATTATGATTTAAGCTGCGGACTTGTGTGATAAATGCAAATGATTTATTGTTTTCTTGTCTTTTAATTTTTTGACTGCACCAGGAACAAATTATTATGAACAAATAAATTACCTTAATTGTTAAATGTAAATAAAATTGAAGAAAAGAGTTTGACCATTTTCTTGATCTTAACTTTTAATTTGGAAACCCAAACCCTTGTTAATCCCTCAGTTAATGTAATGGGGATACCTCCCTGCTTTTAAATTTTTATACCCTTGGAGAGGGTATATTGAAATTGTCCAGATGTTTGTAACGCAGAGAAAGAGGTATATATATTCCTGATCAGCATGACGATCTGTCCGTCTGTCCGTCTGTTTCTATCTCCTACGTCAGTTTTAAAGCAGAGATGGGCATGCACACATATCGTCACATTTTTCACACGCATACAAGCACAGGCAAATATAAGGAGCTGTCAATGCTTATAGCGTACGTGTGATTTTGTACAGTCGGCCGCGGCAGAGCCCCAATGCACACGCTGCCTCGTGTGTATAGGAACGTCGCTACGCGCCCATCTCTGTTTTAAAGCTATCTTAACCAAACTTTGCACGAAGTCTATTGGTATAAATAAGCTGCACATTTGTCGGAACCGGCCGGATCGGATGACTATAGCATATAGCTGCCATATGAACGATCGGTTGAAAAACTAGTTTTAGTGAGAAAATTTTGTTTGTTTTCAAAGTTATCTCTCCCAACGCTCGTATTTATAAGTTTTGTCGAAATCGGACCACTATATAGTATAGCTGCCATACAAACTGTCAGGCATATATCACCCTCCAAGGGTATATATACTTCGGTCGAGCCGAAGTAAGCTTGCCTCTATTTTTAAGAGTTGAAATTGGTTTTTTTATACTTACAAAGAAATAGTCTTAAACTCAACAATATTTAAAATATCAAAATCGATAATATCAAAAAGCAAGTTTCACAAAATCGACATCTTCTATCTCTATAAATCTATATTTATAAAAGAGTTCAACCAGACTAATTGACTGACTGACCGTCGCACAGCCTAAACCATAAAAGATAGAAAGCTGAGTTTTTCACAGTAGTTTTATCTTATACTGAAAGTGAGTACTAAGATCAGATTTTGGAAAATTCTGTCGGGAAATGTGGAAAATTCGCGGAAAACTGTTGTATGAAACTTTTTCGTTTTTCATCCGATCAAGTCAAAACTCATTTTCAAAGATCTATATGAAAATTCGACATTAACTGCATACCAATCTTCCGGAAAATTCACCCCGCTGGGTGGAAAGTGGGTGGTCAAGGTTACTTTGGCGAAAGTTAAGTTCCCAGCGATAAGCTCCAAACTCATTTTCAAAGTTACACATAATAAAACATAAAAAACTTGACCTTAAAATTTTGGAAAATCTATCCCCAAAGTCGGAAAATTTGAGGAAAACTGCAGTATGAATCTATTTTGTTTATCATCCGATCATATTCAAACTCATTTTCAAATATCTATGTAAAAATTTAGAAATAACTGCTTACTAATTTTCCGGAAAATCTGCCCACGGGGAAAATGGCCGGAAAATTCTGCACGCAAAAAACTATTTGTTATACGATTGGCTTGAAACTCGGCTTGCAAAAATAGTAAGTAAAATAAATTGAGATGTGAATTTCCGTTGTTGGAAAATTTGATCCAACGGTCGGAAAATTCCTGGAAAACTCTGTATGCAAAAAACTATTTTTCACCCGATTGACTTAAAACACGGTTTGTAAGGGTAGATAATAAAATAATATAAAATGTAACTTTGCAATGTCTAAAAATACGCCTTCTAGGTGTGAAAAAGTCCGGAAAGTTCATCATGCAACAAAACTACTTTTTACCCGATTGACTTGAAACTCAGTTTTTAGAGATACAATTCGATTTCATTTGTGGTTTTTTTTATTATTTTTTCGAAGTGGAAATACCGCAGAGATGCCCACTAGGGCTTTTTATTGGTTATTTATTATTGGCTTTTTATTGGTTTTATACTGTTAAAGGCACAGCGAAGCGCGACAGGGTATATGCTAGTATTATATAAAAGAGAGTGTCTTGACTGATTGATTCACTGACTGATTGGCAATCATCGCACAGCCTAAACGGTAAGAGCTAGAGGGCTTTAATTTATACAGGAGTTTCTGTGAGTGGTGAAAGTGCGTACTAAGACGGAATTTTGAAAAATTCCAACCGGAAAAATCGGAAAAGCGTCGGAAAAGTTTGTATGGGAAAAATGTTATATTTCATCCGTTTGACTTGAAACTTGGTTTGTATGCATAGTACGCGAAATAATTCGACACGTGTTTTCACGATTTCGGGGTGAAATAAATTGAAATTAAGGACGGGAAGTGGGTTCGATGTGGGTGGGATGTGGGTGGGATTGTCGGCGGGAAATTGGCGGGAAGTGAGTGGAAAGTGGGAGTGCGTTGGTTCTATGCTGTTGAAGGCGCAGCGAAGCGCGACGGGTTATATATAAAAGAAAGTCGTGTGTACTTTATCAATTATATCTCCAGAACGCCTGGAAGTGTTTGTAAGATATTTGATATGTTGAACTTGATTTAGAATATCAACAAAGAAACACAACAATCGCGAAAACTTGTTGAATTTTATAATAAATTTAGATAATGATAAAGATTTAATAGTTGGCAATTGTCAACGGGTAAATAAGAAGCTTAAGCAATTAAGGTCAACAGATATCGCGAGTTTTTTCAAAATTTAAAAAGTTTAGATTGTCATGAAGTTTTAATAGTTGGCAATTGCGGACGGGTAAAAAAGAAGGGGTAAGATTGTCATACAGTAGGTGTAGATCAAATGGTAAAAATTTCATTGAGTTTAGACTCTCATTTAGACGAATAAAATATTTGGGTGAAAAGAAGGTGTATATCCAACGGTCCGGTCCTAATAACATCGAACCTCGATTCCTTGAGACGGGTAAATAAGAGGTAGAGATCCAATATTTTTGGAAATTTCAGGTTCTTGGATTTTGAACTAAGGATAGGCTTCTAAACTAGGTTAAAAATAAATAATAATCCAAATTTCTGTACTTTTTGATCAGACAAAATAAGTTTTAAGGGCCTCATTAACTGAGACTTCATTTGATGGTAATGATAAGACAGATAGCTAAGATGTAAATACTTTTAAAATGTTTGATTTAGTCGGTACTCTATTAGTGCCATAGAAGCCTATAATGATGTCAGTTATCATCAAGCGTCAAAATTGTGGAGATAACTTTAGTCTTATTATGATTGCTTATTTTTAAACGTTATTGTATGGAAGAATCTTAGTTTAAAATCGTTTGGCAAATCTTTGTCTCACAGAATTAAATACAACTAATTTTCTAGATTTTAGAATGTCCAATAAATTTTTAACAGAACCGAAAATTTAGGTTCAGCAATTTTGTGAACTTTGGTTCAGTTTAAGGTTTGGATTTATGGTTATAAAATGGTGGAATTCTGAGTTCCAACCGGTTCGGTTCATAATCGATTTGAAGCCCTCCATAAGAGGTTGATTTAATGCCCTTAAAAGTATGCAATCTTTATTGCATTTTATAATTATCAATTTGAACCTAGACATACAATTGCGCAGATGTCCTTAAGTAGTTGTTAGCTTACAAAAATCGTTTTGCGTTTTTCAATAATATTAAAAAAATTCAAAGGGTCTAGCCCGATAAGGGAAGGGGTGCGGCCTAAAGTCTGGGATTTTGAAATTTCTTTTATAATTGGATAGATAACTTCAAAACAAACTGATCTGGCCCAATGTTAGGTCATTTTGGTGCCATGTCCTTGAGATATCGTCAAAAATCCTTTTTTTATAAGCTTTTCTTTAAATAGAAATATCTCGGGAACCAGAGTAGCTAAAGACATGAAATAAATTGCCACTGATAGAGAATTGATCAAAGTTTTCGAAAATTAGAAAATTGGTGACATACACTAAAAACATTTTTTGCTATAATTAAAAAAAAACTTGAATGTGATGTTTTTGGCAGTTCGCGTTGGACCGCCACCTTGAAACTTTTCCTGGAATTTCTTTCAACCTTAAAGCCAATTATCAAAAAGTTTGAAAAAAATCCAAGATACGCTTCCTAATGAAAAATTAAAAAATATCAATTTGCTTATTTTATTTACTCGTCATCTTTACTATTTTCGGTTATGACAACATTCGCTTCATCCGACTCAAAAATTCTTGATAAAATTGCTGCTGGGCAGATAATGCGTGATAAGTATCTTGCATGAGCTAAGTAATAAATCACACTTGCAGCATGAGAACAACAGCCAACAGTCCTCTTTCCTTTGGGACAACTACAGCAATAACTTTGTACGCCATCTATGCTATTATGTTATATGCCTCAAGCGAACCTCGAATTTTACTATTGAGGTACTCATTTCAACGAATGAAACATCTATCGTATGAGACTGTTAGCGACAGTTGGTAAGATCCAGAATATAATACCTTTAGCTCGTCTTCCGTGTGTATTGGAAATTCCAAAAGCTATGATGTATTCAATGGACTTAATAAACTTCTTCTTCGGTTGTGACGCTCTTGCTCAATTTCTTCACACAAAGTATTCGGAGCCATCATACAATTTTTAAAATGAGAAAGTATTTTGCTTTCTAATTTTTAATCTGAGTTCAACCTCTTCAAACTTGTTTTTGAGATACCCAGCAATTCTGCATAGATCACCAACTTTGAGATATTTGTTGTCCAGATTGTGATGTAAAAGTTTATATTTTTGAGCAATTGATCCATGAACGGCTTCGACGACTTTTTTAAAACTCATTTGCTTCTTCGGTGTCCAGTTGAGCTTTTTTCCCTTTAAATGCTGGCTCTAAAGCCTTTTCCTTCTGTCTCACCAACGACATCGCGAAAACCCCTATCCACAACGAATATGTCATTAGGTTGTAAAAGCCTCATTAAATAAGTGTTGGCATGAGTTTGTTTCATAATCGAAGCATCGTTTTCTTTACCATACAACGGACCGCATATGTCCAATAAATATAAATATTTTTTTTAGCACTCTCTCCGAAAAAAAAGTTAGTATAATACAGTTAAAGCCGAATTTACATCATCTAGATCAAACTATCTATCTGACAAATAACCAACTTATAAATAAATTGTCATTTTATGTCTCAAATAGCAGACATTTAGAAGATGTCAATTCGACCCTTATTTATTTAATTAATTTGAAAAAAATATTCCTGTTTAGTTTTAGCAAAAGAAGTCAAGACGCTTTGGAATTCCGAAACGAACTCATTATTATTACACGATTTTGAACAAGGTCTTGTGGTTCCGCCAACTATATTGTTAATGTATGAAATGGCAGTTTTTCTCAGAGAATATATACATTTATGAATTTTTTATTAGGAAGCGTATCTTGGATTTTTTTCAAACTTTTTGATAATTGGCTTTAAGGTTGGAAGAAATTCCAGGAAAAGTTTCAAGGTGGCGGTCCAACGCGAACTGCCAAAAACATCACATTCAAGTTTTCTTTTAATTATAGCAAAAAATGTTTTCAGTGTATGTCACCAATTTTCGAATTTTCGAAAACTTTGATCAATTCTCTATCAGTGGCAATTTATTTCATGTCTCTAGCTACTCTGGTTCCCGAGATATTTCTATTTAAAGAAAAGCTTATAAAAAAAGGATTTTTGACGATATCTCAAGGACATGGCACCAAAATGACCCAACATTGGGCCAGATCAGTTTGTTTTGAAGTTATCTATCCAATTATAAAAGAAATTTCAAAATCCCAGACTTTAGGCCGCACCCCTTCCCTTATCAGGCTAGACCCTTTAAAACGTTATTTTTGTGACTTAGCTTCGTTTTGCTGCTTTGATGGCAATAATTTCAAATGCGCGCCCACTCTGTTGCCGACTGACATAAACGCTGTGAAAATAAATTTGGCATTAATAACAAACGCTTAAATCAGTGCGCACATCAAAATGAAATAGATTTTAATTAGAAAAACTAAAATAAAATCTAGCTTTATTCTACTTAACTAGCTTAACAGCACAGGGTGTCACGAGCCTACCGCTGAAAAATTTGAATTGTGCGCCAGCGAACATGCCGACTGTTTAACTAAATATTGCTTTAATACTTGAAATTCTCTATTTGCGAGCACATTCTTAGCACAACTGAACACTTAACACTACTTTAAAGTAAAATTTAGATTCGCACAAACAACAATCAGTGCTGGCAATTTAGCTATTTTGCCTACACCAGGTCTAGCTATTTTCTAGAGACCATCACTGGCAATGGCATTAGAATAAACACTGAAAGAGGCTTTGTTGTGTTTCATTGTAGCCCTACATCGTACAAACATATTTAAGCAAACATTTGTTCAGCTATCTTTTATAGCTATTTTTTAGCTTTCGAGCATTTATGCTTGGCAACACTGATAACAATTGGACGTTAGCACAGGGTGCCGCGCGGTCTAGTGTTGAGTAGCGTAACATTTAACGCCCCCACAGAGTTTTCCAACTCTTGACTCTCTCGCGCTCTCGCGCAGTCACAGTTAAATTTTCAACTTGTGCAGACGAGCGCGGACGGGTTTCAACTTGTGAATTGTTTTGCGGCAAATGCACTTTTCTTTTATTTTTCGGTTGCAGTTAAAGAGTGTAGTGTAACTAAATTTTGTGTGTGTGAATTGTCTATAAGAAAATTAAAGAAAAGCGGTGGCCTCGTCGCGAAATTGCATATGTATACGGAAAATTGCGAATAAAAAAGTAACAGTTAAAACGGGCAGTTTACGAATTAACTGTTGTTTGGTCGAAAGCAAGCAGTGCAAAATAAAATAAAATTAGAAGTGCGTGAGAAAAAAATTAGCAGACAAAAAAAAGGAAAAAATTCAGCGTCTGTCTGCTATGCAAAAATGTATGTGTGAGTGTGTAACAACAACAACAGCAACAACAAGCAGAACAAGGATCTCCGTTTGCCGCTCAGGGTAGTTTGTTTGAACAAAGCACAACATCAACAACAAGGAGTCGTCGAGTCGAGGGCTGACTGGTTGGGAGAGCAATGCAACAACAACAACAACAACAACAACAGTCCCATACGCAAGGGCGAGGGGGAGGAAACGCTGCTTAATTGTTTGCAGCCAGAAATTCAAACAGAAATCCAAACAAACGATTGCATTTAAAGCATCTCAAACTCGGTGGGGCACGTTGTCTGAAAAGTGCATTGTAAGTATCCTTCAAGTGTGCTTTTTTCCAACCACTTCATTGTTTAAGCAGATACAACAAAATACCTAAAAAAAAAAGCACTTGGCCTTGTTTCGAGTGAGCCAATTATTAATATATTTCTGTTTTAAGCAGGGGAGCAGCCTGCAGCTGCATATCAGAGATTTGCACAGCTTCCAATTCCAGTTTGGGGGGGAGTTCCAGTGACTCCTTTTTTGTTTGCTTTTCATTGCCAACAACCTCGATTTGTGCTCCCCTTTTTTGAAGTTTGCGCGAGATTTTTGTCCTGTTAATTGCGCAAGTGCAAAAACTTTACCAATTTTTTTGTTTCTTACCTTTGATAATAAAATACTTATTTTAAAAAAGTTCATTGACCAAATTCTATATATTTAAAAAAGGAAACGAATAAGGGTCTTACGGGGGTGGCTTTAATTTTTTGTTTTGGGGTAAAACCATTTGGTAATCATAACAGGAACCGGAGCAGCACGTCACAAAAATAACAATAATAATAATAAAAATAACTGTAGAAATGTAAATGTGTGTTGTTTTATTAGAATTTTGTAGCTGCTCTCTTATCACTCCACACGTAGTGTTAATGTGTCGGAGTGGCTGGGCATAATACATACCTTTCAAACGACCCTAATGACGGGTACGGGGACTGATAAGCACATTATTTGACAATATGATTGGGGGGGTACACGGTAGCCCAGATAAGCCTGATAAGTCATAGTTGAAAGCTCACTCATCATCAACTCTCAGCTGGCTGTCTGTGGCTTTAAATTAGACAATGATTGAGGCTAAGTTTTGACTTAATGAAACGTACCCAAACCCCCAAACACTATACTATTTAAGGATGAAGACAAATTAGTAAATTTGATTAAATTTTTGATATGTTAATTTAGCCTAAAGAGGTCGTAGAGTAAAACATCATAATACTTTTTCGTGGATTTTAAATCAGCTTTTGATAAAGTGCCAAGAAATCTTCTTTGGAATAAATTGCACAAAATGGGAGTCTCTTCGAAATTTGTCAACTTTATGGAAAGGGTATACGGTCAAACAGAAGTGGTTTGGACGGGAGATCTGCCGTCGAGCTACTTTGAGACTGAAATCGGCGTAAGACAAGGACGTATACTATCAACCCTGTTGTTTGCGCTGTATCTGGAAGATCACCATGATAGTCTACAAGGAGGCTTGTGTTTGGGCGGAGTAAATATTCGCCTGCTCCTTTATGGGGATGACATCATCATCTCAGCTGATAAGGTGGAAGTAATGCAAAAAATGATTGACATCTTGGAGAAATATTGCGACCAATGGGGAATGGAAGTCAACCTATTAAAATCTGAGGTAATGGTCTTCAGAAAAGGCGGCATACTGGCAGCAGTGGAAAAATGGACCTTCAAATGATATGCCATAAAAATTGCCACGGAATATAAGTATTTAGGAGTATGCTTTACGCCTACCCTTACCCTACCCTTTCAAGGAGCATATATTGAGAAGAAACGCAGAGGGAAAAGCCAGTATCAACTGCGTATGGAGCTCCTTTTTGGCAAAACCCAATGTAAGCATCGGAGCGAAATGGAAACTTTTTAACGCTCTATGTAGAGCTGTTCAGTCCTACGACGCACAGGTATGGGGATACAGCTATTTCGAGGTAGTGGATAGTCTGCAAACATATTTTTTGAAGAAAATCCTTAGGCTGCCACCGAATACCCCTGGATGATGCGCTTTACTATACCTTAGGTCTACACATCGGATATGTAGGAAAAACCAGATTTTTGTATGGGAATAGTCGACTGCCGCACGTTCTTACATCCGAAATAGTAAAGAAAAACGTTTTCTGGGCACAAGAATAAAATAAGGTATGCGCTCTTCTTACTCTTAACTGAAAAGATGGCCTAAGCTTCGTTCAAGATTGGAATAGAATGAGACTCCGTAAATTGGAAGCTCTTAGACAGAAGTCGCATGCGGAACTCATGAAAGGATTCAAACAAGAATCTACAGATTCCTCGACCATACAGCTACCCTTAAACTACAGTATCTTGACACCTGTAATATCACATGGGTGATGAAAGGATTGCTTGACCTTATTACGCTGTTGTCAAATACATACAATAGATCGGTAAACGTGACATGCCCACTTTGCAATAGCGGAGAAAACGAGGATCTGACTCACTTTTTAGCAAGATGTCCTTGCCTTAAGGGTCGCAGATGGGCGTCCCGGGATAAAACATACCTTACAAAGCAGGAGCTACATGATATCCTTGACGATAAACATAACTAGAACTGGGAGGGGCTGATTTCCTACTTAAGAAAAGTGTTGGTTTACAGAAAGAAGATTTTAGAAATAATTTAAAAGGCGGCAAAATCAAAAATAAAATAGAAGAATTATAAAATGAGGGCGCATTAGTCAAAGCCCCGTACTGCTGAACGGTCTGATATCTTGGGAAGATCAGGAAAGTCAGGCGAAGTAAGCGGGTGCGGGGTGAGGCAAAATGTGCCTGGCCGACGGACGGTTCGTGCAACCAAGTCGGTTACTTTAACATAAGTTTCTTTTTAGTTTTTATATACAATGTTATAGGCTCATATAATTATTAAAACAAAACATTACATTACTAATACTTTGTATGTACTTTGGGACAAATGTTTCTTATAGCTGCAGGCAGATCAAGTTTATTTTCAATTTTTGCCACGCCCCCTCCCGCCTCCGAAATTCGGAAAAAACGTCATATCTCCTACAGTTTTGAAGATAGACGTTTCGTACCTTCTGGAGATAGTTAGTAATTAGCAAAATGTATCGATTTGCCAAGGAAATGATAAAGATCGGATGAGCGGTTCTCAAGTTATGAGCAAAAAAAGTACATACAGTACAAATATAATCGTAATATTTTTCGTGGCAATTCGCCCCTCTCAGAGCGTTTCTATGTTTTGTGTGCTTTGTTTTTAGACGGTAAAAGGCATTTGTGCTCAACCTAAAATTTTAAAACTTCGTTTAGCTTCATGATAAATATGAAGACGCAGTTGGAAAAAAATTGTTTGAATATTATGCAGGAAATTAAGGTCGAATGTGAATATTTGTGCTGTAATTTTGAAACCGTTTTAAATTAAATACACGTTAAACAAGACCCTTTGACCTGGAAATGATAGTGCAGTTGAATTCTAGAGGTAACTGCAAAAATGGTTATGGAATTCCAAATTATGAAAGTATGCCCTTTGTTTTCGCCTTTGAAAAGCTTCGTTTTTAAATGTTTAAAAACAGTTGCTTCTTATGAAACAGTTCCCTCAAATAAAATCATCTTTCCCCATTTCCAGTTTGTTTGTTTGTGCTTTGCTTTGACTATCAACTGAATTAGCATTAATTTCTGTTTTCAGTGCAAAGTGAATAGCCTGAAAATTCTACATTTTGACCTCTCTCTCTCTCCCCTCTCTCTTTCCCCACGTTTAGACCATGGCAAATGCTTATTAATGATAAACAAAAGTACCGTTAACCGGCACATGTTACTTTTTCATGTTTGTAATTTTCACTCTGTCGTTGTCGTTGGCCACGTTTTTCCTCTAAACACATATTCTAGTCAAGATTTTCTTTGTACTTAGTTTGCCTTCATTTGAGTTGTGTGTGCTCTTCCAAACAGCTTTCACGCTTTTGTTTTCTGATTTGTTATGGTTTTTTTGGTTTTTGAACTTTTGACATTTGTAAAACTTTTAATGAGCTCACAGTTGGTTCTTATGGCGGCACGCAAAGGAAATTCGCACAAGGCGACATTAGTTAACTTGGATTAGACACGATTTTCATTAGGACAAAACAACAAAATGAAAAATCGAAAGCTGTTACGAAAGATGCCGAAATGGCAGCACATGATGTGTGGGGGCGGACACACACACACACACACATGCATATGTGTGTATAAATGGATTCACGCCTTTTCATGAGTTTATTCATACAAATACAAGATACACCCATGCAGTTCAAGCAATCAAACGAAAATCTGTTGTTCGAGTGGGCGTCCAGACAACTACACCAACTTTAAGATGCAGAAAACAATTGCACTCAATTCAAGCCAAGTTACTCTTAGCCCAAGGCATTTAAATATGGTGAGAACCAAGTTTCAGAAATTTAGCAGCTGTTAAATTTGGATATTTGGGAAACTATTACTAAGAATTAAAACAAAAATCACATAAAATGTGTTACGAAAAAAAGAACCAAATTCACTAACTATACATAACCCCTAACAAAACTGGTCCCGTTTCTTATTGAGGTTAAAATTTAGAATAGGAAATGATAATAAGTAGGCATCCCGGCGGTATTTCCAACATCGGAAAATGAAAACACAAATGAATTCTCATTTGGAACCTACAACCGAGTTTCAAGTCAATCGGACGAAAAAAGTTATTATGCATCTTAAGTTTTCCGGAAATTTTCACTTCTGGGGGTGGATTTTTCGAAATCACATTTCAAATTATTTCGTATTCTGTCCTTACAAACTGAGTTTCAAGGCAATCGGATGAAAAATAGTTTTGTTCATGCAGAATTTTCTGGCCATTTTTTTCGTGTTCGGATTTAATAAGATCTGAAAAAAAATTGTCGAATTATTCCGCGTACTAATTGTGTATGTTTACAATCCGAGTTTTAAGTCAATCGTATACAAAAAAATATTTCCCATACAAACTTTTCCAACTTTTCCGGGTGGAAGTTTCCAAAAACCCCGCCTTTTATCTCTTACCGTTTAGGCTGTGCGATGATTGCCAATCAGTCAGTCAGGATACCCTCTTTTATAGATATAGAGTTGCTTTGCCCCTACAAAACGAAGAAGTTCAGCTTATATTTCATTTGTCATCTATCGAATCATCATGATATTCTAAACTCAATTTCATCATTTTGTGAACCTTTCGATCTTAACCATCTATCTATTCATTCGAGTTCACAATAATCTCTGAGAATTTTGACATTAATGGACCTTTCGATGTATACCTTCTATTTACCCGTCTTCATAATAATATAAACTCATTCTAAAATTTTTTAAATTTCACAATTATTCCCCCGAATATTTACTACATGACAATCTAACTATTAATATGTAGACTAATTATAACATTTAGCAATTTTTGGCTTTTTTTTTTTTTGGACCTATTGGCTTTTCGAAAATTTTTAATTGCTATTCGGGGCGGAATATTTAGGTACTGGTACGGAACTGAATACCGAAATAAGTTCAGAAATTAAACAGAACCTTTTACCGAAACAGAACCGATTCGGTTTGATTCCCTGGTTTCGAAACATCTAAGACACTACTTGTCTTAAGTTAAATCTATGTACCATATGCCAAAAATCATGAGACCACTTGTAATTCTCAAATTGGAACTCCGTGCGTGACCCATTTAAAAGGTTCAGGTCAAATTTAACTATATATTAATTAATATTTCAACAAAAATAGCTCAGTAAAATCAATTACGATTGTCATAGTTTCTACTATGCAATTTTTCCTTGAGCGTAGAGTGAAATTTGATAAGTAATGCATCCATTTGCGTCTTTAGAACTGTTTAAGTTCGCCCTAATGTTGATTTTTCTCATTTTACGGTTTTGGGCAAACTTTAATGCCTTTCAGAGACTGATAATTGTCTAGGTGATGTCGCAGTCTCAGCTAGATTAAAAATATCCATTTGAAATTGATGACCGATATATTTTTCCTCAAGGGAAATGTGTGTTCGATGTTCCGATAGCCAGCCTCCCTACGCTGCACATGGTTGTTGGGTGTTGAATTCGGTACATACTAGTAATCATAGGTACTTACAGCCCAAGACACCAGCAATGCATTTCAGTACTTACTCTTGCAGGCGAAATCCTTAGGGATAAACGAATCGGCACCTTTTCGCTTTACATGTAAGTAATGAAGTAAGTACCATTAAAATTCGGCAGATCTTCGTCTACCTAACAGTCTTTTCGCTTGACCACAATGACATAGTTGCCAAACTTCTTTGATATCTCTTGAAGGGACGTCAAATTGCACGAATCGAAGCATACAACCTACACCCTAACGGTATTTGAGCTTCGAGCGAACAGTATAGATTTTAAAAAAGTGTTTCTGTAGTGTTTCCACTGTTCTCTTCATGAAATAAAATCGCGGTTGTTTGAGTTGGAATATCTTATCGAAGTGTGGTAGTCGCTGACTGCTGACCATATTGCATTTTCTTTTCATTGATTTTGTAACCCCATTTTGTAATCTCATTTTGAGCCACACAAACTTTTCACTGCTCACTGCAAAATGTTGTGCCATTTGCACATGGTATAATTAAAAATTACATGCTTTTAGCAAAGAAAAAAGCAGAAAAAGGGGCACCTCAAAGCGACAGCTAAAATAAACACAAAACAAAAATTGTGTGCTAAAAATGGTTTTGCCTTTTCGTTTGCAAGTTGATAATGCACCGTTTGGGGGCCTTTCTCCAGAAAGATACATTTTTATTTTTATATTCCTACATGTGTATGCTATGCACATATTTGTTGTAGATTCTTTTTGTTGCAGTTTTGTTTGTTTTTTATTAAGACGCAAGTTGGCTTTTTGTTGATACAGCGGAGGAAAGGAACGCAAAACCAGGAGAAGAAGCCAGTTTATTTCCAGCTAGCTAGCCGACAGCTGTTTGTAGTTGCCTTCTTTTTTTTGTTTTTGTTTTGTTTCTTTTTGGACAATTGCACAGGTGCGCGACAGCAGCGGATTGGGTTACTTTTGCTAGAGCCAGAGAATCAGATAACTTTTTTTTTTCTGTTGGTTATGAATGAGCAGATCTCCTGCATAAACTTTCAAATGCTGTTCCAGACATTCCTTTTTGCATATCGTATTTATCGCCGAGTAATCTAAAACTAACTAGAAAATGTGGGAATTAGAGAATAGAATTTTGTAAAAGCTGTTGGCATTCAGATGGAAAACTTAATTTTCAGTAAAGGTCTGAATAAAACCGAACCGATTGACATTTGATTAGACAAGAATGGTATTAAATATAAAAAAACCTTTGGGATACATGATTTTGTTTTGAAATAAAGGTTTGTCCTTGGCTATTCAGAATAGGCATTAGTTTCTTTCTTTGACCCGATTTAAAATCTAAAGAATAAGTTGAATGAGGTAGCAGTTCGTAAAACCATTTATGGAGTATTTAAAAGGCCATTTAATAAAGGTATTCAATATTTCCCAATGACAGAATTGTATAAAATGATCAAACTGCCTTTTCAATAATTTATTTTTCTAATCAAACAATTATTTTTCTAATGATAAATTCTCATCAATTGTTCAAATTTTCTTATCCAGTTTATCTTCCCACTAAGAAGTCAATACTCTGTCTTCACATTTGTCAACCTCAAAAAAAGAAGTTCCTTAGTCATTCAGAGCTAAACAAACAACTTTACAGCTGTTTTCAATGTCTTTTTAGCTTTGGCTGATTTATGGATGAGAGTCTAAGGTAAACGATACCCAGGGTCGGGCAAATTGAGCATCAACAGGGGGGCAGCAGCAGCATCCATGACTTTACACTTTCTCCACAACATCAACAACAACAACAACAACATCTGTGGTCAGCCCTTGGCTTGGGTCCGGTCTGGGGGTCTCTACTGGGGCGTAGGTTGAATTGTCAAGCGTTTGGGAAAGCGCTGGCTCTGTGTGTGTGTGTGTGTTTTCTTTTACGAGAAAATGCATTTTGAAAAGCGAAAAGAACTCATAAAATCTGCTGATGTTGATGATGATAATCCTAAAGATTTCATTTCGTTATTATGTATCTTTCGGATTTCTATCTTTAGCTTCATCTGCTTCATCTGTTTTGCGTTGCATTTTTTATTTGTGGAAATGGTTTTGTGAGAGGGCAATCTGCTTTGGCTCTGGCACATCATTAACCCAAATTTCTATAAATAACATTTCAGCAATTAGCACATAATCTACTCATGTTTATTGTTTATCACTGGAACAATAGGAAAATGGGTGAAAATTGAATTCATTGATTGATAGGAAAGCACAACAAAGTTATCTAATCGACACCTCGAAAGCATAAATTTGTTTTTGGCCAGCCATGTGTGGCAAGCCATATCGATCGGAAGTTATCAGTACAATAAGCAGAACTGACCCGAAAAAACATTTACGTATTTCGCAATTTGGTACGCCCACAGACATATGTATAGTATTTGGTACAAACACCACCACGAAGGCCCCTTGGAATGATTCAGCTGGTTTCGTGTTCTCGTTTGTTGTTTTTGTTGTTTTTTTGGCTGCCCTCTGGAAATAAACTTTTTGGCGTTTAAACTGTTTAATCGATTTGTGCATAAAATTATATGGTTTATACTAGAGGTGGGCGCGGGCCTGTATTTTGAGGCCCGGGCCCGCACGAAAACGAACTCTTTTTTGAGAGGCCCGGCCCGGCCCAACACGAAACTTTTTCACCAAGGCCCGGGCCCGGCCCGGCCCGGCACGAAACTTAATTTTTTCTAAATTTGAGCTGAACGCACTAGGCTGTTTTTCATTTAAAACATGGCCCGATGTTGAAAAAAGCCTTTCGCTCGTAGACGAACTGGCGGGAATAGCCAGAATGGTCCGAGCTAATTTGGGAAGGTATTTTAAGTCCCTTGCATTTTTCCAGAATTCTAAAATATGTGTGCCAGGAGCGGCTGGATAGGCCAAATATTTGTCAAGCTCTATGTCGATAGCGTTTTTCTCAACTTTTCGTTTTTTTATATAACTTAAGTCTAAAAATTCAGCAAACATTCCATTTTCAGAATTATTTAGGTTTATGTTATTACGCTACTATATTCATGATCCCCTATAAATTCGGAGAGCATTGCATTTACCGTAGCTAACACATTATCTCTGTTTTCCTCTGAGAGGAAATGCATCTCTCTATAAGGAGGGTTCAAGAAAAGCCCAACCAAATGAGCGATTGCCGGAAGAAACCTTTTTTCTAATGCGCTTAGGGTCATTGTTTTAAACTCAGTTATTATTTGGGAATTTGCAAATATTGCAAAGTTTTATCAATTTCACAATAGGGCGCCAATTTTGAATTAGTGGTGAGCAAACAAGTAAAATAGTATAAGCAAATCGATAGTAGTATCGATAAACAATTAAAATGCGATAAATGGCGGTTCTAATTCGAGCATAAACAAAAATAGCGCGAACAAATCAAAATTGTTTTCGGGCCTATTTCGGGCTTGTACGGGCCTATTTCGGGCTTTTACGGGCCGGGCCTTTTTGCTAAGGCCCGGGCCCGCACGAAGCCCGCACGAATCTTAATTTTAAGGCCCGGGCCCGCTCCGGGCCTGTGTAAGCCCGCGGGCCACGAAAAAAAGCCCGGCCCGCGCCCACCTCTAGTTTATACACATAAAAGGCGGTCAAATAGAACAAAATAATAAACACACACACAAAACAGCAACTTAAAGTGTGAAGTGTAAAGATACTCGTAAAAATGAAAATTTAAGATTCTACACTTACAGAACCATAATTTATGAGTGTCAGAAAAAAAACATTCAATTTTAACTTTTTTAACAATATGTAAAAATATTTCATACTCAATTTTTTAATATTAGGTCTAGACTGGATCAGTTCGGATAATTACAGAAATATTATTGAGTTACTGATTCAATCGCATTTTTTTTCAACTAAATTGTTTTACTACTGAAAGGAAGTTAGCGCCGCTCAAGTTTGAGATTCCGATAGTTTTGAGGATGTTGAGCCAACAGAATTTTATAAAAAGAGTCTTCAATCTATCGCAGAATACGCCTAACTAACGCAATCCAATTGGAAACTGGTCTGGTTGAAAAACCACTTTCAATATGTCCTGAAATACTTTAAAATGCAGTACGGACGAATGAATGAAATCAAAAGCACAGTTTTTTCAAAAAGTATCTCAAAATGACAAGCGACTATAAGTCTTCGCTGACACTGGAAACCCCAAACTTGTGAAGATTAAAGCAGATTAGATTGATTTCTAACATATACAATGTTTATACACACAAAAATGATCATGATAAATGCCCTTCAAAGTATGCTAACTTTTTATACTCTGTACCGAAGGTACATAGAGTATATTAAGTTTGTGCAAAAGTATGTAACAGGGAGAAGGAATCATCTCCGACCCTATAAAGTATATATATTCTTGATCAGCATCAACAGCCGAGTCGATATAGCCATGTCCGTCTGTCCGTCTGTCCGTCCGTCTGTCCGTCCGTCTGTCCGTCTGTCCGTCTGTCCGTCCGTCCGTATGAACAAACAGATCTCGGAGATGGTAAGAGATAGAGGTTTGACATGTATGGGACAAATGTTTCTTATAGCTGCAGGCAGATCAAGTTTATTTTCAATTTTTGCCACGCCCTCTTCCGCCCCCGCAATTTGGAAAAAACGGTATATCTTCTACAGTTTTGAAGTTAGACGATTCGTACCTTCTAGAGATAGTTAGTAATTAGCGAAATGTATCGATTTGCCGAAGAAATGATAAAGATCGGATGAGCGGTTCTCAAGTTATGAGCAAAAAAGTACTTCACCCTCCCCCCCCCCCCCCCCACCCTATTACAACTAACACCGCACAATCTTAAAGAGAGAGAGAGAGAGTGAGAGGAAGAGAGAAAGACTTAGAGATGAGCGCAGCACCAGCATTGCATTCAGCTTCTACTCCAGGTACAGAGTATGTTATAGTCGGGTTTGACCGACTTTCTTACTTGTTTTTTAAACATTTTTATATATGAACAAAATAATAGATAGTAAAATATTGCAGCGTCATAAATATTCAAGATGTACATTTAGTTAGATTGGAAGAGCAGTAAAAAACTTCAAAATTATTTAAAATTAATTAAGTCAAGTACAAAATAAAATTTATTCTCAATTTTCAATATTCATTTTTATAGCACTCTTTGCAGGGCATTTATCATGATATTTATTTTGACCAAACTGATTGGTAGCATTTTTTTTGTGGACCCTTAAAGTTTTTGAAATTGGGTGTGACAAAAAAAAAGGTGTCATTAGTTTGGCGCAAACAGCTTATTTAGTTTTGGTGATAGCTGCAAACTGTCTTCGGCAAAGTTGTAGCTGACAGTCCGCAGAAAAAAAAGTTCTTACAAAGGTTTTTAAAAAACTCATGTTTTTTTCGGGAGTATTTCTTAAAAAACTGTTTTTCAAAAACCTATTTTTATACCCTTGGAGGGGATATATTAAAATTGTTCAGATGTTTTTAACGCATAGAAGGAAGCATCTCCGACCACATAAAGTATATATATTCTGAGTTGATATAGCCATGTCCGTCTGTCCGTTTGTTTCTATGCTATCTTCCAGTTTAAAAGCTATCTTGTCGCAATCGGCCGGATCGGATGACTATATCGTATAGCTGCCATAGAAACGATCGGTCGAAAAAGTAGTTCTAGTAAAAAAACTTTTTTGTCTTCAACGCAATCGTCCCCATACTTCGTATTTATAAGTCTTCTATGCCTTCACATAATTTCACCAAGTTTTATGAGAATCGGACAACTATAAAGTATAGCTGCCATACAAAAGATAGTTTTGAAAAAACATCTTAGTAGGAAAAACTTTTTTGTTTTCAATACTATCGTTCCCAAACTTGTTACTGGTCAATATTATATGCTAACACACGATTCTGCCAAGTTTGATTCAAATCGGATGACTATAGCATATAGCTGCCATAGAAACGATCGGTTGAAAAAGAAGTTCTAGTGAAAAAAACTTTTTTGTTTTCCAAATTTTGTCATAATTGTGGTGCCATATAATAAACTGCCAGGCAGATATCATGCTCCAGGGGTATATTAAATTCTGTAATTTATCAACAAAAATGCTGCCAATTTAATACTGTATGAAATATTTTAACAAGCTAATACGTTTTTTAACAATTGGAGAACAAATTAGCATAAATATTTTATTTTTAAAAAAATATTTAATAATCAAATAAAATAAATAAAAAAAATTATTAATAATAAAATAAGAATAATAAATAAAATATGTACGCAAATTCCTCCTCTTTTTCCTTCTGCTAACCGCTAAAAACAGTCAGAGCCAGAATTTTTCTGTTCTACCTAGAAGATATGCTTATGATACTTAGAAGTGCGCCGCCCCATTTATTCAAATAAATTTTAAAATGAAAAGCAGGCCTATCAGAAAAGGTTATTTAAAAACTATGAGAAGCATGACAAGCCGTACGAAATTATATTCAGTCGAAGAAGTTAACTCAATATTAACTAGGAAAATCAAAGACATAGAAACCACATTACATAAAACAGGGTATTTTGCAGTCTGGGCACTCTTCTTCAACACTCTTACTTGTTAATATTTGGGAAATTCCCAGAAACAATTATTTGAGAATTAAAAGTTTTCTCATATTTTTATAGTAGAGAACAGACCACTTTATTCTTGATTGCCCCATATACAAAAATTCTTACTCGCATTTAATCAATCATCAAAACTCATTGAACAGCTTGACCGCAATCGCATTAAGCGTTTATATTTATTTTTGGAACTAAACTTTATCTCGAATAGAATCAGAGTCAAACCGGAGTTCATATTAAACCATAAGAAACTTTTGCATAATAACAGAAAACACATAAATAAAATGATGGAAAAAATGTAGCGTGCGTCCCAAGGGACTTATGGCTTTTGATAAAGAACGACAAAATATTTTTTGGCTGCAAATAACGGTCCTCTAACATTCCTTTGCCATTTAGGTATTATATGTATATTGTGTGCAAAATTCGCTAAATATTACGAAAACGCAATTCAACTTTTAAAGTAACTTTCATTTTCTGTAGTGTGGGTCACCACACAGAAAAAAAAACGCCGAGATATTTTCAATCTTTTAAATCTTGGAGTAAGCCCGGCACGAGCTTGAAAATTCAATTCTCGATTTCCGCGATATTCTACACAATTCAATCTTTTAAGGATTGGTCCATTCCTTTCGAGCTTGTATCATTCCAAATGTGCTTACTACAATCCCTTTCGAGATCACATGCCCATAAATTAGAGAGCGAGAGCGAAGAAATATAAGTAGCCTCTCAGACACGCTGACACAAACATTGGGTATGGTGGTGTGCGATGAGATGCCGTTCCATTCCTGTTCAGTGCGAATGGTCGTGTGTTCGAGTCACAGTGGAGCCAAAAATTTTTATATTTATTTCTTTGTTTTTTCAGAAATCTAAATTAACCAAAACTGATGTGAGAGGTCTTTGAAGTGTATAAGGAGGATGTCCTATGGCAAATGGCATGGCAGAGGAAAAGAAAAATAGTAATCTATCCTGAGATCAAATCAATCTTACATATCGAGCATAAGTTAATCTAGAATAGGCATAAAATGATCCAGTTTTGGGATTCAATTGTGATCGAATTTTTTGCACAATTCAATCTTTCATAGGATTACCCCGGGATATATGTAATCCTTCTTAGGATTGAAAAAGTCAGATCAACTCAATCTTTTTTCAGATCGGGGCAATCATATCCGAGATTACGTTGTTTTCATTACCGCTTGGGATTGATTTGATCCCATATGGATTGATTTTTTTTTTGAGTGCAAACGTTGTGATCAGTTATTTAAACCTAATCTTACCTATAAATACCTATTATGTTGTATACAATTTTCATTACAAATCAATACAAATGGAAAGCTATCTGTACTTTGTTTTGCTTTACATACCATTGGGCAATCGATAAATTTTCCTTAAAAAACAAGTGAGAAAGTCGGTCAAGCCCGACTATAACATACTCTGTACCTGGAGTAGGAGCTGAATGCAGTGCTGCTGCTGTGTCTCTCTCTATCTCAGTCTCCTTCTCTCTCTCTCTCTCGCTCTCTCTCTCTAAGATTGTGCGGTGTTTGTTGTGAAAGGGTGGGAGGGGGGTGGCGTGGGTGCTTGGTTCACTTTTTTGCTTATAACTTGAGAACCGCTCATCCGATCCGACCAAAATTGAAAATAAACTTGATCTGCCTGCAGCTATAAGAAACATTTGTCCCATACATGTTAAACCTCTATCTCTTACCATCTCTGAGTTCTGTTTGTTCATACAGACGGACGGACGGACGGACGGACAGACGGACGGACAGACGGACATGGCTTTATCGACTCGGCTGTTGATGCCGATCAAGAATATATATACTTTATAGGGTCGGAAATGATTCCTTCTCTCTGTTACATACTTTTGCACAAACTTAATATACTCTCTGTACCTTCGGTACAGAGTATAAAAATCGTAGAATTGTTTATGAGAAGTTTTTTAAGTCTATGAAATGGTACAAAATGTTGTATAGGGTTGTATACCAGAAATCTCTAGAAATACCACTTCGCCAAAACGCAGATTCGCGTTCACGAAAATCATTAAGAATTTTAAACATGCCTTGTTTAAATTTGAATTTTTATTGCATTCGCACCATTTGGCACACCCACTGAAGAATTTAAAAATCTTACACATAAAACCAAATAAAAAGCAAATTTAAGTCCCCGCTTATCTTTAAAGCAGAGTTTCTTTAAAATATTTCTTTGTCCAGTTTTTGATTAAAAAACAGTACATTTTTTAAAGAAATACGTTTTATATATTTGTGTATAAATAACCATTTGATACGACATTTTTCTGGGAACCACATAAGCTTTTGCCTTTATGGCACAATCATAAAAGTGATAAAACTGTAAGTCAGTCAGTGAGTAATAGTTTCAGACTGCAACAAACCATTTGTTAAATCTTATAAGAACATTTCTTATGACTCAGTTTAGAGTTATGATTTCTATTTCCGTTAAAGAATTCTTAGGAAAACGGTACCATTTACCAATTCTGGAACCAGCCTGATTCTAGTTATTTCATCATGTTCCGGTCTCATACTCAATTCTGATATCTCTAATCCGCCACTCGGTCTGCTTAGCACGTTAACGATAAGTGTGGATCTCTCATCTGCATTTACGCATAATTACTCAAACATAAAGTGGAGTGTGTATATTGTATTGTGTATTGTGCGTGTGTCCACATCTTTGCAGAGCAATTAACCAGACTGAAGAACTTTGTCGCCCTTGACAAAAGTGCCATTTGGTTTTGTCTGTTCTGTCAAGTCACTTCCTGTAATAGAAACTAGACATGCAGCAAGTCCACAACCTCCTCCTTCTCCCCCCTTTTTTGGGTTAAACAGCTTCCGCCGCAACGCAGAGAAACAACAGAAATCTCAGAGAAACCGCAGAGAAACAGAAACAGAAACACAGATAGAGCTAGGAGAGAGGAGCGTAAATAGGGCGGAAAATTATGCGTAGTTGGAAATTGAAACGCATCCCAGCATCAGCGTCAGCAACAACAACAACTTGACATTTGTGATGCGGGTTGCCAAGTTCCCACTTTTTTTCTCTCCGCATTATTTCTGCAGGCAAAAACCAAAAATTGTTGTTTTCCTGTTTTAAAGTTTTATGCACGATTTGGTAATTTGGTCTGGGCTACTGCTTCAAAGAATTGCTCTTCCCTCTTTTTGTGATTTTTTTTTAGATCACATCACGATTTTGTGCCTTGCCTGACCCCTGAATCTACTGAAGTTTGGCCTATGCTCTGGTTTCCAGGCTCACCAGCAGTATCCGCAGGAAGTTCTTTAACATTATGCACTTCACATCATGTTTAACCAGTTAACGGCTTAAGATTTATAAATGAAACTCGTTTTCTGGGTCAATTTGTGCTGATAAAACCAGCTTGAAATTGCCAAAACTTATTTCCCTACTGCAAGCGAAATTGCCAGGCGGTCTGTCATCTCGTTGCATTTGTGGTAACAACTTCTTTCTTTATCTTGAGAGGTCATTTACACTTCCATTTAGAAGAAGCAAGAAAGATGCAGACGCGCCCGCCTCCCTTCCCCCCCCACTCATCATCCGTTGCGGCACTCTCTAGTGTTGACTGCGTTGTTGCGCGTTTTTTTTTTCTTCAACTTGTTCTTTGATGGGCTTTGGATGCTTTTCTCTATGCTTTTCCACATACAAACCAACACACACGCATATATCCACTTCCACATAGAGAGAGATACGCAGTCTAGGCAATCAGCTTTTGTTGCTGTTTATCATTGTCTTCTTTTACGCTTGAGTATCTTTTGTGAACGCTTTCTGAATATGTTCATGGACTTCTGCTATATATATATATATAGATGCAGTATTTGTAATTTTTTTGTAGCCAAAGTATCCAAAGAACTCGTTGACAGCCAGCTGTCAATGTCATAATCAGCCAAAATATGCCTCAAGTGTTTGGTCTACTTGAGAAATTGCCATTGCAAGTTGAGCTTAAAGCACGTTTTAGCAGAGTTTTCCTTATTATATCTAGAGATGAGAGCTTGAGGATAATTTTGAACACGAAATGTAAATCAAGACTTAAATATGGAAACACACAGAAACAATAGATTAAGGAGGACTTGAAATTCCCATAAACGCATAAAACATTTTTTTCGAATCGGTTAAGCACTTTAAATACAACAAAAATACATTTTTCGATCAAAAACCCAATAAGATTTAGGTCTGATTTCACATCTTCTACATAGAGCTATCTGTCACACAAACTAACAAATAACAGTATAAAATCGAAGAATATCTGACACATAGCAGCTATCTGGAAATAGAGAAATAGAGAAAAACTACACTTATAAATAGTTCCCGTACATATAGGTATTTTTGGTTGTAGACTAGTGTAATTAGTATTTTTACTCAGCCTCGTAAAATAGTAAATGGTCAAATCCAAAAGTGACCGCAACAACAAAACACATGCACATTTTAATGACAAATCAGTAGTATGGTTGTAAACCTATATCTGAACTGTAATGTATTCATTACTTCTCGTATTTAATTACTTTTCATTACTAAAAACAAATATTTTTAGGTAACAAATAACACAGGCCAACAAAATGACCATCTTTGTGAGGTGCAGCCCTGTTGATTTAAAAATATGATAAGTTTATGTTTACTGATTCCAAAACTGGTTTCGGTTTCGTTCCATCAGCTCTTGTTTCCAATATATAGCGGAAAAACGAAAATCTTGCATTTTTGGCACTCTAAGATTTATGGAGGCCACACTAGGCATAAATGTCTGAGTTTATGAGCTATTTACGATAAAGGATATATCATTGCAAATTAAAAGAATCATAGGGACCATATAAGTCCAGCGGAAAGTGTCTAATTTGGCCTTTAAAGAAAGAAATTGTTCTATTTATAGCATTTTTATCAAAATAAATCATACCGTTTAGGGAAGCGCGGTAATTGGATTAATACATACGCCATCTGAACATATAGCCAAACATATGATCTAATTTTGTGATTTTTATGGCATTTAAATAAGTTTATTTGGCAAAGATATGGCGTGTCTAAGACGAAAATACATATTTAAATATATGGGAGGAAAAGAGGAAAACTTGATTGACCTGCACCAAAATCACTGTTGGGCTGTGTAATCATAACTGTTACTTAGATTTATGATTATTCGGTGAATATTCCAAAATTAAATTACTTTTACAATTACTTAAATAATTGTAAGTGTAAAGGGTGATTATTGAGTAATTGTGCTTGATATGTTCAATTATTTTTTACTAGTAGACCCTACCCTCCTCGATTTCCAGGATATCACAATTCAATATTTTAAGGATTGGTCAATTCCTTTCGAACTTGTATCATTCCAAATGTGCTTACTACAATCCCTTTCGAGATCACATGTCCATAAATTAGAGAGGGAGAGCGAAGAAATATAAGTAGCCTTTCAGACATGTTGCAACAATCAATGGGTATGGTGGTACGGGATGAGATGCCGTTCCATTCCTGTTCAGTGCGATTCGTCGTGTGTACGAGTCCCAGTGCAGCCAAAAAATTTTATATTTATTTCTTTGTTTTTCAAAAGTCTTAAATTAACCAAAACTGGTGTGGGTGGTCTTTGACATGTATGAGGATGTCCTATGGCAAATGGCATGGCAGAGGAAAGGAAGAATAGTTATCTTTCCTGAGATCAAATCAATATTACATATCGAGCTTAAGTTAATCTAGAATAGGCATAAAATGATCCAGCTTTGGGATTAGATTGTGCTCGAATTTTTTGCACAATTTAATCTTTTATAGGATTACCCCGGGATATATGTAATCCTTCTAAGGATTAAAAAAGTCGCATCAACTCAATCTTTTTTCAGATCGGGTCAAGCATATCCGGGATTACGATGTTTTCATTACCGCTTAGGATTGATTTGATCCCATATGAATTTTTTTTTTTTTTAGTGTATAGATTCTATGTAGATTCTATTTGTATGTTTAAAGATGCATGTTTGTCTGTCTGTCTGTGCCGATTGTGATTAATCGTTGGAGAATGGTTGGACGCTAGCCTGTCATGGATGGGCGAAAAATGTAAAAAAGTTAATTTTACCGTTCTGCCGATTGTAATAAAACTTAGCTGGACGCTTGCCTTGAAAGGTTTCGAAGTTGAAGGCGAGAAATGGTAAAAAACCGCGAAACCTGCAAAATTTCCGATTGCGATGAAACATGTGGGGCATGATTGAACATTTGCCCGGGAAGTTTTTTCCTTACTCAAGGGTCAGAGCTAAGTTAATGTTAAGAAGTTAAAGCGATAACAAAAGCGCTTAAAATTTCCCCATACAATTCATGGTAAATGGATACAACATTGGTTTCAGAAGTTTTCAAATGCTATTTTTTTTACATTTTTCTCCGTGAATTTGCGAACATAATCAAGTGTGAGAGTGTGACTTTTTTGTCGAAAAAAATTCGAAAATGGCACTTGAAGACGAAATATATAAGAAGTGTAAACCAAAAACCGCGAAATTTGCCAAATTTTCGTTACTTACGAAAGCTCTGACGCTGGTAAATAAGATGATTAGATTAATTAGTCCAAAATATATTGCGAAATTTGCATATTACGGGATAAAAAATCGGGAAAGTTTAAAGTAATAAAAAGACGAACTACAGATTTGATAGATAGCAGTAGCATACCTGATTGTAGACTAAACAGCACAAAAGTTCGCGAAATTTGCTAGTTTATATAAGTTTCAGTTGTAATTGTAGAGGCGTAAATGGTTAAGCCGTTCAGTCCAAAAAGACGGGTAAATTGACTGATAAAAATTGCAAAATTTTATAAATAGTTCAGACTATCATAGAAGGTAAAGATTTCGGCCAATCGGTTTTAGGAAATCACGAAATTTGCAAAAGATACAAAAAAATAGATAGGTAGATAGATTGTCATGAAGATGGCAAATCAATAGACGGTTAAATATGAAGTGTAGATCATACGTACCAGGAATTCGGAAATTTTTTTAATGAGCTTAGGGTTATCCCATGGGATAGGAACTCATAATTCTGCAGACGTCGCAGCCAACACACGCATAGAGAGAGAGAAGAGAAAGACTATACGAGTGTTCTATAAACAAACCCCGCTCGGGGGCTTGCACTATCCGACGCGTGTTTTGGCTTTTTCTTCTCTCACAAGGCATTTGTTTCTTTGCTTGTAGCTCACGTTTGATATCATGACGTTTTTTTTTCGTGTTTCGCTGCTACGCACACAAGCGCTAAGTCCCGGTAAAGCATGGTTGATATGGTCTTTTATTCTATTTATATTATAAAAGTCATAGATCTAAGCTCGGGGACAGAGAAAATGGTAAAACCCAGACTAAAATACAAAATTAAAAATAAATTCGTCAGCTCCCGGGGTTGAACATTGCAAATTTATGAGTTATGCTCTTTTGTAGAAAGATTACCATTTACCGTTTTAGGAGGACTTGTGATAGAAATGGAAGCCCATTTTTTTTAAATTTATGGTAATTATTAAGGCCCCTAGCAGACTTGGTTTAAAGAAAACATTTTAAGACATCACAGGGACTGACACACTTGAAATTTGTACAGGTACTTCTTACACTTGTAGCCTCAGATAGTCTTATGATCTAGTTCATTCATATTTACCTCAATACCAATCCCGAATTTTGTTTGTGGAGACCTTTAATACAAATTTTGCAACAAAAGCGACTGAATAATTTCTTTAACCTTAAAGGAATTGTAATTTTAATTTTCTCTCCTAATCATCATTTGTCACATCATTATTTTCATCTACATTGCGATTGCATCAATTGTACATGCTTGATATCTAGCTAGAAAACGTCATTCACCATTCTGAAGACTTTGAAAAAACGAACAATGTATTCTTTTTTTAGGTCATTCACATCACACTCCCATCTCCAATTGATAACTTGATTTTAATATGTCTATTTGTTGTATATTTGACGCCTCTCAAGCACTAATTGCTTTCAAGGCTTGGTTTCCAGTTCTAGAAATACGAATTGTTATCTTTGGAGTAGGCCCCAGCGGTTGGTGTTTTTGTTGCACTTTCGAAAAGCAACCACAACAAAAGTAGAGAAAAACTTTACTTAGAACTCACTCGTCTGGCTGTCAGAGTCACGTACATTAAATGTATGTACGGGTATGTGTAGTCAGCCCTAAGAGTAAATGGGTCAACTATTGCATTTTCCTAATGAAACTCGTTTGTATGGGGCCCTGCTGTTTGCATAGATTTATGACTTTATTTATGAACCTCATAACTCCAAAAGCAAAAACTGGCCACTTCCTGTTTATTAAACTAATAATTAACAATTGCAGTCAAGCAATTAAGAAATCACAAAAATTGAATTGGGTCACTTCCCCCTCTCCAACTCAAATTCATTTGCGCCTACGCCACGCGCCGCTTGAACCATAAAAAGCCAAAGAAAAGCATATTAATAAGCATAATTAAGCATAATTTTGTTGTTTTGAAATATGCGCTAGTTGTGTTCGTTTTATTACTTATTTACAAGTTCCCAAACTAATTTTGAAAATTTATGTTTTTCTTTCTACTTACAGATTCATCTGCCCGCTCGATTCAGTGTGTGTGTGTAAAACATGTCTATAAACATAATTTCTCAAATAAAGAAAAGTCTATGAAAATAACTTCAAGCCGAAAAGGAAGCACGAATATTCAACGAAAAACGAATTCGAATTTGAATGAAGGGAGAGATATATAACTGAAAGAAAATGGATCTAAGTCTGGAACGCGATAGTTCTGCTTTGGGCAGTCTATTCCAACAGATAATCAATGATATGAAGGTAAGTGTGAAAACAGCAAAAAAAACACGAACTTTTCAGTGAATTGGAAAGCTAAGCCCCCTCGGAAATGGGGAAAGTAAAGTAAACTGGAACAGACTCTCTTGTTGTAAACAAAAATAATAATAATTAATGGCCAAGGTCAAACAGACATTTCAAGTTCTGAGATTTTGTTTGTTTTCTATTTCGTTTTGAAGCGTAAACAAAATGGAAAAATGTTTCAAACGTTTTCTGTTAATTGCTTTTAGAGCAAAAAAAAAAAAGAATGCCAAAAATTTGCTGTTCGCATTTTATCTAAAGCCTTCAACAACAACAGCAACAACCATTTTCAATTCAATAAAAAGCTGTCTGGAACTTGGTTACTTGCCTTTATCATTAATTGATTTTGTTCATTGTATCAATAATTTATAGCACAATCATATGACGACACATACATAAATGTTTATATAATATATAACGCTGGCTATTAAAGGCAATTTCAATTAACGCTCTTAAATTAAAAATTTATTAAACGAAAGGCAAGCTTCTACATTTTACATGGATTCTGTTTGAGATGTTTTCCCCCCAGACAAAATCTACTTAGTTCAGCTGCCATTGATTAGTGAACTTAATGGTTGGAATTTATGGCAGGTAATATATTGCTATACATGCTGCTTGCTCAAGTTTCCACTCAATTCTATTTTCATCTTTCGGCTTGGGAGTACAGAGGCGCTGTGAGTTAATTGTGGAGAGGGAATAAAGTTGTACTGAAATGTAAATGTGGGTAGAAAACTAGTTAATGAAATAAATACAAGCCAAAGGCGAACAATCCACTGGAAATGGTACGGAAAACTGAGCGCTTTTGTTATCTCATATGTCAGAGGTGCTCAGAGCTAGAGGATCGAATTGTATAGAGCGTAGGCTCTTTAGTTCAAGCTAACTTGAAATATTTGTCAAGCCGCCTGTTTTTCTAAACTTCTTATCTTTTATAATTTTGTAGGGTTTGGACTTTTTAGTCCCTCATTTATTAATCCTCCAAGTTTGGGAACGCTTAGATAAAAGATAGTAGTAGTAGCTTACAACTATAGCCACAAAGGCATTTCGACGTGCGTCACACTTCAAAGTTATTAGTTGAATACAAACTTTGGTATTCCCCCTCTACCCCTGACTTATTAAAAATTAACAATGTTGCGCCATGTACTTAAAAGGCAGTAGAAAACATTTATACTCCAATCAGCTAAATCACCAAACGTTTTGCCATATAAATTGTTTCTTGCGGTCGCCAACCATTATTCCAGCAACGTCACCAGCGATATATGCCATTGTCCCTGCTCGGACGCCAATGAAAATTCCGTAAGCTTTTTGACGGAATCCAATCCACAATATTCAAGTCTATCCTCCTTCGCTTGGCTGGTAATATCCAGAACAAAAAGAACTCGCCACGATCCAGCTGGGGTTTAATCACGAAAGATAGACATAGCATGATTGTCACCTTGCAACTCGTGCATGTTTGATTTACAGAATTTCAATAATTATTAAACTCATTCGAAAGGGAACCCAAATTGCCAACGATGCGTATTGAGGCTATTGTAGCCGCAACGTACATCCACACAATTGAAATTGACCATAAAGTAGATTTGTAAGAATGTATGTGGTTCATTTGGCATTGGCAGCAGTGAGCAGTACTTTAAGGTACACTTGGCCTTTGATTTGGAAGGTTGAATTGAATTGCTGACCATTTGCCGCTGTATTCTGCACTATTTCTATTGCTTCTTAAAAAGCTCATCTTACTATAAAAACTCAGAAAATTATTTTTTCTAAATTTAAGAAAATTCAGTCAAGGGTTGAAATTTCTCTTTAATTACGAAATGATTTCTACATTTAAGACAAAAATTCCTTTCTGGGGCAGCTTTACTTAAACTTAAGAAAAATGTCTTAAACATTGAAATTATTTTGAAATTTGTTTGTTTTGCGATTTTAAGCCTCAACTAATTTTTCTTAAAAATATAAAAGTCATAGATGTTGAGCTTGGTATATTTTAAAGATTTATTACATGGTAATTGTAGACGGGTTTAAAAAATGCTCCAAGAATCAAAATCTTCCTCAAATTTATAAAAATTCCGATATTAAAGAAATATTTTTCTAAATATCTATATATCTTTCTGCTACGGGGACTTGATCCCTGGCCTCGAAGTGTTGTGGCTTGCTGAGCGGCAAAATTACAACTGCGTACACTTTCAAATATGGTTTTGACGCCACGTATTGTTTACGGATGAAAGTCGAGTGAGCTAAAATGCCGTCGTCATGATGATTTGATATATGGCAAGTGTAGACGCCTAAATGGTAAGACTAAACAGTCAAAATTGTTGATTATTAAGAAGATGGGTTAATTGACGGATGTATATCAAGTGGTTTCTGATTAAATAACAGAGCTAGAGCTTATACTAATAATTGAAAACAGTGTTTCCATTGAAGATAGACACTTTCAATAAAAATATACGTAATGTTTTCATATTAATATCTTTTCTACTCTCGGCTTGAGATGTTATAGCGTTATATTATTCCAGAGTATCTTCTTCATGTTCCAACAAAAGCGTCATATCTCTCTGTCAGAGCTTTCATTGCAAAGGCAAGAAGCAGAGTCCGGCCCGTTTCTATTTTCTGTGTATACGATAGCAGCTACTTCGATACACCGAGAGTATTTGAGCTTACAGTGCTCTCTTTTGCAACAACAAACAAGTTTTAAATGACAAGATTGGACAAAAACATGCAAATTTTCTGCATGTAGACAGAGCGAAAGATAGAAGAGGACAGTGTCAGCTACACGTTTCAAATCAGACAAAGATCAATTTCTAAATCCTAAGAGCGTGTCTGCGTTCCTGCGGTAACTCTGCTCCACTACTCAATATGGCCTCTTTTTTAAGCATTCTAAAATGCAAAGATCCCTTTCTCACGTAGCTGACAACGTCGTCAACAGCAATTTATGCCGATGTCCCTGCTCGGGCGCCATTATAATCCATTATATATCCATTATAATTTGAGCAAAGTAATCGCTTATCAGCTCCCAATTCCTACTGGTTTCCAACACGTGTTAGACATTGTTGACCGACATGTCAACCCACATACTTAGATTTGGGTTGAGTCTCCAAACTCATCTTCGGCAGTACCATAAATCCATCTTCTGCTTGTCCAAAGGTTTTAGCCCCTTTCAATAACTCCTCCTGCTGACGCACCCCACTGTTCCTATGGGTTCAACAGAATCCCATAATTTGTTTCTTTCTCCTGTTCCCAGCTTCATTTGCCATGCTGGGCCAAGCGCGCACATTTGGCATTTGGAATTAAATTTTCAGCACGTTGTAATCTCACAGTGATTTCCATGTCAGCTGCTGAGAGCTTCCGACTTGGCTATGTCGACAGGTGTTGAATATTTTCACAAATAAACTAACAACTTTGACTGAGAGAAAAGATAAAAAGTGCCGCCGCCTGCCGCCTGCTGCTATTTATAGGTGGCACCAAACGGTGTGCACCTTGGGATCATGGACTAGACAGGCGGCAGCTGGCCTGACTGTTAGATTATTTAGATAGTTAGAAATTAGATTAGTTAGAAATTTGGAAATGTGTATTCGAGTGCACACACGCAACTGTGCAGAAGTTTTGCTTTGCCCTGAGTGGGAATTAGAGCAGAAAATTAAAGCCTTAAGAGAGCATGTGCATCTTTTGTGGTTGTCTTGCTCTCATTGTAAATGTCGCAAAAGTAAAGGTGTAAAACTTGGAATACTTCTTTTAAAGGTTAAAGCAAAAAAAAAAAAAACAACAAAAAACAAAAGCCATTTCCATTTAGTTTTATTTTAATTGCTTGGCTGAGTCGTCTGGTTCTCTTTTGCCAGCAGACCGAAACAAATTTATGCCCCTCTGCTGCTGCTGTGCCAAGGCGAAATTCTGTAAGCGTAAAGTTCCAGGTTTCATTTTGAAATTGTTTTCCTAACGGCAACGAGTGGATTTGCAATTAAATGCGGCTAATTTCAATTGGTTTTGTCTTACGAAAGTCGAAAAAAATTAAGTAAACAAGTGGCAAACTTAAAAGGTTGTTAACTTCCACACTCTCGTCTCGCTACGTTGACTGCCGCCCGCCCAAAAGAAGAAGAGAAGTTAAAGTGTGAAACTCTGTGATTGTCACATTTGACAAAATAAACAACAAAATTGTTGAATGTGTAACACAAAACTTAAACTAAATGCGTAAATTTCCAAATGGCAAATGCATTTATAATTTTCCGCAAAAGTGAAAATGCTGGAAAATAATCGCTTTCTTTCCTAACAGCCAACACAACTTTTGTGGCTTCCTCGTTTTAGGTCTTTTTATTGTTATGACGTGTTGTGGTTTTATTTTTTGTTTTCAAAGAGATGTTCATTAACCTCTGTTTGTTACAGTTTAATAAAATTTAAATTTATTTTTCAAGAGAAAGCTTAAAGAATAAAAGCATGGGTTAATTTTTTATGAAATATCAAAGAGTATTTTTGAACATTTTTAATTAGTTAAGGATTTATCTTTTAAAAATCTATACTAAACTGTCTTTATAAATTCCCTTCTTTTATCCCTCTTTGGTCTACATTTGCATTTAACTATTAAAAAATATAAAAATAAATAAATTAAACCATAAATGGTCATAAAACTGGCACCCAAAAATAGGCCAATGGCCCCACCAAATGACATAATCAACTGATCCGTACTAAAAACCACACGACGTTTCATTCCCATTCTGGGTAATTCCAATTTTAATATTATGGTCCGCTCAAATTGCTCGCCCACATATTGTATGCCGCCCTGCAACAACAAAACAAAAATGATTAAATTTTTACCCAATTCCTTTGTTTTCTTACCAACTTACCCCATTTTGTTCAAATACCTCCACAATATTGTAAGTAACCTCCCGACACAGAGGAAAACATGGACAGGGCTGGCTTAACCAATTGTGCTGCTCCAGGCACAACATCCCAGTGACATTACAAATCTGCGCTTTTTTGGTAAATTATAGAAAAAAGGGACGACAACCACAAAACTTTAAGGCCAATCGTATGCGACACTCCAAACGACACAGACTGGGATGATAGGGCTATATAGAAAAATTTTAAAATGAATTATATGCTTCTTTTAGCTAGTAGGACCAACTTACCCTAAAATACTTAAGATTATTCTCATCATGATAACGACACTTGCGATAGGCCACCGGCAAGTTTCGTACCTCATTCTCCGCCGTTATTGAAGTAATGCCTAATGTTAGCACATACGAACTACCTTCATTCGTATCAAAGGCCACTGTTTGACGATCATCTGGCAACATGATTCCATTAACATCATGTATGTACTATAGAAAGAAAGAGAGTTTTGAAAATCAACGAAAACAGGAATAAAACACTCACCAGCTGTAAAGGAGTCTCCACACCATTAAAGGGACTATGCTTCAGTTTGCAATCAGTAAAGAAACCACACTGTCGCAGAGCTGTAACATTCAGGTTTTTACTAAAGGAACAAAAATGTAGAATTAGTATTTATTTAACTAAGAGCGTAACTAAACCCAATTGCTTATAGAAGCGATTCTTAGACCTGTATCCGCATTATTTTCCTAGAAAAAGCTGTTAGCTTGAATAATGGAGGTTTCAATGTGTTCTACACGGATGGTTCAGTAACAAACCGGAACACTGTAACGTTTTGAGAAGACAGCTCAGGGTTTACCGCAAGATTCTTTACAGACAAATTTTGTGATGTTATTAGAATTTTTGTACATGAATATTGTACTATCGAACATCGATAACTTTTGTAAGAAAAGCTAGGAGGTTGGCGTGTTAAATAAACCTTCTTCTTCTATTCAAACGATAAGCAGACGGATGTTATTTTTGGGGAGGCTCAACTTGGTCTACAATAGAAGCGAAAACATTATGGCGCCCGAGCAGGGACTTAATCCCTGGACCCTTAAATTTAAATCATATCTTGTTTAAGGTATGACTACCAACACAATCCTCAAAATCACAAAAAACACAAAATCTTATCATCCCTATCATCTGAAATTATTGCTATGGACAAAACATTAGACCATACCATTTCTAGAAATTTTATGTAATAACTTAACCAAGAACACCATACAGAAAATCTAGAAATCACATGAAACTATCTTCAATAGAAATATATATTATTCCTGAAGATATGGTAAAGCAAAACCAGATATTGGCAAAGGATGCTCCACTTCAAGGTAATTTTATGGCGATGAAATAAATCCTTAAGAATGCAATCTTCAACAAATATAGAAAAATCAAGGATGATTAGGACTATGCATAGGCTGACTTTATAGCAGAAAGTATCTGAGGATTCTGTTAGCTCTTACCAAACACGATTAACAAACCTTGGTTTAAGAACAAGTGGTTCTTGTTTATATAATCCAAAGGAAAGTAATCTGTCCGTCCGACTGTCTGTCCGTCCGTATGAACAAACAGATCTCGGAGATGGTAAGAGATAGAGGTTTGACATGTATGGGACAAATGCTTCTTATACTTGCAGGCAGATCAAGAGATAGAGAGACACAGCAGCAGTACTGCATTCCGCTCCTGCCCCAGGTACAGAGTATGTTATAGTCAGGCTTGACCGACTTTCTCACTTGTTTTTATGTGGAGTTTTTTGTTTTGGCAGTTGCTTTGTAGAGGTGTTTACTAAGCTTAAATCTGGACTCCAGATGACATTAAAAATTTATTTTGGCACAATACTTCATTCAAACAAGACTGTTGTGCAATAGCATTCCGATTTCAAAACGGTTCAAAAGTATTTCTATTCATGAGAAGTTCGACATATAAATTTATTTCCGTGCGTTATGGAATTCGGTCTTTGTAGCCTATACTCAGATGAGATAACAATTTAGTTTGGCACGATACTTCACTTAAATTGAAACAATTTTAAAGAATTTTTAAATTTAAATGCTCTTTGAATAGCTATCTTATTCATATGAAATAATGTTTTATCTCATCTCATCACTTCTTAAATATTTATAATTTTTTTAAAAAGTTCAAATTGCTACAAGTTACTTACATTACACCAAATGGATTTCCATATCGGGTAAGCTGACTGGTTGTCTGACACAGACCCATTTCTGTTATAATCGGCGCCATCAGAACTTCTCCATATTCTGCCTTAGGTAAGACTTTCTGTTGCAGCTTTATCAACATTTCCACATAATTTAAATTATTCAAACTGCTATCATTCTCAAAGGGTTTCAAGCTATGCAAATTGTTATAATGCAAACGATTGAGCACATAAAGAAAATTACGATAGTGGGCCACTTCCGCAGACTTTAAATTGGGATCTAAAGCCCAGGTTCTAAAAAAAAACCAAACAATATTTCAAACACTTATCTTTCTCAATTTACCTACTTACTTTTGTATAATTTGATTTACTTGCTCCTCCGTCTCATATTGCGTACAGAGTGTTACACCCAAAAAGGTGAAATTTCGCAAAGCAAATAAATATTCATTTTCATAGACAATGGGATTATCACGAAAGCGTTCCCACTGCAGGTAACAGCTACTTATGGCATAATAAGCAGATGCCACAATGAAGGCTAACCAAAATAAACGTTCTATCCAGTGCAGATCTTTGCGAGCCAAATATGGCATGTTATGTATGTTTGATTCCTTGCATAGTTCTAACCACCAATCAATTGATTCCGACTCTGACTTTGGTTCCTCTGGCAAATTCTTTTGCTTCCGCTTGGCCTGATGTTCCATGACTAACTAAAAAGCTTGTGTGCATGTGACCTAGAGGATTTTAAATGCTTTTCTGTAATGCCCTGATGAGCAAACTAATTATATTAAACAAATCCATGTTCTGTTTGATAATCAACTTTAATGGTATTTTGTTGTATGTGCAACATGCGGACTGAACATAGTAAAAATTGTTTAGCTTTTTCTTTGGATTGGGAACTTAGAGGTTAGGTAAGTTTTTTTTTCAAGCAATAGATTGCAGCTGAGGATTAGTCGGTTTTTAAAAGAATTGGAGGAGTGATAAAAAAGTGATAAATGGTAATTCTAAGGCAGTAAAGCAGGCTAATTTATACAGTTGTACTAATGAAAAATTAGATTCTAATTGCAAAATGTTGGAATTAAATCTAAGCAAAATCAATCAATAGAGTTTTGTGTACTAAGGATTTAAAGAAGAACCCGCATCGGAAAATAAGATCGAGATTCTTCTCTCAGAATGCTAATAATAGAATCGACATACTTTATATTGAAAGATTCGTAATTTAGATATGTATACTTTCAACTTCACCATCGTTATTTTATACTTAACTAGCTGAACCCGCCGCGACTTCGTCCGCGTTCAAGTTTTAAAAAAAATCGTAGTAAGTAGGAAAAATTGTAAAGCTCTCTGAACACTGTGTTTGTATGTAAACTATTTGTTAAAAAGGAAATTCTTTTTTTAATATAATTGGCTTCATTAGCTTAATTTTAAAACAGTTTTGAATTTACGGTTGATTAAAATAAAATCAATCTGGAAAAGAAGGATTAAGAAAGGCGTGGAAAATTCAGTGGCCTGTACACATATCCCGTCCCGTCCTAAGGGGCACAACCAAAATTTCAAGTCGCGTGAAAATTCCAGAATTACAAATTATTCCCTTCCTGTCTTATGAATGCTGAACAGACTATAGTATATTCTTCTTCAGAAGGATTATGTAGTGAATTTAGGGTCAAGGGACATTTTATTTATAAGTGCGCACCTATATACATTTGTTTAATATTAGATCTCCAGAATATTCTTTTCTGATCAATTTATATAATTAAAAATAGAGGCCAGCTAACTTCGGCTCGACCGAAGTTTATATACCCTTGGAGCTTGATATATGCCTGACAGTTTGTATGGCAGCTATACTATATAGTGATCCGATTTCGACAAATCTTGTTGAAATTATAAAATCGTTGAAAACTTAAAAATACGAGCGTTGGGAGCGATAACATTGAAAACAAAAAAGTTTTTCTCACCAAGACTTTTTTTCAGACCTAACTTTTTTATGGTAGCTATACTATATAGTTGTCCGATTTCGACAAGCTTTGGTGAAATTATGGAAAATCATTAAAAACTTATAAATACGAGCGTTGGGAGCGATAGCATTGAAAACAAAAAAGTTTTTTTCACTAAAACTAGTTTTTCAACCGATCGTTCCTATGGCAGCTATATGCTATAGTCATCCGATCCGGCCGGTTCCGACAAATGTGCAGCGTATTTATACCAAAAGACTTTGTGCAAAGTTTGGTTAAGATAGCTTTAAAACTGACGGAGAAGATAGCATAGAAACAGACGGACGGACAGACGGACGGACAGACGGACATGGCTATATGAACTCAGCTCGCCATGCTGATCAAGAATATTTTTTCTTTATGTGGTCGGAGATGCTTCCTTCCCTGCGTTACAAACATCCGGACAATTTTAATATACCCTCTCCAAGGGTATAAAAATAGAAAAAAAAATTAGAAGCAAAGTTAACATTTCTTATTTAAAATCGGAAAAAATAAATATATTTTTAATAAAGGTCGCAATTCCCGCTGCCCTCTGATTTTTTATCTGCAAAAAGCTAAATTGAAAAGAAAAGCTGTTTTGAGAACACTCTTTTTTCTCCTTTAGACACATTTTCATTGCGAAAAGTTATGAATTTTTAGGCGCTTCAATCGATATAAATCTCTTAGATGATCAACTCACAGCCTAGTTTATTAACAAAGACTCGCAAATAAGATAAGGAGACAACTAATTTTTAGCAGACTGTTCACGTCATGTGTGCAATCACTTTTCCATTGAGTTCACGTATCACCACAAACAAAAAACCGGACCGCTGATAAGGCAATTATTACATTTACATACATTTGGCTTCTGTTTTGGTGTAATTTTAATGTCTTTATTTTGAAATACGGTTAACATATTGTTAAAGCTGTCGATGTGATTTGTATGTGCCAATCCAATTCAATTGGATGAGGCTATTCTCAGTGAAATAACTTATTCCGTTACATTCAATTTTTCATTGGCCTTTTCAGAAAATTGGTGAAAAATTTTCCAAATTTTCTTTCTTAGTGCGCGCGCCTGCATAACTAAACGAATGTCTATGCCAAAAATCAAAGCTGAACGATAAGCCGTTTAGGCTGTGGCTTGATAATATGTCAGTCGGGTTAATTTTCCTGCGCAAAATAATTAACTCCGGTGAACCTTCCTACCTGTTTCGAATGCTTAACTTTGCTTCTTCTCATAGGACAAAAAATTTAATCCCGACAAGAAATAAACTAGCCACATCTGACTTGCACTTCTTTTCTAATGCTATTTGCCTATGGAACCAGCTACCTAACGAATTAAAAATAATTAGAAGCGCGCCCGTCCTTAAAAATTCTATTAAAAATTACCTACAGCAATAATTTTAGTTTTTAGTTTTAGTTTTTCTTTAATTTTTCTGTATTCATCTGCATAATTTATACTTTTATTTCATAATCAATGTTAAATATTAATATCACTTTAATAACTTTTAGTAAATGTCATAGTCATTAGTGCTTCCAAATAAGTCCTGTACTTTTAGCACTAAGAAGAAATCTCTCAAATAAATAAATATATATAGATATTCTGTAGGCCCCAGCCAAAACTGCTTATCCTAGAGATATAAGATTTGGCATAGACCTCCTTCTAGTTATACAGGCGCGCACTAAAATAAAAAATTTGTTCGCGAAGTGGGTTAAAAGGCTAAAGAAAAGTTTGTATAAGTTTGTATAGCTTACATAAATGAGCTATGTCGCTTGTGGACTAAACTCATTTGCTAAGAGCGCGAGAGAGATTGAGCATGAGAGTAGTAAACGACACACACTGACACAAATTAGGTATGTGTGTAAGACAGCGATGGGCAGTGGATCCTGTCTCTGCTATAAGAACAGTCCTGAATAATATACTTATTGAAACTTCCTTTACTCCTTTTCAATATATCTCAGACATAATTAAATGATAATTCGGTGATTTTGAGAGCGCTTTAGTTTGCATTGTTTATTTATATTTTTGATTCAAATAAATTGATTGAATATAAATATGCGTATTTTGCATAATTTTAAGTCATTTGATTGCTAATTGTTTAACACCCAAATTTTCATGGATAATTAATTAGTCAAAATACAAAAAGCCAGTTTATTAATTTGGGTCATTTAGGCAAAGCAAGGTTGTTTCCATTTTACATTTATTTTGAGATAAAATTGATCAAAGGAAAATCGCTTATCTAGTGGCAAGTGCCCGGCTAGCTCAGTCGGTAGAGCATGAGACTCTTAATCTCAGGGTCGTGGGTTCGAGCCCCACGTTGGGCGAATAGTAATTTTTTTTTGTACTTTTTTCCCTATTCTTGAGTTTTTGCAATTTTTGTTTGTAAATTTTCTGGTGCTGGCGTTGGTTGTGTGGGCTGTGTCATATGTGTTGTACACACAAAACCTAATGAATTTTTATTTATAGCCACAGCAGCCAACGCAAAACGCTGACGCAATTATGTGTATTGCCATTGCTATTCCTATGACAATATCTCGTTTTTCTATTATTATTGTTTTTTTTTTTTTTGTGAAAATGGCAAAGTCTTATTCAAGGTTATGCGCGTAGCTCAACTGGAAATGAACAGACAGTTGAACTAGATGCAATTATTATGTTTTGTATGGCAAAGCCTTGACGTCCTTCTAGTTGCCAGGATGTGAACAGGATACTACAGGAAAGCTAACTAGCACAAGGTTTATGTGGGCCACAAAGACAAACTTGACAATTGAATTGATGCAATTATAAAGAAAACGAAGGGGCATGTGTGGAATATAAAGAGTCAAGTTTTTCTCAAAGTTCATAGAAGAAACTAAAATCGTTACTGAAATCTCAACAAGTCTAGGAACTTTGCCTAAACAAAAATAAACAAAAACAAAGCAGATAATGTCGCCTGCCACAAAACATTACTAATTTGAGGCCTGCGAAAAAAGCATTTCCTCTTGAGGCGCCACAAACAATGCCCAAAGAGAATGTGATGAGATGCAGCAGGCGACCCCCTCCCCCTCCCTCTCTCCAGTTATTGTCATCATTGTTGTTATATTAATTACTTTGCATTATTCTTTAAACAATACTGCGGCATGTCGCGTTTAGTTTGGCATTTTGACATGTAAAATGGTATCATGTCTTCGCCGAGAAGGGGGAAGTCAGACGTTCTGCTCCATCAGCAACAACAATCAAGCAGCAATTAATTTTAATGAATATGAAATTGCAATTCGCCATAACAAATGCTGAGATACACAGGCGGTGATAGTTGTTGTTGGTTGTTGCTTTGGTGGGTGTGGCACACAGACACACGCCCAATTATGCAAATCGCACAATATCTGGGCGAGATTTATTTTCTGCATTTCTAATTGAATTCAATCAGCAGCTCTCAATGTCAGTTGAAAGTTGAGGGAAAAGTTGTCGCGATGATATCGTGGATTATGTTAATCCCCTAATTAACTACACGAATCTAGCTTCCTCGCTTGCTCTATAAATAGTTGATGCACCAAGTTAATTTCATGAAAATGTGTAAGTCATTATTATTGCTGCTTCAACTGCTGTGGGTTTCCACTTGCCTGGCAGCGGACTATGAACTTATACTGGAGGATACGAACGTATTTTCTCCCTGCACCGAGGGTCCACCTGGTTCCTTGAACGTCAATGAGGCATTTGATTTTTCGGAATTTACTTTTGTTCAGGAATCGGATGTTATACATGTGTCTGGCAATGCCACTTGCACCTGGGATATACAGCCCACAGATCGCATTGCGGTAAAACTAAAGCCGAAAGTTGTTTTTTTTTTTTCTAATTAACGTTCTTCCTTTAGGCAAGCGTTACCTTCTTTCATCATGAACGGGGCCATTGGGAACCCACATTGATTGCCACATCCGCTTCGGATTTTTGCAAGGTCATGTATGATAAGGATCAGTATTGGTTTAAATACTGGAGCTCTCATATAAAAAATCGTAAAGATGTGGAATCTAAATGCATTAATAATGTGGGCGTAAGTTTTATTGGACAGTTTGGAGTTTACAATCCGTTATTCGTTATCCGTTTCAGACCAAACTCATGTTTGAACCATATGATGCTCATTTGATTTTATATAATTTTCGCGGTCCCGCGCTTCAGGGACGCTATAAAATGGTCGTGAGTATGGAGGCATTCGATGAGAGGAATTTAAAACGCGCCAAAAGTGCCTGTTTCGAAATTCGAGGTGATATAGAAAAGATAAAGCATTAAAATGTATTTGAGAATAAAATAAAAATTTATAAATAAATATGAGAACTAAAAACCCAAGTCGGGTTTATAGAGTTTAGTAGCAAGAATACAAAATCATCATCAGTAGTTAACTAAAATTGTTCTTTTTCCTTTTAAAACTCCTGTCACCAGTCTTCGTAACTTGTGCAGATGATAAACATTATGATTCACTACTCTGCTAAAATTTACTGCTCGCTAAGTTTTTGAAATAATTTAAGCTACATTTTACTGCTTCAAGACCGGCTTAGAACAAAATTGGGGCGGTTCTGAATGGTTCGGATTTTTCTGTACTTCAAAACTTGTAGTTTGGTAATATATATCAAAACAGGTTATAAAACATTTTTGAAAAAAAAGGGTTCTATGCCTTTACTAAAAAATTTTAAATAATAAGTTTGAATCTGTTCTAAAGTTGTTTTTCAGAAATAATATGGGCATTCCCAAAAAAAGGTTCACCTGGGCCAAAAATTTTAAAGTTGTTAAAAACACTATGTTTGATCGAATAATGTAAGCTAATCTTACATTTAAACTTGCTTTATTTTTTGCAAAAAAGTGACCATAGATTACTTGTTCTTTCGTTATATAAAATCTTTCTAATGGTTGTACCAGGGTTATACAAGAAAGCATAAGAAACCATGAGAGCTACTCCAATGCAATTAAGTGTAAATTTCTGTTTCGCATTATAGCTGAAACCACATAAAAATAATGATGGAAAAAATGTCACGTTCGACATGTCACGAAATAACTATTTTTTATACCCTTGCAAACGGTATTATAATTTTGCCCAGAAGTTTGCAACGCACAGAAATATTCATTTCCGACCCCATAAACTATATATATTCTTGATCAGGGCGACGAGCTGAGTCGATTGAGCTTTGTCCGTCCGTCTGTCTGTCTGTCTGTCCGTCTGTCTGTCTGTTTCTACGCAAACTAGTCTCTCAGTTCTAAAGCTATCGAGCTGAAACTTTGCACAGAGTTTTCTTTTTACTGCACACTGCTAATATGTCGGATCCGACCGGATCGGATGACTATATCTTTTAGCTGCCATAGGAACTATCGGTTGAAAAGTGGGTCTTTGTGAGAAAAACTTTTTTATTTTTAATGTAAACGCCTCCCGCTTCAGAAATGATTGGTTTTATACGCTTTTATATATATTTGGAAGTTTTGGTCAAAATCGGATGACTATATCTTATAGCTGCCATAGGAACTATCAGTCAAAAATGGGGGCTTTGTGAGAAAAACTTTTTTGTTTTTAATGTAAACGCCTCCGGCTTCAGCAATTATTGGTTTTATACTCTTCTACACAGATTCGGAAGTATTGGTCAAAATCGGATGACTATATCTATAGCTATCGGAACTATCGGTCGAAAAGTAGGTTTAACTTAGAAAAATTGTTTGTTTTAGTGCTGACGTTCGTAAACTCTGATGTATTAAAACATTTGCAAGGGTATTAAAACTTCGGTAAAGACGAAGTTAGCTTGGCCTTCTCGTTTACAAAAATTGTACTCAAGATTTTGAAATCAAATAATACCTATACATTTCAAAGAACTATTCATTTAGAAGATATTAAAACTACACAGAGGGAACAAACCGAGAACATTGGACTCAAAACGAGCACAATCGTTACCAGAAAGTATGCATGAACGGGTTTTCTCATTTGTAGTACAATGTTCTCACTTCAAGACCAATTTATTGAAAACGCAAAAACTCAAATTGAGTTGATATTGTTCCATTTTTGAGAACATTTTAAACTCACCTGAAAAAGAAATTTGATTGCACTTGGACCAGGTGTGGGCGGATTCCTCACATTTGGGTGGAATAGTGAATCGGGTCATACCGCTTTTGATTGGAAGTGAAGGGAGGGAAGACTCCTTGGTTATGCGGCGTTGATGCTTCTCCCTCCACCCATACATTTTATAGGAATCAGAAACATTGCTTAAACGACCCACTCCAAGTGGCTTGTTTCATTTAAGTTTTTCAGAAAAACACAGAAAAATTTATTTGGGCTTAACTGGGATTTGAGCCCGGTACCTTATGCACTCAACGTATGGAATGACGCGCTAGACAATTCAGCCATTGAACAATTTTGCAGATGCACGTCGAGAGGGCTACTTATGCTTTGTTGAGCAGACAAGAAAGAGCTTGCTCTCACTCGCTCTCTCTCGCTTGTATATCTCTCTGCTGAAAACCGGTTTTGTTGTTGTTTTGAAGCAAATATTATTCGATAGAGAACAACTTTAATCATTCCACATTTAGAACATTTGTTCTCAAAAATTTTGAGAACGTTCTGTTCTCAGTTTAAGTTGAAGGTAACTTTTTTTCTGGAACACGTTTTTTCCTCTGTGTATTTGGGCCTAGATATTGTGTTAGGTTTCGCTAAACTTTGTCTTTATATAGATGCTCCCGAAAACCACTTCTGTTTTTGTCACGACGACTTTAACACTAATTAAAGTGCTTGATAAGAGCTATATTATACAGTAAAAAACGAATTAAAAGTTCGTTTTAATTTTCAATGTGTACGACGGTCACGTTCGACAAAATGGAAATGCCCATATGTATTGTATAGTAAAAAGGAGTTGGACATTTTACCGTTCCAAGATCGGTTCTGAACCCTTTTAAAGCTGTTCAAAAATTGTTTTAAATTTATTCATAAGAAATTTCTAATGCCATGACCTTGTAATTTGGGATTTGTCTTAACAATATGAAGTTAGTAATTGTTTTCAGATCAAAACCAGTTCCGGACCAGTACTAAAATGGTTAACAGACAGATGTCAGAAATTGTTGGAGCTACTAAAGGTCAAATGGCGTGTTGGTTGGTTAAAGGGAATTATATAGTCTTCAGTTTTAAAACTGGTTCCGATCAAATGTGTTATAATAGCACACCGCGACCAATCCTGTGTCTATTGTGAGGAAATTTGAGGGGGTAAAGATTTTGGTTAGCTGCACTCAGTCTTTCTCGTTCGTTCTATTTTCTTTATGATCGTCAGCAACAGTGCGGCGCAATGTATGAATGTAAAATGTTCTTTGTGCATAAAACCGGAAATTAAACCGGGTTTTGGTACTGATAACTGGTTATGATAATATCTGCGCAGATGTTATGATGGAGTGGCGTTTATTCCATTAAAGCCTTTGTTGCACTAAAATAAAAATATTCATTGAATTCTTATTGACACGCCTGACCCGTAGGGGCCGAGCAAACAGCTCTCACATCTGGCCAGCGGTCGATGAAGTAGGTCTGAGCTGGTTTTGCGTCGCTTTTTTTTTCTCACCAATACACTCTCACTTTTTGGCCTCGCTCTTCTAGACAAACCCTGCTTTAATCATAACTTAAGCATTGTTATCCCAATATGAGACGAGAGGGCTATCGGTCGTTCAGCTAAAACAGATCTGTAACCAGACTCAAGACTAGACACAGGCTAGCTGCTTGAACTTAGACTGGAAACAGTACAAACTAACACAGAAAGTCTTAGAAATGGAATTATTGTAGCAACTTGATAAACTAATGGAAATGATGCTGCATACTACTCCTGGTTCTCCGTATATTTTCTTTTGCGGCTTGGGCACGCGCTACATACTGCATCTACCGAGCTTGTGGTTTTCCTAGAGTTTCTCTAGCTACTCTTTGGACATGGTCTGCATGTTGCAAGTAGCTAACTTCTTAAATTACAATGGGTACAACTACTCGTGTTCCGCCCCACAAACGTAATCGGTTTTACATGGTAAAACCTGGCTAAGTGTATGCAAATGCAAACTGTCAGTTATTAAATTACTTGATGAATGGCACAAATTCAATGCTGTCCATTATTTTGCCAACTCACAGCTGTCTGTTTGCCCTTTGGAAATGTACTTTTAACTTTTAACAATTTCTATCTTTAAGTCAACTTTCATTCAAAGCAAAAATTACTGCTCATCATAAACAGCATCTAATCATTTGTGAGGGATCAAAACACTTTCATTTCAAAATTCCTGATTGGATAATTTATTGTGGTACTCGGAGCCGGGCCAACTTTCTAAAACAAAACACCAAAAGGTGCAAATTAGCCGCGCACGAATTTGCCAGATAGAAATGATAGCCGCAGGCTCTTTTCATATATAGAAAATCAATCAGGCGAACTCCTTTATGGCCGTTAGTCATACGTTTAGAGCTGCTTGTTTTGCATATTGTGCCAAAAACAACAGCGACAAAAAAAGTTTTTAACCCAAAAAGTGCAATGTAGGACGTGTCGGCTCTGAACCCGTTTGGCTAGCCAGCTCCCAGCTCCGCCCCTTTCTAGCTGCGACTGCCGTTTGCAGTTGATGCGATGCACAACGAAAATAAAAAAAAAAGAATTATCCAACAACAACAACCGCAAAATTGTTGCATGAATGGCTGTGAACCAGCTGAGAGCTTGGAGAGTCTTTGCAAACGTTTTAAACTCGTGTAGGATGTTTGTAGGCTATTGGAAAGATCAAGAGTTTATAATGCCAGCCGTTGTGTGTGTGTGTCTGTGTGTCTGTGTGAACTTTTCCAGTTTTCAGTTTGGTTGTGCTAGCATAAATTGTGGGTTTTTAGGTGTCTCGCTGAGTTGGCAGATAAATAGATACAAAGATGAACGTACATTGCACTCTCTTCTTCAGCCCACAGAACTGGAAAGTGTTGCTGTAGCTTTTGCGGAAATTAGCTCAAAAGCTAATAAATGGCGACATGTGAACAATTTTAGTTTGAATTCAAAATAATTACCCCAAAATATTTATGTGAAGAGATCATTTCAAAGTTTTAAGCTATTTCCTCTTTTCTTTTACACCCAGCATCGTTGTGTCTTTTTCGGTTTGTTTTCTCTTGACCTACCGCAATTCGATTCAAGTTAAAACCTCATCATGATTTGCAATATTTCAAATTTATTAGGTTAAAATTTCAAGGCTTGATAAAAGGCATACAAACTGATTTTTTTTCTCGGGTTTTAAGAAATATTTCTCTAGAATTGAAATTGTAATGTAAAACTGGTTTTACAGCTCCAAAGGACCAAGCCAAGCTTATCCCAATCTCTTAATGCGTGTACCCACAGTTTAACGCCGAATCCGAACGGCGTCCAACGCTATTCTCTCTTAACTTTCTTCGCCTCTCTCGCCTTGCCGCTAAGAACCATTTTAAGAACGAAATTATCTCGATTCCAAGAGCAAACATTTTTGAAATTTTATTTTAAATTTTTTGACGGACATTTTCAAATTGAAGAACGAAATGATTTTACATTAAAAGTTATTTTCTTGAGTCAGAAATTTTATTTCTATTTTTAACGGTCAATTGCGAATTTATGAACGCATTTTACGCCGCTGCTCGACTAGTCGAACAGCAAAGTTGCCTTCTTTTAAAAAAATTTCTGTAGGATCTAGTGAAACCAATTGTTTACGTAATTACATTAAAATAAAATTAGTGGTTGAAAAAAAACCTTATATAGATGAACTTTCAGCAAAAACCATTAATATTTTATTCCGAAAGTCATGTAAAATTTTAAGAAAAGGTCGAAAATAGTCCGTGATAATACAACCCGTGGAAAAAGTAGTACTAGGAGACTTTAATACACCTGTGAATGTGACTTTTCGAGTAATTGAACCATCTCACCTGGCGAAACTATCATAGGTAGAATTTTTTGACTTCGGATTCATGTTTAGTTGCTTTCACCTGTAAATAAAAAAAACTTCGTGCAGAGCGGCGTAAAATGGGTTAAAGTAAGAATTTGCAAGAGCGAATCGATCTTACAAAACTCTAGACCGAAACAGGATAAAATCAAGAGCGTTTGTTACGACCGAATCGTTTTGCTTTTTTTGAGTGTACCTTTAAGCCCCATACGGAGTACGACGAAAAATTCGTTTTTTTACAGTATTTCATATAATTAGAAACATCTTTGCTTTGCTTTGATGTTCATGTGCTGTTAGAAAGTGTTTCTATTTATGTGAAATACTGTATCGAAACAAATTTTTTGTCGTACTCCGTATGGGGCTTAAAGAGAGAGTTTGAAATCTATTTTAAACCTTTTCTAAATTAGTTCTGATCTAGCTCGATGAATGTATGCCGTCGATTACAACGAATGTCTCTAAGTTCAAATCTGGTACTACTTCTGTTTCTGCCCGCAGCGAAGTCTATTAGCCTTTCTCTCTATGACCAGAGGTTCTTTCAAGAAGGCTAAGTCGGCCGACTGTCTAACCAAAATCTTCCTTTACTCTATAAGTGTTGTTAACGGGATAGCGCTCGTTTAGTTGTTCCAAACGCTCACGGAATTCGTCTTTTATCGAATCTTTCTTGTCTTCTGTTGGCGCGTGTGCACAGATAAGATAACGCTAGGTGTGAAGCTGATGACAGAGCGACGAAGTCTATCACTCACTACAAAGCCGCACCCAAACTCGTGCATGCAAGCTGTTGTAGATCTCAACAGGGGAGTGTTTTCTGCTCTGTTTCCTCTGTTGTTGGCGTTATTAAATTGCTCCCAAGTCTAATCAATCGCATATATATCCGGGTTCTAATTATTATCATACATTATTACACTTAAGCAGACTACAATAGCTAGATTCGACAGTTCTTATTCCCAAAATTGTAAACTATTTCACGATGTATTTAATTTTGTTTATGTTAACTTTTTGAAACAAATCAAAATGCAACCTTATTGCCAATTTTACCTGGTGAATGCAGTGAGTGCCAATTGGAAAATTTAACATTTATGATTGCTCAAAGGAAATCGAACAAAAAGTATGATTGGTAAATACTAAAGTTTATGATAAAAATTACTAAAACCTAGATCATCTTAAAGCCTACTGTCAATGCCACATCATATTGTGTTACTTAAGCATTTCAATTCACAGAACTCATGAAGCAGACAGTTTGATGAGCCACATTTACAAGTAACAACTGAAGTACTTACAATAGTCAAGTGCATTACGTACCTATATAAAGATAAAACAAAGCGATACGCCATCAGTAACAACGTATCCGTTCACAATCATATAATTAAATAGCACCAAGTAAACATATTATTTCTAAAAATTAAAAAGAGTTGATTTTAAGCTGATTTCCCGTTGATTGAACATGCTTCGTCTCAAATCTCTGCCCACGAGACAATTTTGCAAAAAAACAATTTTGTGTGGCAACCACAAAAACAACAACTTGATAAGCGTCTTTTACTGTTGCGTGGGGGCCTGAAACGACTTCGTTTATAATGACGTGACTTGGACTTGGCGGCATTTTATGAATGAAAATGTTGTATGCATATATGCGTACAAACATACAAACAAATAGTAGTCTTAGTAGTTTTAACTTGCGTCGTGTCGGTCAATTGCCGCAGCAGCGACGCACACGCAAAGCTGTCATTACTTGAACCAAGTAATGTCGTGGGCGTTGTGGGATTTGATCTGAATTGTTTTGCTGTGAATGAATAAATTTTATGGAAAAATTATACTAGAAACCAAAATACCAAAATACAAATAGAGGTCGCCCAGTGTTCAAAAAAGAGGATTATAAAATATTTGAAAAGAAGTTTTTGTTCGAGCTTGCCTCCTTCGCTGCTGTCATTGTCCCTGCTTCTGCGCCGTATTGCAGGACTGGGATGTTAAGGGACTTTTATAGGGCTATTTTCGTGAGGTCTTACTTAACTTCCTACTGAGACCGTTGTAGCATCGGTTTGCGTACTTTTCAACGTCATCATGCAAAGTCAACTGTACTTTTACTTCGGATTAATTAGGAATCTCTTTCTGCAATCCATTCTCTCAGGCTAATTTAAGTTTAAGATACGAATTATCCAGTTTTATAGAAATTAAAATTTACTTATTAAAGATTATCAGGCCTGTTCCAGTTTTTGGATTTCGATTAAATCTTGCGGAATCGGAATTGTACAAAGATCTAGGTTCCAAAAACCGACTGTGTTACTTAACTCTTAAGTTTAAACTCCCAATTATTTTTGATCGATGCTCTGGATGGCAAAAAGATTCGACAGAATTCAGTAATCGTTTCTTAGAAATTACAACTCTTAACAATTCCGACTAATCGGATTCGGAAACGAGAGAATACAGGCCAGAATTTTATGTTAATGTGGTCTGCGCATACACCTGAGGTCGACCATCCTGATCCAAAAGGTGAGATTAATTGCCCACTAACCCTATCTCTTTAGTGGTCCATGGTTTCGAGTGTCATTTGGCTTTTGGCACCGTCTTGTTGAAACCACATGTCAAGACTGTAAAGAGAGATGCCGCCATACCACAAACTGCACCAAAAACTGCATTTTTCAGGGTGCATTGGTAGATCTTGAACTGCTTTTGACTGCTCTCCAGACCAAATTTTGCAATTCTGTTTGATATCGTGAGCTTTATCGCTGAAGACAATTATTCTATAAAACGCTGGTCACTCGACTGACCCAATGAAAAGGCGTTTGTAACCTTATTATTCAGTCGTCAGAACAATTGACCAATTCATAAACGCAACCCTTAATTTTGTCAATTATTCTTTTATTGTTTATGAATTGCCAAACATTTACCCGTCTAGCCTTATAATGAACCATCAAATGCCAGTCGTCTCCAAGCCCATTTATGTAAATACAAACATTGCAAAAATAACCAAAAATCGATTTTTTTTTATATTTTTCCATTTGTTGCTTGCTTTTGTTTGGTTTTTCTTTCGTTATTTCAGCTCAATGCACTCACTCGCTTCAACTATTTTTATGCAATTGCCCTGGCCCAGGCCCAAGCCAAAAACTGGCTGTTTGGTCTTTAAATCGATGAAGCAATTGGCTTTTCCTTTTCCCTCTTTTTGTTTGCGAAATGAAAATTGACATTTGGTTATTTTTTCTTTGTTGAGGGATGAGTCTTGATACATTTTACGTCTCTATTACAACATTTAACACTCTTCAATGTCATTTGTTGTGTAACCGAGAAGCATTCAAAATGGTCATAAACAACTCTTCCGCAGCTGAAGCCAAAACCCGTTTTCACTTTTATTGACCATTTGCGCTTCTTTACTTGCTATAATTTGTTGAACAAAAAAAAATATGTACCCAAGTATGTATAAATCTGTGGCTACTTTTTATGGCCTGACACTGAAACTTGAACAGAAGCAGAAGCAGCCGGTAAAAATTGTCCAGATGTTGGATTCTGTTTGGGGCTTTGACCAAATACGATTTTGTGAGAACTTCTACACTTTCAATCGAAATCATCTCTGCAGCAGGCAACTGTTTGCGAAATGCTTTTTAATTAAATTCTACTGGCCCAGCGTGTCCCTGAGGTGATTAACACAATCAATGGGAGGTGGCCATTCTCTTCTCACTGTTGATATGATAAAGTCATGTCTCTCTTTCTCACTTCCATTCAATTTCAATTTAGCCTAGATGAATATCATAAACTGCAACAGCCAATTGAGACTTATTCATACAAATTTAATGAAATGCACAGACAACAAAAGTCAAACTCAATTAGATTTAATCTTTCAACAAGAACAACAAAGCGAATTAAACTCATGTTCGCCTGTGCATGTCAAATAAGTTTTAATAAGTTTTTGGGGTAACATTTTTATTAAAGTTTTAATGGACAAACAAATGAACTTTGAGCACACAAAAAACCCAAACAAAAAAAACTAACACTTTTACCCAAAATCCCTTTTGGCTTATTTGACACGTTCTAACAATTTCTCTAGTAAGTTTAAGGCTTCAGACAAATGTAATTTGTCTTTGATCACATTTTTATTGCATTTCTTGTGTGGCCTTATTGAATTTTTATTGTATGTTCGGGTAAGGAAAAAAACCATTTGATTGGCCTTTGAGGAATTTGTGAGAATAAATCATTCAAGGAAATGTTGTTTACTGAGACGTCAACTGCTACAATTTTAATATTGTAAGAAGTATGAACAAGGCGAATTGAATTTAACATTACTGAGAACTGGGAATTTTATTTGATAAAAAATCAGTAAACTAATTTGTATACCATTGCAGCAAGTACATTTCAATTTGTTATGTTTGTCAGAATGCACAAGACCAGCTGAGTTCTAGATCGACCGGGATAGAATATATACCATTTTTTTTTCTTACAATTTCAAATATGTTTGGTTCTTGAAAGTACTTAAATTAAGAAAAAAATATTCTAGAATAGAAAAACCACGTTTAGTATTGATAAAATGAGAAAGAAAGCTCTTGAATCCAAAATTTTTTGTACTTAAACTAAGCCGAAAAATGTAATAAAACTTAGACCAAGTATAAAACTTCTTAGAATAAGGGCAAAATGGATGTTAACAGAAAAAAATAATGATATGAAATGGGCTATGCTACATTGCAATGCTACATTTTTCATATAATTAAAAAGCCGATATGACAAACTTGAAATTGACTTGTTCGAAAATAACTTGAACTTTTTTACCATATCAAATGATATTTTTAAGATCAAATTGATATCTAATTATTTCATGATTACAGAACGAATCGAATACTACTACCAGGCGTTAATTTTTAGCTAAGAACTATTAATTATAATAATTATTGTTTTATAGAAACTGAAAAAGAACGAGTTTATAATTTCTTGACTGGGGATCGAACTCAGGACCACTTGCACGTCACAAACTGGCATGGCGTTTCACCGCACTGCGCTATCGGGCAAGTCTGTGCACTCATGGCTAAAAGCCTACTTATACATTTCTTTTCGTTGCTTGAAGTTTCGATACAACCTTTTCCTATTGTGAGAGTTTCGAGAATTAAGAACTATCTTTCTAATCTTTTTTAATATCATTTGACAAGTTGATAGTATTTACTGTTGTAATGAATCGTTATAGTTTAGAAATGATATGAATATAATGATATTTCACAAAATATCAAATTAAACAGCCCATATCAAATTGATATGGATCTTATTTTTTTTTCTGTGTACAACAGAAGATCCAAAAAAGTGCTATGGAAATTGCGAATTATTTTAAGCTGAATCTGTTCCCAGAATTACCTCTTACACTGAGAAAAAAAGATATGTTATATATTTTATTTTAATTATCATTTTTTGGAACCATTCGATATTTTCATCGATTTATTTTTGCTTCAAAAAGATATATCAGAAAAAATGTATTTCTTTGATCTTTGTTCTTCATCCAAAGGAGCTGCAAAATGTCAAAAAGATATTTAGAAAAATGCACCTTTAAGTGGATATTTCGAACATCCGTTGTACGGGGATCTTCCTTTTGTTTCTGTGTAGTTCACTTTGGTTATGGAGTGTGGGTAGATTTCACTTACTTTAGTTACTTTATTTTCTCTGGATTTTGACATTATACAGAGACCTAAATTTAAGTGCAAATTATGAAAGCTTAGAATTTTATAGGCTTAAACCTACGTATTTTTTGAAGTAGTAGTTAGAATTTATAAGACTTTTGATGAACATTTTGAACTTATTTTGAGTGTACTTCGGTCTGTACCTAAGAACATAACAACAAGTAGATTGACCAAAAATATTTTATACTAGTTCGAAATATACTTCAAATAACCCGAAACGGTCTTAAAACAAGTGTTTAGGGATTGAAAAATAAGTACTTAATCGAGGGTGCCACAGAAATCTCTAGAGATTTTGGTTCTCTTGGTTCTTTTTTCGGAGTGTAGAAGGATGTATCAACGACCTCATACAGTATATTTATTACTATTTTTGTTTCTATGCTATCTTCTCCGTCAGTTTTGAGGCTATCAAGCTTGATCCATGTTTTAAATGGTAGCGTTTTAGACTTTTTAATTATAAATATTACCTGTTTCAACACAATCAAGATCGAGAAATAAGTAATGGCCATTAAAGAAGAGAAGAAGAAGACTTGTGTATTATATAGGAGAAAATATAAAAATTAAGTCTTCGAACCAAGAAATGGTCAAATAAAATCCAGTTGCCAGTTTGTTATATGGAACAAATACAATATGTTCCATATAACAAACTGGCAACTGGATTTTATTTGACCATTTTCTGGTTCGAAGACTTAATTTTTATATTTTCTCCTATATAATACACAAGTCTTCTTCTTCTCTTCTTTAATGGCCATTACAACCGTTAGACGGTCTGGGCCTCTGCGATTAACGCTCTCCATTCGCTTCTGTCCTGTGCGAGCTGCCACCAGTTGGTCACACCAAGCTCGGCAATGTCTTCCCGCACCTGGTCTTCCCATCTGAGTGGTGGTCTTCCCACCTTGCCGCCTCCATAGTCAGCCGCCTTCGATTTATACGCCTTTTTTGCTGGAGCTTCTTCCTTCATCCTGGCGACATGTCCTAGCCAGCGCAGCCGCTGCTGCTTTATGCGCTTAACCAGGCTGGTGTCCCCATAGAGCTTATACAGTTCGTCGTTTCTTCGAATGCGGAAATCATCGCCGACTTTTAAAGGTCCATAAATCCTCCGAAGAATTTTTCGTTCAAACACGCCAATCGCCGCTTCATCCGCTGCTGTCATTGTCCATGCTTCTGCGCCATATTGCAGGACTGGGATGATAAGCGACTTGTACAGGGCTATTTTTGTTCTTCGCTTGAGGTCTTTGCTCTTGAACTCCCTACTTAGCCCATAGTAGCATCGGTTCGCAAGAGTGATTCTTCGTCGGATTTCCAGACTGATGTTGTTCTTGCTGGTTATCATCGTTCCGAGGTAGACGAAATCCTCTACAACATTAAAGTTGTACCCCTCCATTGTAACAGATTGCCCAAGTCGCAATGACTTTTTGTCCGCGGTTACTAGGTACTTCGTCTTGTCCTCATTTACCGCTAAACCCATTACTTTTTTTTTTTTTTTCCTGGAGTGCGGTAACGTCCGATGAATATTCCTTGAGGACATTCACCAAGGAAATATCATCACCATCTCCGTTGAGGGTGCGGACATTCCAGGTGCATATTCTCAAATCGTGGTCCTTAAAACGTTTGCGTGAGTCGTCATCAGGGGGGGTCCGTATCCGAGGCATTGTAGTCGCAGTTTTCATTGGTGGAGATTTTTTTACGATGGTGGGTACCAAACCCGACGCACTAACCCTATATATTATACCCTGTAGGGGAAGGGGGGGGGACGCCGCTCACGTTAGTCAGCAGCAATGCGGGTGCATTGCCACTGCTTCCGGTGGTCACCACGAGGAGGTGTGAGTCGACTTGAGACGTAGTAAGCCAGGATCACTCTGGGTTCGCCAAGTTGAACCGATCAGAAGCTTTCCCTGACCACATACGCCCGCATTAGGTCCAGAGCTCTATGACTAGAAGTTCTGAACCACCACCAATACACCAATGATACACAAGTAGAGTTTAGAAATTAGTGTGACCGTCAGCAGAGAACAGAGAAATTTCTTTTTTGTCTTGTTTCTTTGAGCCTTTGCTGTATTGGGTTGTGCTATCCCATGTTCTTGCTTAGCTATATAATATACCTGCCCAAAATATAAGGCTTCAACAATGACATGTCGTGTTGGGTCGTGCTTGGCCGTGACTACTATCTTTCCTATTATTTCTTGCTCTATAGCCTATTTATGAAACAACAAAATGTAAAAATAAGTCGAGGATATTCATTATGAAAAAGTGTATGAAAAACCTGTTGTTTGTAGGAGGCAAATGAGACCAATCCCTCTTTCATACAAACAAAGGTTTTTTAAAACATTATGAAGCTTGCGACAATTCATCTTTTATTAGCATGTGTGCGCGCGACCTTTGCCATATCAGCAAATTGGTAAAAACTTTAAAGAAAGTCGTTCCAGCTGTACCTGCTGCTACTTACCTTTTGGTTATGATTTGAGTATCTTTCATCTGATCTTACATCATTCTTTATTGTAGAAAAGTTGTATCAGAAGATTTTAGATGAATTTTTAACCAGCTTATGTTTCTAGAAATTAATGAATATGTCCGTAAAGCTTTTTAAATTATATTGTTATTTCCCAATTAACTCTCTCCGTCTTCTTTATTTTCAGAATACTTCACCCCTCTGGGAGGATTTTGTGGCGAAAGCCAGCAAGCTGCACACATGTTTGCGGTAAGTTGGGAAATGATTTTGTTTCCTTTTTCGATTTCCACACATTTTTCCAAACAATTGCGAAAACTTTCAGAACAGAGCAAGAGAGAGAGAAAAGGCATAAACAAACAAATTTTGTTTTTTTAATGCCTTTCATTTCCTCAGCATGTCTATGATTATGTTTTCTTTATGGCCTCGGGACCACCGACACTGCCATCGTCTTCATTTCGCAGTTTGTTTATTTTATTTTCGTTGCCTTTTTATGCTCAGACTTTGGCCCACATTGTGTGTACGGCGGTGCCAGGGCAACGTCTGGGCATAAGTATTATATAGCATACAGATTGCATTAATCATGGCCTGAAAATCTTGTTTGCCAAAAAGAAATGCCACCATTAAGTGTTTGCCCAATGCGCTTGACACACATCCACACAGCCAAAAGCCAAACCACTTGCGAGATTCATGAGAGATCATCATATTCTTCTGTCTGGGTGCAGTCTCAATTGAAATGTCGCCCACGGCTAATAAAAAGCAAAAAATAAAAATTAATAATTTTGGTTTTCGGTTTTGATCTTTTCCTATTTGCAGAGCTGCCATTCAGGCAATTGCTGCCTATTTGGATGCCTTCCAAAAGATAGCCGATGCGGCCACAAATTCAAGAGGTAAGTTCAAAATGTTGTTGGGTCTGGGTTGGTTGCCCCACGTAATTGGGTTCCCCCCTCGGTCGCTGCTGCTTAGTCAGTCAACGTCGGTCATCGATCTGATTTTTACACATTTTACGTTGTTCTTGTCGACGGTGCTCACGCATTTTGCTGGTTTTGCTATTTATATTTATTTATTTATTGGCTGCTTCTTCGCACACAGCGCGAGTGCTGCTGATTATGCAATGACCAATGCTCACCTAGGCAGGAAACAGCATTGCTTTAATGATAAGTGTAGTGAACGAGGGAGAGAGAAAAGGAGGGAGGGAGGGATATAGAGTAGACAACATGTATTTAGAGCTGCTTTGTGCGCTGACATTTTGCATGAGCAACGATTCTGTTAGTTACAGTTACCTGCTAAGACATACAATTAAATAAGAATCTCGGATTGTTTGACTTTTGATAACCTATAAATAGGCGAGTAGACTATATAGAAATCGTACAATGCTTCAATTGTGGTGGGATGATTATTAAAGTTGCACTCAAAAATGTTTTGAAATCATTTAAATTCAGTGAAAAGGGCAACTATAGCGTTCAAAAGAGAAATTTTGCTAATTCGGGGTACAAATTCATAATTGGATTTCGGTCTTGGACGCAAGAACTTTAATTATTACATGTCTTTGATCAGCGGACATACTTGATTCTGGTATGAAATTATGGACTATAATACCGGCCCGTATTATATTCCCAGAAGACGTTAGATCTAACGTAATTAGTCGCTCATCGCCACAAAATCTTGGACCCGCTACCGCATACAGACTGACAAGCGGAGCACTTTGTGCGTAAAATTCAAGAGCTTATGAAGCTAGCTCTAATCCGCTCCGCTGTCAGTCTGCGGGGGTTTTAGTTGTTATATTGTAAGTCCCCTTACACTTAGGGCCGATTTCTTATTATCTACATAGAGCTACATTTATGTCATATAAACTAACAATGAGCAGAGTAAATTTTGAGCTTATCTGATACATAGCAGCTATATGAAAGAAGTGAAATCGGCCCTTAGTGGAATGACCTAAAAGGTCAGATTTTTCCCTTAAAGAACAGGCCTCTCTCCGACCGCCGTAGTTTTTATCAGGTTTGCAAACCGGTTCAGATTCGAACCAAACCAAACTGTACCGTGCCGCTAATTTATGATCGTAAGCCGATCAGTTCGATTTATTTATCGACGAGAATGAGGATAAAAATAATTAAAAATTTTATGATTTTGTATTAGAAATATGGAAGATACAGCTCAAATTGTTTTCGGCAACTTATAATCAAATATACACACGGTTTGCATCCCTGGTTTTTACAGATCCGATCCTTTTGTATGTTTTTTGTCAAAACGCGGGTGTAACTAGATAGGAAGCTCACCTTAGGGTTGCCTGTCAATTAATTCGGTTCCAAATACGGTAATCGATAGTTCTTAACGCTCTTTGCATTTGTTTTTCTTTAAGATATTATATTTTCCGCCAAAGTTTGTTTTAGCCGGCTCGAGGTCAACACGGTTTATTATAATTCAAAATAATTAGCGCAAATCAACAAAAATTAAGTACCTTTTGGAATAGCAATGATATGTCCGAACAGAGCTGTTTCGAAAATTCTTTCATTTTCCGTTATACATTAATCTTGCCTAAACATAAAAAAGAGTAAGTGTCGTGACCAGAGGTCGCAATAATCGGTCTCTCTCGTGCTTGTTGTCAGAAAACAACCGCTCATTCACTGACACGATGCGTAACTGTTGCGAAAAAACACACAAACTTCGTTCTTTTTTGGCTTGCTCTTTGCTCAACCGCCGACCGCTTTTGGTCGCTCGCTCGGCTCAGTGTTCACTCGAGACCTTTTAGGTCGTAAAAACTCGGCAAATGGTCTTTTGCGCATGTATGTATGCATGTGAGTTGCGCGTGTGGATAGCTAGGCTGACTATTTATACATACGCATATGCACACAAATGAGCGCCATATCACCTTCTCCCTTCCTCTTTAATGCTTTGCCTGTGACGAAATTCTAAGGCAACAACATAAGGCAAACGCAACAACAAAAATAAAAACCTTTTTGCTGACTTTTTCCTTGCTTCGCTCACTTACTGACTCTCAGTAGCTGAACAACAACCGGTTCTGTTCGCTTCGCGCGGTCAGTAAAAGACCGACTCGTGTGTTGCGCTCAACCCGAAACCGAAGAGCGAGAACACGAAAGAAACGAAAAAGAGGGTTGCTGGTCAGACACTGAGCGATGCCGTTTAATTTTTTTCGGTCTTTGTTGTGAGCAGACCGCGCAGAAAATTTTGGTTGAGCAGATTTTGCGACCTCTGGTCGTGACTCATGAGGTACGAGCGAAGCCCTTTACGATGACAAAACTGATTGTAAATTGTACTGTTAACTCACTGTCAAGTCACTGTTTAGTCACAGTTTAGTCACTGTTTGGTCACTGTCAAGTCACTGTCAAGTCACTGTTTAGTAACTGTTTTGTCACTGTTAAACCACTGTTAAAACAAGGTTTAGTCTATGTTATCCTCTTTTCGCACTCTCACACTCTCCCACTTCGCGTACCCACTAACACACAACTCACCTGCATTCAGGAACGAAAAAACGAAGGCTGCTCCTTGCCAGCGTTCCTAGATCCACTATCCTTTGTGCGGACAAGATCTGGGCTGCAGCGAGGGCTGTGCCAAGCTACAGTAGGAGTATCCTACGTGTGGGTAGCGTATTTCGAACCATGTACGACGAAGCAGAACGTGTGATCGCCGGCAAGGTTCCATTGAAGCCAGGTCTATAGACTACGCGGCTAGTTCAGACCAGCCAAGAATCACGACACGAGCAGATGTTAGGATCAAAAGCATACGGCAATGACAATCAAAGTGGGAAACGATGTGAAAAGGTCGGTGGAGCCGTCGCCTTATCCCTCAAATAAAAGACTGGGTAGGAAGGAAGCATGCGGAAGTTAACCATTGGCTTACCCAAATACTGAGCGACCATGGGTGCTTCAGGAGTAACCTGCAGCGCTTTGGTCACCTGATGTGATGTGATGTGAAGGGGGACAAATAGAACAGAGTTTCCCAGCGATAGCCCTTGCGTCACGAACTTACTTGCCAAATGCTTCCCGAAATCATACTTCATTGTGTGTTAGAGAGAGATGCAGTCACGTTTTGGCGCTCTCTTCTTGGGGAACCCTGAAATAGAAGGTGCCAAACACATTTTTTTTTACTGCGTAGGATTTGCAGTTGACCACCGATAGGATCCAATAACCTAGTTTTGTTGCTGTCATGATTGAAAGGAAAGTAGTGTGGGATGCAGGAAGCAATGATTGAGCTCCACAGACTGGAAAGAGAGAGAGAGAGACAAGCTTTATGGCCGTCCCACAGGGGTTAAAGCTGTTTCTGTAGCTGCCCTGAGTGTTAGAATTAGTTTCAAAAATATGGAAGAAATACCATCCACCAGCTGCTACGGCAAATGTTAAAAGCGGTATACTAAGCAGCTACAAAATGCAAAGAAAAGGCGTAACCAAAAAAATTCTTCGCAAAGACAAAATTTTTCTAGCTTTAGTCTCCCAGCCGTACGTCTATTAAAAAACACCGTTCTAGAAATTGTTTGATATTCGCGAAAGACCAAAAATAGCCAAACTGAGAAATTTTGACATTTTATACCCCTTATGCATTGACAATGAGTAAAAGATAATTATGAAGTTGTGCGACCCTCTAAATTATGTATATAAATTTTTGATCAGCATCAATTGACGAGTCAATGTTCGTACCTCCGATGTATGTATGAACGCGGGGGAAGAGCACTGTGCTGTGTGCGTATGTGTTTGTATGTGTATCTCAATTGCACAGGGTATTTCGGAGTCAGGCCACTCGACTGCAACGCTCTAACTTGTTTTTGTTACGATTTAAGGTTCACAGCTTCTGGCGTTTTAGCTATGCTTAGTTGATCCATTTGTAAATTTTGGGCTTTTTGACTCTTCCAATTAACTTTCTAAACTTGATTCAAATGGGGATCCCAGGAGACTCCCAACATTTTTTTTGCCTAATGTTGGTCCTTAGCACATTAGCATATATTGATCTACTTGCCCCTTTTTAGTCCGTTCTGATGCACTAAGTGCATATTCACGTAATTCTAGCTATTATTTAGCCACCCTTTTTGTGTCTGCCAGTCTGTGTAGTCTTTGGCACTTACTAAATGGTTTCATTAGTTTTAGTGGTTACTTGGCACAGACCCACCCGAATTGGCTCGGTCAAGCAGCAGCACAAGTGTCAATTGTCCTGCTTGGGCTCTGCCCCCCTTGGGGGGAGGGTGAAACTCAATGATTTGCACACGCGTTTCCAAGGGGGGCGTCTCTTTGCTTTCATTCAATTAACTGCGATTTGGAGATGGGATCAAAAAATCAATAATTCCCGTATAATGACAACTCGAACTGAGAAGCTGTTAAAGATAATCCGACACACATGTGTGTCGTGATATGCAGAGCAAGTTTGCCCAGTTCGCCTGGCATAATGGGCACACCGAGACGAAAGACCGGCTCCAAAATCTGAAGCGTGTGGCATGCTATGATGAACATGGCGTGCCAATTGTGTGTTGGTTGCATGCTCTAAACATTTCCGCCCGTCGGCCATCCCGTTCCCATTTACTAATTCAATTTTTCTTTGCTTTTTGCAGGTGCATCCAAGGAAATTGGCACCGCCCTGACGCGCGTCTGCCTGCGTCACAAGGCGGTCGAGACCCGTTTGAAGACCTTCACCAGCGCCATTATGGACTGTCTGGTGCAGCCGCTGCAGGATAAAATTGAAGATTGGAAACGTTCGGTGGGCACCATAGACAAGGATCATGCTAAAGAGTATAAACGTTGTCGCAGTGAGTTGAAGAAACGTTCCAGCGACACATTGCGACTGCAGAAGAAGGCACGTAAGGGTCAAACAGATGGCCTGCAGTCGCTGATGGATTCGCATATGCAGGATGTGACTTTGCGACGAGCCGAACTGGAGGAGGTGGAGAAGAAGTCACTGCGAGCGGCCATGGTGGAGGAGAGATTGCGTTATTGCAGCTTTGTGCACATGCTACAGCCGGTGGTGCATGAGGAATGTGAAGTTATGTCAGAACTTGGACATCTACAGGTAAGTCTTGCCTTCATAAGACCTTTTATATGCTTACATATGGATGATTATAACAGGAGGCCATGCAGTCCATTGCCTTGGTCACTAAGGAACCCAATGTGTTGCCACAGGCTTCTGAAGAATTGATACACGATGCCAAGGCCAGCATTAATCTCTATCCGGAATCACCTGGCGGCGGTTCGGGCTCTCAGGGAGGTGGCTGCTCAAATTCTCTGGGCTCACGAAAGAGTTCTGTGTGCTCCATCAGCAGCATGAACAGCAGTGGTTCCAGCAACTCACCGGGTCACCATCACTATCAACGCTCTCTATCGCAGGTGCGTCCTTTGGACCACAATCCCAGCTCATTGGCTTCTTGTGTTTAATTCTTAATTTTCATATCGATGTTTTTATTGTGTTTTGTTTTTAGTTTGTAACGCCCGCAATTCGCTTGAAACCTGGTGAATCCAGTGATAGTGGCTTTTGCTCATCGCCAGCTCTAACAACACAGGTTTTCATTTGTTTCTGTTTAATTTTATTTTTTAAAATTTTGTTTTTAATTTTTTGTGTTTGTCGCTGAAGCAATCTTTAAGTAATTGTCTAACACCAAATGACTTTATTTCCTCAGGCTTCAACGGCTACGAATCAAACACATGCCGTCTCCACCTGGCCACCACATTCCCAGGACGTTGTGGATACATTACCACCAACTGCAGATCGTCCACATACTATATCCACGACCTATGAGAAGGGACATCAGCGTCCACCCTTGACAGTTTACACATTTCAAAATCCCGAGACCATACATGAATCCTCGGGCAACTTAGCGGTGGCAGCAAATGGTGGTAATGGTTCAACTTCATCCGGTCAGAATACCCCAGCCACGCAGAAATCACCAGCTGCTTCGCTTAGTCGTCCTCCATTGCCAGTTGTAAGTATTTAAGTCAAGATTATTCTATTTTGGGGGGATATACCTGATATGACTCGGACACATTTTTTAAAATATTTGCTGAAAAGTTATAAGTTATAGTTATAGTATGATTTACCTGATGATTTCAAAACTCATACCACTTAAAAGCAAGGCTACAAAACTCTAAAAATCCGCAGAAGGTTCAAGTCCTGGGGTTCGAAGCCGTTTGAAAATCTAAGGTTGGGCTTGCGAACCAATTGCTAAACTGATCTAAGCAAAGGCTTGGGTTCAAATCTTAGTGTTTTATAGCTTTTAAGATCATTGAATAGATTTTAAATTGTTTTGGTATAAAATTCCTCCAAACGTTCCTCCAAGTCTTGCATTTGCTTTAGGTAAAATTCTCAACTGAAATACGAAATATTAAGAAAAATATATATATAAGTCTGATTCGGTTCGGTTTAGCTTAGGGAGGTCATAGACTTTGAATGTTTGGTTTATTGACCAAAAATTCCGAACCGAACTTGTTATTCGGAGTTTGATTGTGGACAGGTATGCGCCTTGCTTAAAAAAGCTTATTTTAATGCTATCTCTTCACCTAAAATGAGGCTACGATTCGTTGTTATCTGGGTATAAGATTTATTCAACTTGATCCTAAAGTCTGCTTTCCGCCACAAGAACTTATCTCCACTATTAAATAAAAGTTTTCCACATTTCCAATAACTGTTTTATTAGACTAGCATGATGCTCAACATAAATAGGGCTTACAAATCGGTTTAAAGTCTATCATATAAAGTATATTTCTTTTTATTTTTTCCGCTGCTTTTCCCCAATGCGGATTTCCATTCATTTACCCTGTTAAAGGTATATTTTACGTACAAAAACAACCTTTTACTCTAAGACCACACCCCGCGGTCGAAAAATAAGCCTTGACCTGGAAACCAAGATTGCAAACCGGTCCTGAACCAAACCCCGTATAACGGGGTTGCTACGGATCTTTGGTTCGATCGAACCTTCCAATTGGTTAGCCTCCCAATCCATCTGCTTGGAAAAGGGTTCAGAAAATTATAATCATTTTTATGGAACTTATATCACCATATCGGAGTCGAAGCATTATCATTTCAAAATCATATTCATACTTGGCATATAATGACTTCGAGAAAAAAATAATCTCTAAGTCCTCCTATTAAATGGCAAGCAAAATCCGCATATTCACCCGCACATTGACGGTGATGCCAGCTTTCCATTTTATAGTCCAGGCAGGCATAAGGATTAATCGTGCAACACAGCTTTCTAAGTGAGAAGCTTTCTTCTCAACAATAAGTTATCTTATATTTTTTTACCAAAAAATGTTTCAACGATCTACGAATCGAACTAAACCTTATACCAAATCCTTAGAATCGATTAATAAAAACGGTTCGAGAATTCAATTTCAGACTTTCAAAAGGTTAGACACTCCCGAAAGACTTTTCGAAATTCAAAATTTTGTAATTTGTTCTAGTTGGGAGAATTTTTTTCGCAAATATTTGTTTCGAAGAGTTTTCAATCCGATTTCACGATTTGTCAGATTACAAGCGGTTTGGTTTCTAAGCCCTCCATTTACCGAACTTGGTGGAGGGTTTATAACAAAACATCCATATATTTGACCCCTTGAGCTTACAAAGCAAATTTCATTCAGATTGGCACAAAAATAACGCGTGGCCCAGGAAAATACATCGAATAACACAAGTTTACAAAAAAAGGCCAACTTTTGCAACAGAGAAGTTAGCAATCGTTCCTTATGTATTTTTGCCCGCTGAACTCAAATAAATTGTGCGTTTTCTCCCAGCATGTCAGGCTAACAAGATATTTGCATAAACGTGTGTTTAGCGAGGTATCATTACATTTGTTGGTCGTGTGGTCACATTTAGGGCCGTTTTTTCATGTTGCTGTTTTTGCAAATCTAGGTGGATTTGGTGCATTTTGTATTTCGAAATGCACCAAATCCACCTAGATTTGCAAAAACAGCAACATGAGAAAACGGCCCTAAGTGTCCTATTCCAACCAAATTTGTTTTAATGAAAGCTGCTTGGAATGACGTTACAGAAAAACCAAACATGAAGTTATTAAAAATCCTAGAAAAAAATAGTTGGTAGTCCTTTGTTTCTTCTTATTTTACATATTTTTACTATTTATGAGTACATATAATTAGAAACACCTTGGCTTTGCTTTGATGCTTATGCCAGTGCAGTTAAAAAGTGAGACTATTTATATGAAGGGAAAAGAATTTTCTGTCGTTCTGAGTACTAGGCTTTAAAAGCTAAAACTTAATTTTATTTATATTTTGTATTGAATTGTTTTTTGAAAACATGGGCTTAACCCTACACACCAGGGGGAGTCCTGGAAAACACGAGGGACTTTGGCCTCGGTTGGTTTGCAAAACGATCGAAACATTCGTCGGTGTCACAAAACTTCAAGAGATTCTTATTTGAAAATCTAGATAGAAGGTTGGTCCATAATGGTCCATCTCTTACTTATCTCTAAGCAGGGTTGCATTTCTCGCAAAATAAGTTTAACTTGCCAACCCTTAGTCCTTGCTAATACCCCTTTTGGTACTCAGATGGCGACACCATAAAAAGAAATGCCCCAGTTCCAGCTCCCATCTCAGATCCAGTTCATCTATCTGGTTCACACATGACTAACAGCAATCGATGCTCTATACTCCCGCTTTTTTATGTATCTTACATCTCTAACTCACACACACACCCACACACACAGACTTAACACTCTCAGCCATTCTGTGAAAGTCATTCTTACCGGCAACACGCCGTCTCTATTTAACCGAACTTACACCTAATCTGTTTTTTTAAACTAAATACTTAACGTGGCGCAGCCACAGAGGGTGCTTTCATGGGTTGGTTTTAATTGATCCATCAGTTAGTTTTATCTGATTTATATGTTATGCCCCCAGAGTATGCAGCTGCTTCGAAAATATTTTATCCCTGATTCAAAAAATATGGGAATAAAGCTCCTTTTGAGCTCAGTCTTAGTTTTTATTTACCTTTGCAGTTTGAAAAAAATGTGTTTCCTAGTTTGAAAACTTTTCTTGTAATTTTTGGAACCCCGAAAAGTGTGCTACATATTTTTAAGACCAATAATTTCCTGCTATATCGGGTATCAAATAGTCGTTGCTTCGACTATAAGTTTTCTCACTTTGTTATTAAGCTTAATTTTTCCTTTGGTGGTTGACCAACTCTCTAGAAGCCAGCTCAATTGGTAAGTATTTAGAGCCGAATTCAACTTTCCTTCAACCAACTGCGCGCTCATTTGCATGCGCTCTCACTCCTGGCCCTTCCCCGGGCACTCCTAGTAGCCAGATCACGTCGCTTCATCAACCAAAAAATCAACAAAAAACCTTCATCTTGACTTAAAAACTAATATATTTCTTCCGTTTGCCTCCTTTTCTAGCGTTGCTCTTCACTGGAGCGTCCTTTGTCGGCTCAGAGTAATCATCGTCAGGCTAGTGGCAATTTGTTGCAGCGTCAGTGCCCTTCACCCATACCAGCTCATATCACGAAAGGTAAGCAGCAGCTGTTGTTCACTCTTTTATCCCTTGGCTTTGTCCTTTTGTGTGCACGCTTGCCTAATCCTAGAGTTTTACTAATAACCATGTTGTGACACTCTCTTCCCATCACTCCAACGCATGCTTTCTTCACTATGCTAACTTACACACAGAGCTGTCCGCAGCCCATCATGCACAGCAGCAGCAGCAACAGCCACCACAGCAACAGCAATCGATCCCGCCCACCTATGTTAACATGTCCGAATTGGCCAACATGGCGGCTTTGAAACTAACCAACCAGCAGCAGCAGCAACAGCAACAACAGCAGCAGCAGCCGCCTCATCAATCGAAGCCTTCGCCACCGCCTCTGCAGCAACAGAGCTCCATTGACTCCATCTGCTCGCAGCATTCCAACGACTCCTCGACGGGATCGCTTCAACTAATTCAGCAGCAACAGCAGTACCCAGCACACTTGAATCACCACCATTCAGCCACACAGCTAGCCAGCACACGCTCCCATTCCATATCCTCGTCGGTGTCCTCGAACTCACATCCATCAATCGATTCGGCTGTGGCTGCTTCGCTTGTGGGTCACCACAATACCACCAATAGCACCAATACCACCACCACAACACCGACCAGTGGCAGTTCTACGCCACAGAATCACTATTCGCCACTGTTAACCCAATCACCCACATCCACTGCTGCAGGTACACCCAGCGCAGGGAGCAGCATTGGCCTGGGCTTTGTCTATCAAGTGAATTCTCCCACCCCACCATCGAGTGAAGTGCTAAAGATCACAGAACAGTCGGCGGGCGGAGGAGGCGGAGAGGGAACACCTGTGGAATCTGGCGATACGGATGAACGTTCCCGTGCCTCGGTATTGCAAAAGGCATCAATGTTTGAAAAGCAAGCGGCAGCGGCTGCTGCTTTATCCCCAGTTCCTGTTCCAGCACCAATTTCTGGTAATGGGGGAAGACGTTCCGAGGAGGTGCGTGCGGCCGACCAACAGGAAATGGGTAAGTAATAGGCTTAAGATATTAGATGTCTAATAGAATGGAATTGTTGAGATATATCGAAAGAGTTTTGTTCAAAATTTACTAAGAATTTTAATGGGAAGATATTGCAAAGTGATAAGTTCTCTAAAAAAGAATAAGAACGAGAAATTAATTTTGCTGTTTGCTGTAATTTTCGCTCTCTGATACCTCTAACTGCAGTGTTTTCCTATGAAGACTATAATTTTAAGTAAAATCTGTACATCGGGATTCCCTAAGAAGAGAGCACGGAAAATTAAATTGTCGCTCTCCGAAACTCGAGTGTGTTCGGCCCCAAAGAGCTATCAAAAAGGAAAGAAAAAAAGGAGAGCACGCATTTTATTTTGTTTTTGTTTTACTTAGGCTTATAGCGAGCGTGGTTTGTATACGCGCCAGCTATTACTTTGCTTTAAACAAGAACAAATGCGTGGCTTGCGGAATGGGCATAGGCACCCCTGTTGTAGGGCAATAATCACAATGAATTTGGTCTGTACAAACGTGGTATATAATTTTCAGTAAAGTATCTCGTGGCCCACTTTCGCTTTGCACACTTTAAATAGGGCAGCATTTCGAATTGGTCTCTGTGTTAATTCTCCTTGGTCGACCGTCGACATGCTTCATTTTCAGACTGCATGGGGGGTACGAGTAAAGTGTAGAAGTTGACTAGAATGATCGGGAGATATGACAGCCACGTGCGAGGTTCCATTGTTTTTCTGCCCTAACTCGGGATTTCCCTTATACTTATATCATATTTTCGTGTAGGAATCTTTGTCTGTCCATTACCGCTTGTGTCGTTGGCAGCTTTAAGATCCCTTGATGTGGACTAGAGCGTTGAAGTGTTGTAAGATTTGTTTCAAGGATATCACCGTGCTGCGAACTAGGTTACTTTTTGTGACTATCGACTAGAATTGAAATGTACCTTGAAGTTTCGCACATAATTAATTAGATCAATTTAAACGCTTGCCAGACTTCTTAATTCTCTGCCTTCATCATTATTTTTGCTCCTGTGCCGTCTTCCGTCTGCGCACCGTCTGTGTAGATCGGGAGTGCCCAGAGTGAGCTTACGTCCGCGTGGAATGAAATACAAATGCACAAAACATATTTTAGCAAGAACAACTACAAAAAACAGAAAGAGAAACCCGATTTTTGTTTGTGTGTGTGCCACCGTGAATAGCGAAAAGCGTTCGGCCACTGCGAGCTAGGCGAGCTAAGGCTACGCTAAGCAACTTTGAGAAAACAAAGACATATATGATGTTGTTGTTGTAACAACAAAACTTTAGCTAGGAACAAAATGGAGGAGAGCAGGACGGTCCCAAACAAAACAAAATTTATGTTTGCACCGGCATTTTTTTGAAAACTTATAGAGTTAAGTATTTTTGAAAATTTTTTTCAGATTTTTCGAAAGACGTTTAGAGGTCGCGCAGTTCGAACTTTCCCCAAAAATCGGGTTTTCCGTGCTGTATTTGCATTTTACTTATAGCTTGGTCAATAACCACGATTTTCTTAGTTTTCACATCAACAATTTTAAAGGAAATGATAAAATTTTACTTCTATGAGCATAAACCATAAAAGTTTTGGGCTTGTTTTTTTTCATTTAGGTATCATATGGTATATTTTTCGTAAGTTTCCATTGTGTTTGAAAACGACACTTGAACAAAAAGCGAACTTACCGGATTTCAAGAAATCAATTATTTTGGGATTTTTTTAAAGTCATCAGAAAATTGATTTGCGCGCCCTCTAAACATCTTTCGAAAAGCAGAAAAAAATCTGAAAATACTTTACTCTTTAGGGCCTATACTCAGATAAGATAAATTTTTAGTTTGCTACGATATATCACATGAATAGAACATCTTTTCATAATCATTCAGATTTCAAAGCTATTTAAAACTGCTATTTAAACTGTCATGTGAAATATCGTAGCAAGCTAAAAATTTATCTTATCTGAGTATAGGCCCTTAAACTTTTAGAAAATGCCGGTGCAAACAAAATTTTTTTTTGGGACACCTTAGAGAACCCTGTTATGAATTCGCGCCAGCTATTCCTTTGCGTCAAACATTGTCGCTCCATTTCTGAGCCTTTATACAGTAATCGCTTTCCTTTGCCTTAGCCCAGCCAGAAAATTATTTTTCTAGACTTAAAATCGCCCTTAAATTTATAAAAATTTTTTTTTTTTTCTGAAATTTAGTAAAGTTTCTTCTTTATAAATATTTTCTAAAATTTAGGGTGTGTCGCCTTAGGACGTATTTAATAGGATAAATTCTCACTTTCAGAGCGAAATTGCGGCTTATTAGGTTGAGTTGTTCTTGTAGTGCAGCTGTTCTTACTTCCAGTAAAGCGCCGAATACACTACACAAATTTTTTTAGTGAAATATTTTCACGCATACACCCATATTTCACACACACTCATTATCGTTTTGTGCAAAAATTTGTGTGGTGTATTCGGGGCATTAGTTAATGCTGTTTCCTGAGTTAGATGATTTTAGAAGCTTAATTTCCCGCAGTCTTACCGAGCATCTCGTTGCCGATTTTAAATTACGTGCAGGGCCGCATTCAGAGGAAGATCGCAGGATTACTGCTTTCCTAGCAAGGCTAGGTGCCTTGCACCTTATAAAGGATGATTAGATTAGAACCTGACCTTTAAATTTAGTTTCGGTATGTACCAGAAACGAAACTGCAATTCGTGCTTGATTTATGTTACAAACTTAATTACATCATTTGTCGTAAAACGTAATTGGTAAATTTACCCCACATATAAGCTAGTGAGCGCCCCCTTATAATATAATTTAGTAATTGTTGTGGAAAACCTGTGATTTTTGCTGCTTGATACGTGAATGTAAATAAAAATGCCAAGTCAAACCATAAACAAATCTTGCTTAAACGAAAAATGGTCATGAAATCGAATGCGTCCATGTTAGGTGTAAACAAAAAGCGAAATTCGATGCTCATGAATAAATATGAATATGAAAGCTAGGTATAGACAACGATGCAGTTGATGAAGTGAAGGACGAGCTTATGGAGAATCCAACTGCAATTGCATGCTTTTGCTTAAATGGCGAACTAAGGTGCTGCCATTGTTCAATGATGAACGCGATGAAAGGGATTACTTGAACGACAACTTTAGAACCTGATTCCTGCAATGGAAGCCAGAAACTGTTTACCATTAGGGAGAACGAGCTTACCATCTACGCCAGAGGTGCCCATGCCCATTCCGCAAGCACTGCATTTCGCAAATAGAACTTGAGTTATAGGAAGCATTTGCACTTTTACGTTTGGGGTCATCTGGAGAGAAAACATCTGGAGCTCTCTAGGTCAGGGTTCCCCAAGAAGAGAGCGCTGAAACGTGACTGTGTCTCTCTCTAACACACAATGAAGTATGACTTCGACAAGTAAGTTCGTGCCCCCGGTACTGTTGCTGGGGAACTCTGCTCTAGGTGTTATGATATGTAGGAAGATGTCTCAATTTGTTTACTGATTAATTGATTTTTTTTGGTGTGACCGCATTTTTTATTTTAAAAAAATCTGGAAATCAATTCACTAGTTTACATGGAATGGTAAATATCCTAAATGTTACCATGTGCAGTAATTGCTTACGTGGCCCTTTCTTTTTGAATCCCCCGTATTTTATTTAAGTCGAATCTTCAAATAAATTTTGAACAACCAATATTTTCGATATATCTACAACAATTCTTCAAGCAAACACCTTTAGCACCTCAAAAAGCACCAAAAATATGTATTCCCAATTCAAATTAAAAATTCCCTGAAAATAGTTTCGAACTTTCCCAGCCCCCTTCGTTGATTTTCTTTTGTTTCGTGAATATTTTTAACCCATTTTTCTTTATTTTGTTTTCCCCCCCTCCCTCTTCTCTTTTTGTTTTGTTGTGTATCCCCAAACACACACACGAAAAAAAAACAACAAACACACAACAAAATTTGCCTTCATTTTTCACATTTTTGTATAAAATCAAAATGAAAAAAAAAAACCCTACCAAAAACCTCAATTCTCTGCCATCTGTAAAACTATCCACACAATGCACAACAACAACAACACCACAAATAAAAAAAATGCAACTATAATTTAATAGACAAATCTTTCGAAGATTCAATACAAGCACTAAATAATTTAATTGGCGAACTAGACTCGTTTCAACGTGAGATCGATGAGGGCAAGGGCAGCAAGCAACAACAACAACAACACCTCATCAGCAGCAACAACAACAGCAGCAGTGACAACAACACCAACATTGAACTGTGCGCCATTAGCAATCAAACAAATTCCAGCGGCTGTGGCACTGATATATCCGACACCACCTCAGACGAACTCATGGAAACGGGCAACTCAAACCGACGACAGCAGCAATTGGAACAGCAGGATGCCAGCGATTCTGAGCTGAGTCGTTGCTATGTGAGCGAGACAAGTTCGCTGACCGCTGGCTATGAGAATCCCACATTTGCCCATTTGGTACGTGAGGATCCCTATAATGGTGGCACCGGCAGCGAGGGACGTTCCTTGTATGCTCCCGCCTCGGACAGTGTTTCTTTGGCCTCGGATAGCGTGTGCCTGGGCCAGCCGCGTCATGCCTATGTGGACAACGGCAGTGATAGTGGCAGTGCGGTTGTGGTCATCTATGATCATCAGATACCCAACACCCCAGACATTGAATTTGTCAAACAGAATTCAGAGATTGTTCTGTTGCGCACCAAGGATCCGCAGCAATTGCAACTGAACGAGATGCGCGAGCTGCAGCAGCTGCCCACGAATCTGGCTGATTCGCCCGAATCACCAGATTCCCACAACAGCAGCCATAAAGCCACGCCGCCGACAGCAACTGTGGCGCCCGCCAAGCAGCGACTCTCCTCGTTTCGTGCCTCCAGTGAGCAGCAGTTGCAGTTACTGGGCCGTCATAGTCCGCAAAGAGGTAAAGCTAGTGTAGAGCAAGCGGCGCCAGTGAGGCGTCCATTGCCAACCAAACCCACAAGTCTCAGCATTTTCAATGGGCCCAGTGTGCCACCGCCGCTGCCGGGTGATAAGCCTTTGGTGCCCCGAAAGTCCGACTTCAAAGCCGATTTAGATGCCAAAATACGCAGGCAAAGCTAAAAGTTCAGCAGCAATTGCAACAGCAGCAACAGCAGCAGCAGCAACCACAACCACAACAGCAACACTCACCACAGTCGCCCCCAACCAGAAACTGTAATGTCACTAATCAACCAGCCGTTGTTATAGCATCCTCCTCATCATCAGAATCATCATCGAATCCCCACCAAACCCAGAATCATAGAACATACAATCATAAGACGCCCACAGCAACAACATCATCATCTCTCTCATGTACATCAACTGCTCTTGCTCCCGCTGTGCCCGCCAGACCCATCAACCAAGCCAATGCCAATGCCCAACTGAAGCCGTGCATTACGCCCAGGCCGGCCTCATTGTCGTCGGGTTCGTTTTGATTTTGATTTTGTTTGAGTTTCCCCCTAATGTTTCTTTCAAATTTAATCCTTGGCTTTGGTTTCCCATCATTGACAAATATCATTCACAAAACATAAACTACTGCACGTGTCTGCCACTAACTGCAATTGCTTAAGATTCAACAAATACTGCTTAAAGCTTCGGTTTGGGTCACTGGAATCATTCCAATTCCTTAGACATATGTCCTCTCTCTCTCTCTCTCACTGGTAACTGATATTCAATGGTGTCCATGTGTGTTTTGTGTGCATATCTGTACATAACTGTAATTAACTGCCCCCGGTCCCTAACCAATGTAATTTCCACTAATACTTTGCCTTACCTTTCCCCAGGAGGAGGAGGAGGAGGAGCAGCGGCAGCAGGTGGCGGCTCTACACGCATAGCACGTCGTTCTTCCATCAATCAGGCCAAACCACCGCCACCCATCAGACGCAGCTCATCGGTAACACCCACTAACAATGCCACAGTTGGGGTAAGTTGCTCAAACACTATTTTCCCCCCTCTCTTTACTAAGTTAGTTTATAAACTAAGTTAATTTAAGCCAGTTCTTCTTCAATTTTTATTTCAATTATCATTTAATTATGCTTAAAACTTAGTTGCCTCCCACACAACAGCAAACAAATCTTCACCAGCAACAGCAGCATCACCAACAACAACTAAGCAGCTCTAGCGAGCATTTACCACCACCGCCCGCATTTATGTTGGACTCGAATTTGGCCTATTCCCTGCCCAGTTCACCGCCAGCGGCTATGCCCAGCTCTGCTCTGAAAGTATCGGAAACAGTGCGTGCTTTGGCCGCCATGAGGCATCAGCCAGCCTCGCCTGTTACTTTAAGGCGCATGCAACAGCAACAACAACAGCAACAGCAGCAGCTACAACCGCAACAACAGCCTTTATTGCAGGTGTGTGCACGAGTCTAGGCTTGGGCTTTGATTTCTTAAAAACAACTTTACCAAAGGCCTCTGTTTATATGGGATTGAATTTTGTTAAGGGAAATTGCTTCATTTTTAGAAATCGACAAGTAAAAATACATTAAAAGAGGGGAGAAAATCACCAGTCTTTGATGGGATGCAAATACAATATAGCATTTGTAGTACAGGCCTTAAATCAGGGTTGAGTCAAGATGGTCTAGGCTACAAATGTGAGAATTTATTGGTATTGGTGAAATAAAGCAGCGCGAACCATCTCCAACTTGCTTCATTGACTGCTGGCCAGCGTCTAAAAAAAGCTGTTTTGTCTTTTGGTACAAGCCTCAGCATGCTTTTGGCTAGTGCTGGTGTGAATAGAGAAATGTCTGCGAGTCAGACCTGCCATCGCTCGTACGCATTGCGCAGCTTTGAAACGTACAATATTCAGTGTGTAGACCACTTCATTGAATGAGCGAACATTAGGATTTGATTATAAGCTTGATACATTTTTAATCTATTTATTGATGAACTGTTTAACTGGATCCATTAAATTTTCTAGACCATTTGATGTTTACAAATAGCTTCTAACGTCACTTTTATTATTGGTATTAACTTCAAAAGTCCTTGGTCTTTTCATTAAGTAAACGCTTTAAACATGATGATCAGAATAGATTTATTTGAAACCTGAAATATTGGGAAACTTATATAAAATTTCAAAAATGGGACTTAGTAGTTTCTTCTGAAGCGTACCTTTTCAAAACAGAGAGTATTCGGGTTCAGGTTCGGGTTTAAAAACTAAAAAGTTCAGTTCACAAATTGGTTTTTGCGGAATTCGGTTAAAGACCGGCTACTGACCTGCTTTGACCCACTTTTCAACAGTTTGCCAATCTGTTCACAGGTTTGGGTCATGACTATGTCTTTTTCATAACCGACATGAACACGCTGTTTTCTTTAAGTTTTTCTAAATGGATGGAATTCGGTACTAATCCTTACCCAACTTCTAATGTGTAAACCAGGGATGCCCAGAACGAGCTTACCCGCGCGCGAAAACAATACACATACGCCAAATATATTTCAAGCAATAACAAAAAAATGAGATAGAGAGAGAGAACCGATTCTTGTTTGTGTGTATGTGTGGTCGTTGCTACGCAAATCATACTCGATAGCGCGACAAGCGTTCAGCCGTACGCATAAGCAATTTGTTGTTGGGTTTGAGTTTGCGAGAGACATAGGAGAGAGAGAAGAGAGACACATATGATGTTGTTGTTGCAGGTCAGAGCGCGACAACAACAAAACAGCAGAGCAGGCATAAAAATTGTTTTTGTTTTTTGCTGGCTTACGGGATGCGCAAATCGTATGCGCGCAGGCTATTCCTTTGCGTAGAACAACAACACATGCGTGACATGCGCAATAAGCTTGGGCGCCCCTGGTGTAAACTGAATATAGAACCAAACCGGAGTTATCCGTTCGGTCCATTAAGATGTGGCAGTGCTTTTCGTCAACTTCTTCTTACTCAGAGTATTCCTTACTCTTGCTAGGCTAACCGACAATACGTTTTTGCCCATATTATTGTGAAATTTAATTCTAATACGAACTGTTTTTGAAGTTCCATTGCCAGGGCGAAGCTTTACTATTTTCTCACATATTTGTGTTAGATTCAAAGCTATTTAAATGATAATCTCAATTAAAAATGAGAATATTCCAAAGTTTTGTCCTAAACATTCCGTAAATACGAAACCAGTAAAAGGCGTACTAATATATCAATTGTGAAACACTGCAACCAACAGAAATCATGTATAAGTAGTGTTACAGTCCAAAAGGAACCCAAACAATTGTTATCGATTTCAAAGTCTATTAAATGAGTCGCACAAAAAAGAAGCTACGTTGAACCAAAAAAATAGATCCATTCGGGATCAACTAAATTGAAAACGGGATTAATAATGGGTTGATCCCGAAAAGGCTCAGGGATCAACATTTCGTTGCTTCTGTTCGAAGTCAATTTTGTTCCATACGAGATAGCAAACCTGAAAATATGTATAAAGAATAAATTATTTTGGAGCCGTCGCGGCTTTGTGCAGACATGTATACATATATGTGTGTATTAGAGTAAACGCCACGGCGGCTAGAACACATTCACTTTGTATCGCTTGGACGTCGCGGTTTTGTCTATTAAATACAGACACACATTACATTTCTGCTAAATTCACAATTATGTGGTGTAGTAGTTGGCTGTCTTCACAAGTATCTTATCTGTCATTTCACTTTAAATTAAAAATATGATACGACTCAGGTACGACTTTCAGTTAGTTGCCTGTCTCACTTGACTGTTGAGTACGATCCGGCATAAAGACAATCTTTATTCGGCTCACTCGCTGAAAGCTGGAAGAAGCTCGTCATTCTTAAAAATGCTTTTAATACCACTTCTAAAAGAGCACAATATAGAAAGATAGCTCAGTGACATTGGCGCTCCTAAAGTGATATTATTTAATGATTGTTGACTTAAATCTTGGTTGAACCTTATATTCCAAAAGGTGCCGAAACTGCGAGAATAATTCTGTATGATTAGCAAATTGGGTTTTTATTTAAATTATGAAAAATGTGAGCAGAAACGAGATTGAAAAATCCTCGTACTTCAGTTCCGCAAAAAAATTTTAGGTTCGCAGCCTAGGGTCCAAGGGCGGATTTTGTTGCTTACCCTCTAGGAAAGGGTGTAAGGGATATTATTTAAACAAAAACTTTTACATAAAAATAATTCACAGAACTTGTGACACCAAAGGCCTTTGTTTTGTGGTTCAAAAAAGAAATGAAATAAGGTCAGAGCTGACTTTTTTCAGCCTTTTCTTAATCCATTTTCTAATTAATGAAGCAGTTTTCCTGTGTCGACATTTGATTCTGTGTGAGCTTAGCCTTTGCCAATTTGCTGTATGATTTTTAATTTCTTTTCATTTCACTTTGCATTTTGCTTTGCCCTATCACACACACACACACACAAATACCCTTGGTCCAACCAAAATACTCACACAGCCCGTGCACAACTCTCACCTGAACGATGAAATTGATTATGAAGCCTACTATCACTCCTATATGGAGCTGCATGCCTATGCTCATGCCTTGACCAATGGTCAACAGCCGCAGCTAGGTCCCCTGCCCACTCCCCCACATCCACATCAGCAACGCTTTTTGCAGCAGCAGCAGCCACAACATCCACCACATCATCAAAAGCCGCCTACGCCGCCGCCTTACAAACCTCCACCGCAGGCAGACGCCGCTGTAAGTGATCAGTGCTACTAATCAACACTAATCAGCGGGGCTTCTCGAAGGAAAACGCTTACTAATTTAACATGTCTCCTCCATCATCTCCAGCTTAGTTGTAATGCCATTTAGCTTAGTCTACTCATACCATTAAAATGTTTGTCTTGCTTAACACGTAAATTGGCTAAATGTCTGTTTGTTAAATTTATGCTTTTTATTTTACATGATGCACACACACACAAATACAGTCGTTCCGCACTTCATCACCCGCCTCTGGTGCCGTAGGAGGAGGAGGAGGAGGAGGCGGCATTTATGCTCAACCCAAACTGGTCAACAGCATGTCCAGCTTTCGCACCAGCAGTCCCAGTCCAAATGGGCATGCTCACCCACTGCCACCGACACAGCCCAAGGCTAATCCGAATCTAATTGCACAGCTCAATGCACGACTCAACAGTAAGCAACAGCAGCAACATGTAAACGACCAGCAACCCGGAGGAGAATCCATTTACCTAAGGAGTGGAATGTCGCAGTTGCCGCAGCAGCAACACTTTGACGGTAAATCTGAACAGCCGCCACATAATAGAATTTATGCCACATCAACAGCTGTTAACAACACTCCATCAGCCTCCATTCTAACACCGACCAGTTCATTCAATGCCCTGCCACATTTTCCACTCTCTTCATCCACATCATCGTTGCTCTCTAAAGTCAGTTCATTCTCCAACTGTCCATCAGCCCACAATTCGCACTATCAGCCGCCTCAAGCGCCAACTGCAGCAGCAGCTAAAGATTTTGGCAACTATTCAAGTTCGTTTAATAAAAATTCAGCAGCTGCTCAAGCCATAAATCTGCGACAGGCCCCGCAGCAACAACAGCAACAGCAGCAGCAGCAGTATAGTTGCCCCCCACCTTTGGAAGATCCCCCGCCGCCGCCCATTTACTCAGCTGGGGCTTCGGCCACCATGCCCAAGAAAATGTCGTCACGCCCCCCAGTGGGTCAGAATGTGGCCCATTTTAGTAATTATGCAGCAGCTGGTGGCTCCTCCACAGCCACTTTGCCCAAGAATATCATGCAACAGCAACGTTTACAGCAGCAGCAGCAATATCAACAGCCCACAGGATTGGGCCATGCTAATCAGCGTGCACAATTGCCGTTGCCCCAGCAGCAGCAGCAACAGAAAATGCGAGCTGCACAACAGCAGCAACTTTTGATTGAACAGCAACAGCAACAACAGCAGCAACTGCGTCAGCCGCCCATACCAACACGTCATTCCAGTGTGCAGCAAAAGATATTCGTCTCAACGAATCCATTCATACAGACCACAGCCGTCAAGTTTCATTCGCCCTCAGCATCACCCACTTGTGGCTCGCCAGTAACTGGATCCTTGGCCAGTATTTATGCCACAACGGCGCGTGGCAGTCACCACCACCATCAGCAGCAGCAACAGCAGCAACAACAACAGCAACACTATCGAGAGGTTGCTGGGGGCAATAGCAATGGCTACAATCATGTCCATGCCCACGCCCATGCCCATGCCCATCATCCAAGTGAGCGGCCCGTTTGATTTGATTTGATTTGAGAGCTGTTTTGATTTCGTTTTGTTGTTATTTTTGCCAAGCAGCTGAATTTTTATTTTTCTTAGCGCATGTGGCTTAATTGTTAATATTTTCTTTAATTTATTAATTTATGATGGGCAAAAGAATCTCAACTTTTCCAATCATCCATCATCCGTACTTAATAAAAATTTTTCTTTACTTTTCCAAAAACTCTGCTGAAACATTTCCTTTGCTTTCTTTTTCTTTTGTTTTTCTTCTTTTATGCACCAAAAAGACTACGCCACCAGCACACAAATCGAAAAGACTGGCAGTATACGGGCCAAGACCAAGGCTGAATTCCTCGAGAATCTCAATGCAAAATTGGCCAAGCAAGGCATGTCGGGACGTGCATTTGCCGTGCGAAATCTCATCAATAGCAAGGCTTTGGTAAGTAGTGAAGGATATAAGCACAAGTGAACAAATCACGAAACTCTCTATGCGTCGTTAGATGTATCAAAATCCACAAAATCTAGCGCGTCCCAGTGCACAATATCGTAGACCACCCACCTATCCCACCAGCAACAACCACAACACTTGTGACGAGCAGTGTTAAGGTATTTTTTAGTTCGTCTGTTTTTTTTCTTTCTTTCTGTTACTCGTTCCCTCTAACTTAGGCTGGCCTCTAATCCCTAAAATATATATATAACTGCTGTCAGCTGCACAGAACTAAAATATTTTTAATAATTGTGGTTTGTTTTTAAGGTGGGTATGACTAATGTTAAGTGTGACCAGGCTTTAATTTAAGTTACATTATTTTGGCTTTAATCAAGGCAAAACAAACGCAAAGCAACGCATAGTCTTGGCCCTTGATACTCCGCTTTTTATTCTGCTTAAAAAGGCGCCCACACAAGCAGACAGCGCAACAGGTGCAATTGCCTCGCTTTAAAGCAGAGATGGGCATGCACACATATTGTCACATTTTTCACACTCATACCAGCACAAGCAAATATAAGTAGCTGTCAATGCTTATAGCGTACGTGTGATTTTGTGCAGTCGGCCGCAGCAGAGCTCCAATGCACACGTGTATAGGAACGGCGCGACGCGCCCATCTCTGCTTTAAAGTGAGTTATATGCAGGTGACACAGAAATCATTAGAGATTTTGGTATAAGCGTATATGTTAAGTTGATAAATCTTTCTAAATCGTAGAATTTGACTATTGCAGGTTCGAGATCAAGTAAAACACACATATGTGTATGCTGTTTATCCAATATATTTCGATTGCTTCTTGGCAACTATCTTCAGGGACAGAACAAGGCATTTTCCAATTACATTGTAACATTGATTTTATCAAAAAATATATATATATATATTATAATGTTAACATGGGTTAAGCAGCCCAATGTCCACAGAGAGCCAGTGTTACGCTCTTTTTCTTTTCTCTAGTTACAGCTTATCTTTAGATCAGCAGCAGAAGCTCTCTTTGCTTACACACTCAAAATTCGAAATAATCATACACAAGAGGTCGGAGAACAAGCTTGCATTCTCATCGCGTTCTAATTCGTTTGCTTATTTTCTATTAAACAGAAAAGACTTACTTCTAAGTTTGTGAATAAATCATTGAAGTTAAAGTCCTATCGACTCGTTCCTGGTACAAATTGAATTAAAGGTCCAGCGAGCAGTCTATGCTCATCTTTGACGTTTGCTAAGATCCAGCGATTATTTTACATGTCTGTTTCGTTCGGCTTGCAATTGAATACTGACCTATTGTTTGGCCAGTAAGTGTCTGTATAGGTGCGCACAGTTTTCCGTGACCGTTTTGTAGTTAAGTCTCTTGTCAGTTTGTGTGTTCACAATATGTAACATCTTTGAAGTGAAGCGTTGTTGTTGCTTCCATACCTCTCCATGGTTGTTTGATGTAGGGTTGTCGAAAATATATCAATATATCGATATTTTTTAAGACTGATATATTTATATCGTGATTTTTTTTCTGACCAAATATCGAATATTGATTTTTTTTGGGATATTTTATGATATTTGAGCGTTGGTAACTCTTTGATCTGGGTAGCGAGCGCAAGTGCATTTAAGAGCCAGAAAATGGATTCAAATTTGATAAAAGCAAATAAGAGCGACATAAAAAAAGGCACAGCCAAGTGTAATTTGTGCGGAAAAGTATTTAAAGCAAGCGTTTGCACGACCAAATGTCCCGTGTGTTGACTTTATGCAAGCCCTAGAGTCGCAAAATAGCGGGCTGAAGTTATACTTTAGGTTGCCACAAACATCATGGGAAAGTTAACCCTTAATATTCTGGAATTCATAAGGCGGAAATGTCAGGACTATCCAGACTAGCCGTAAGGTATCTTATTACCCCAGTGCCTTCGGGGCGACTTGCTTCTGCTATAAAATGCGCCATATGCGTCAAAGCGACGCGTCTTTTTAAAGACTTTTAAGGCCCTCTTCTGGTCTAGAAAATTTTTTTTCCAAAATTGTTGTTTTGTTTTTATTTTTTAGCTTAGATATTCAAAAATATTATCCCAAATGGATTTTTAAAAATGCGAAATACCTTAGGATTATATAGCTTTTTTTTTTTGTTGACCAATGACTTCGGTATAAAATGCAATTTTCAAATTACTTGAAACTTAAAAAGGCGTTTATCTCGAAATCACGGTTTTCAAAATGTTGCCCACGTTTTCTCAAGTTCTACCGAACCGATTTTGATGATGTAGCTATCGTCCCTACCCCATTTTTCAGAAAAAAGTGTTTACTATTTTTTTTTGTACACTGGACTGCAAAAAAATGGTCAAAGATCGATTTTTCATTTTTAAAAGGCCGCACTTTTTTTAGATTAAATTTTATTTTCTATTCTGCTACGGACGATTATGGCATTCATACTAACAAACTTCCCATCTGATAATTGTAACTTCTGATAATTCTAGCTCCTGGAAACGTGGGTACCATCGACACATCTTTCTTTGGAATAGCCTACTTTGGATTAAATTTAGCCCAAATATTGGAACTAAAAGTATTGAATATGTATAATACATAGAAAACTCGAGTCTCATGGAAAATATTGTTATGTTTGCTTAATATAGACTATATCTTTTTATTTTGGGGCAGAGTATTTCCTTCTTTTTGGTAAAAGCAGGAAAAAAATTAAAATATCAATTATCAGCCATGCTCCCATTTTCGCTTTCGCAAAAATTTTACGATTTGGTCTCTAAATCGCAAAAGTAGGTGCTCCGAAATTCGAAAATCGCAAGATTTCGCCGACTTAAAACCGGCGACGTATGAGTCCGTGAAATGAAAAGTAAATGAGAAATGTCACTAGAGAGAATAACTGCCTACCTATGAATTAATTTTTTTAACGTTCTGTGACTATTTGAAACTGTTTTTGTGGACTGCCTGATACAATTTGGATTAAACTATTGTCATAAACAATTTTTTTTTCTAACCCTCCCGAATTTGCGCATGCAGCAAAACAGCCTTTGACAACAACAAATTGCGATTTGGCTGGGGCGATAACCGATAAGTTTATCGATACTGCTGCTTCTGCCACGCAAAGTGTTGCAAAACGAATTGGGAATGAAACACAATCGATAACAAAAAGTTGCGAATTTGGGAGCACTTAAAATTCAATTCGTACGAATTTGTTCAAATCGCAAATCGCAAAAGTAAGTGAAAGCCGGAGCACAGCGGTATATCGATGTTTTAAAAGTAATATATTTAATATCATTTGATATTTTTTCAAATCAGAGAATACCATCGATACGATATTTTAAAAATATTCGGCAACCCTAGTTTGATGTCTGTGTTTGTAGTCTCAATTATGTTGAGCTATTCTTGTTTGCAGTTGCAGCTGTTTTCTATATTTCCATTACATGGAATCTGGTAGATCAAATGTGTACTATTTTGGACTTCGTCTTATTGAAAAAGTTTTCCATTGTGTTATTTGGTTTGTGGGCTAATCCTGTTTATTGTAGCAATCAGAAATAGCTAAACACAAGGGCGTAGCCATGGTAGGGCAGGGGGGGCAGCTGCTCAATCATAGATTTTGTCCCGAAAAATTCACTTTTTTATTTATAACTTAAGTTTTCCCTCATTATTTTGAAGATTCTTTCTCATTTCATATCAAACGCATATTGATCTAATTATTTAATGTTGAAAAATATAATTAAAGAAATATTTCAGAAAAGTTCAGGCACAGTCGCCCCCACCTTTTCGGAAAGCTGGCTACGCCCTTGACGAAACGTTCTGAGAGCTTCGAAACATTTGTGAGAGACTTGTTAGTTTTAGGTTGTTGTTTCTTTTTAGAGTTTGGTTTGACGTTCTTCTTAATCACAGAATTGATGATACTCCTTGGTTAAACGGGGTCTACTTGGCTTTAAACAGTCGCTTTTAATTCGCTTTCATTTCGCCTTCTGATCTACATAGTAACCGAGCTTTGCAACTCTGCAACTCGGTGGCAACTCTGTTTCACTTGTCTGCTATTTCTGTTCCAAAATAACGGAACTATTAATCGTCTCTCTTCTTCAACTAGGCACCAACGCTTTCCCCAAGCACTTATGGTGTTTTAATTTTTGATAATCTACTCAAATTTGTCAACTCACACATGTGGAATTTGACAGCTAAAGGAAAATTGAAATGCCCTCAGTACTAGGACTCAGTTTGATAGCACTTCCGTGTCCCAATGTCCCAAAGTCTTAATCAAACTTTTGGTTATTCAAACTTCTGACCTTACTGGAGTTCAAGTATTTTGGCATTCACAGTATCACCCAATATCGTTAATGGTGTGACCAAAAGCTGTCAAATCTATCCTCCAAATCTGCTCCTTTTGTTATCAGTATTGATATTCGGAAGTTCCAAGAGGAAAAAACTTCAAAATAAAGAAACAAATTTTGGCAGTACTCTGCTCATTCTTGCATTATCTTATGATTTTTCTATCTCTTCAAATTAGATTTACATTCATGACATTTTTCGATTATTTAATTGATTGAATCAGCTGTTTGTCCATCGATGACTTTATCGATAATTTTAGCGGAACTGAACTGGAGTGTAAATTTTATAACTGATCACATTAAACGCTACTTTATATTTTGAACCACTGTTGAATTTCGATTTGGTTAGCATTATCTGTAACACTATTTCGCCACTTACGTCAAGACACGCTTAAGAAAGTTATTCGCTCGCAGGTCTATTCGTTGAACCAGCATTCACAGTGTCCAAAAGTATTGCAAATCGCTTGGAATTATAAAATATTGTCAAACTTTCGAATTAAAGTTAAAAATCAAACCTGGTCACACTTAAAGTAGGCAAATCCCGCCATTTATAAAGACAGCCCTCGTAAAGATTCCACTTATAAAATGCTAACTAATGCTCTTTTGTTTTTGCACCCTTTCAGCCGGATCCACGCATTTGTCATGAATCGCTGATGGATCAAATAAAACGTGGAGCCACCCTGAAACGCAACCAGAAGATCAACGATCGTAGCGCTCCCAAAATACATTAAATTTATACAACACCCCCTCCCCTTTTTAAATGTATCTAGACTTAAGCTTATAATTATTTATTATTAACCTTAAAACAATTATTCAATGAGGCGACCCCCTGCTGCTCGATTGCAGTGGGGCAGAAAGTGAGTTTGGTTTGAAACTAGAAACTCGTTTAAAAAAAAGAGAAAAACAAAACTAAATACATATGATTATGATAAATCTATATATACACTATATACAATATACAAATATCTAACAAGCATTGAAACTAATCGACATTTCTGTGAAGTGAAACAAAATGGAAAATGGAAGACAGTTGAATTAAAACTCGAATTTACTTTCTTATTATTATTATTATTATCGTATTTATAATTTCCATCAACCTCCCAACTATATGTTTATGTAAATATAGAAACTACAATACGAAACGAAACTAATATGACGTCTAATAAATGGAATTTATCGTAAAACTTTTCAGTTTGTTTTAGTTTACATATTTTTTTTTTGAAAAGCCAACAACAGCAACTGCAAGTCAATTTGGACAGAAATGATTACATATTAACATATATATACTTAACATATACCCACAACAATTGTACATGTAGAGAAAGAAATATGGAATTTTTGAATCCCACTGTAACTGATATCAAATTTTGATAATGCTATCCAAGTCTAAAGCCCGAAAAACTGCCCGCATTTAAGAAAAATCTATATAAAAAAGAGCAAAAGTCGACGAGAACGAGGATTGTTGATAGAAAAAAAAAACTACAAGATCTAATTTCTATATACATAGAACCAAAACAGATTTTAGCCGATCTATACCTTACTGGCATTCCTGTAAAAAGAAAGCTTCAGTTCGTTTCATATTCGATTTGGATAACTCCATATACAAATTTTTTACAATTATGGTAATCCAATTTTACAGCATAGCCTGCTATACGAAATCTGGGAATCCAATTCTTGTTTATTAGACTCCATATAGGGAGAAAATACACTAAACCAAATTAACACAGCAGTTCGGTTAGCTACAAAAAAAGTGCACTAAACTAGACTGGGGGCTGTCCCTTGACAAGAAATTAGAAACATTGTTGCTGTTTAACGAACTTTATGGTAATCAAATTAGCAAGTCATGATATGTTTCACAAGAGAAAGCAGGTGCTGATTAGCAGGCAAAGACTGCTGACGATGGGATCGGAAAGTTCCTGAAACAGCTGTACAGTATATCATCTTCCTTTGTGGTACGATGTGCTTTAAAGTAGTGGCCGCCTATACCATATGAAACCGTGAATAAACCTCAAAAGCTTATTTTTTTCTCCGGATTTCAATCGGAAACTGTTGAAGCTGTCCAAAACGCTGAAAAACGCAAACATCAGCTGGCAAACTTATGTAGTCAGTATTTTGAAATGCTCCCAGAATAATATTTGTCGAGAACCTTGGAAAATGGAAAATTACAAAAGATAACAGTATCTTTTCATTTAGCCACAAGTTTATTTTAACAACGGTCAAAAAGCAAAAGTTTCAGTTGGAACTTCTGCCCCAACCCCCATATTCGCCATAGTTCGAATTTACTCGACGAAGTTTCCTTCATAAAGTCTTTGCGTGTGGGGCAAAGATGTGGACGAACAGTAAATGTATGTAGTTATAGCTTCCTGGACTAGCTGCCCGTGAGGCTTATAGTTATCCTTTGCTTCTTACCGAAACAGATGCAGATGCTTGTGTTTTTTTTATAGATAACTCTTGTTTTCAGACTTTACCATATCCACTTTGAAGATGTTCCAAAACGAGAACGCCCCACTGAGCACTTAAAAAAGATGCTCTAATTAACAAAATGTGGCTGAAATGATGAATGGCTGCCACTGAAGCGATTTTTGAAAAGCAAAGGAAAAAAGTTTACTACAAATGGGGGAAATGCTGGAAAAATTTATCAATATCATGGAAATGCAGGGTATTTTGTAGTGAAGCTTTACTAATACAGAAGCCAGTATGGCAAACTACCATAAAGATCGCTTAGAACAAGAGCTAGTTTTAAGAGCTTAATAAATTTTCAGTGGCGATATGGCAATAAATTTTTTTTATCTATTCTAACGACTTCGCGACTTCGGACTTGATTAAATAAATGCACAAAATTCCGAAAAATGTATGAAATCTTTGGGTCGATGGAAGTATTATTATTTATTATTTGTTGTTGGGGAAGAGGTGCCCAACTTGTACATGTGGCTCCTCAGTCTGCACCCGTGTAGAGCCCTGTCAGAATTCTGAGGACATTCTTTCCTTGTTGGATTAACTTCTAAGCGTATTCTCTTCCTTTCTTAAAAGTCCTTTTATTGTGTGTTGGCCTATGCCGCAGTAGGGTTCTGGCCCTACCATTGCGGTGGCTGCACCCTTGCGTGCCAGTTCGTCGGCGAATTCGTTTCCGGGGATGTTGTTGTGTCCCGGTATCTATTGTAGGGTCAGGTTGTTCCTGCTGCCTAGTTGGTCCAATTTGTTCTTTGTCTCTAAGACTAGCTTTGAGGTGAACTTATTGCTACTGAGCGCTTTAAGCGCTGCTTGGAGTCTTTAAGGCTAAACTATGTGGTTTCTACCCACTCCTTCTACTGTTAGCCTGAGCAGTGTTGCTTTTGATGTGAAACATCTTTAATTTCGGTACGGACGATTTTAGTAGGAGTAAAATTTGATTTGAGCGTCACGTGACTCTGACGCCAACCATATTATGTTGCTGTCTTTGCTTTGTGTAGTGGCTCGGCACACGCACACACACGCAAGATGGTTGGAGTAAAAACTGATTTGAGCGTCACGTGAGACCGAAGCCAACCATTGTTGCTGTGTTTGCTTTATGCAGTGGCTTGGCACACCCACACAAGACGGGTGGTAGAGTGATGGCAGGGGGAAGATTGGTGATGGGGGGCGGAGAGAGATGCAGAGAAGAGTTTAAGATCACACACCCACTCCCAACATTTCATTTACAGTTCTTTGCCTTTGGCTCAGTCAAACAAATCAAAACAGAGAAAACTACCACAACAACAACGAGAGAGCGTACTCCCACAACTTTTGCTGTAAACGCGAGAGGAAGAGTGAGTGCTACTAAGTACTGAAAAGACAGGGCACTGAGAGCAGCATCAAACCATTTTAGTAGAAGTAAAATTTGGTTTCTGCGTCGCGTGACGCTGACGTCATTCATATTTTGTGTTGTTTTGATTTGTGCAGCAAACAAACACACACGAGGATGGATCTGTGTGGGATGTAGATGAGGATCTGGGTGGGAGCTGGGCGAGATCTGGCAGTAGGTTATGGGTGGGAATGGGGGAAATATTTGGGTGGTTTCTGTGTGGGATCTGTGTGGGATCTGGATGAGGATCTGGGTGGGAGCTGGGTGAGATCTGGCTGAGTTCTGGGTGGGATCTGGGAGGGTTATGGACCGGATCTGGGTGAGAATGGGGGTAAGATCTGGGTGGTTTCTGGGTGGGATCTGTGTGGGATTTGGATGAGGATCTGGGTGGGAGCTGGGCGAGATCTGGCTGAGTTCTGGGTGGGATCTGGGATGGATCAGGATGGGATCTGAATGAGATGTGGGTGGGATCTGGAACGGATCTGGGCAAGATCTGGGAGGGATCTGGGTGGGATATGGATGGAATCTGGAAGGAATCTGGTTGAGATCTGGGTGGGATCTGGGTGGAATCTAGATGGGATCTGGAAGGGATCTGGGTGGTATCTGGGTAGGATCGGGGTGAGATCTGGGTAGGATCTGGGTGGGATGTGGATCTGGGCGAGATCTGGATGGAATCTGGGTGGGATATTTGTCTTCTTTCGAAAGAGTGTCCTTGCTGAATTATATACTATTGACAGAGCTTGTGATTTGAAAATAAGCTTTTAAACTTATCATCATGTTTTACATCAAAGACTCGTGAGTGCTAGCGACACTCACATCTTTTTTTTTTATCAGGCCTATAATATGGTGGAGTGGTGTTAGCTCCATCAAAACCTCGATTGCCGCTGTCGGACAGGTACGCATGGCTCCAGTGATGCATTTACATGCCAGCCTTTGCAGTTTTTGGAACTGCGTCCTTACTGTGAGGAGGTTTGCTCTATCTCCCCACACGACAGCTCCATAAGTGAGCATTGGTCTCACAACCATGAGGTATAGCCATCGGAGTATGTGTGGTGCCATGGCCCACGATTTTCCAGCTATGCTCCTGCATGTGAATAGTGCTCTAGTGCATTTACTGAGTGTATACTCTAAGTGCTTGTCAAACCTTAGTCTGTGGTCAAAGACAACGCCGAGGTATTTGGCTTCTTTTTCTGGTATAATGAGGCAGCCGGATAGGCGTATGGAAGGTTCTATATAAAATAATGTTCAAATGGGTCGAACTTTAGCATACTCTTTCCAACATAAAGGCCGGTACGATACAAATAAATTCTTCAATATTGGCTTCCTATAGACATAAGCCTTAGCAAAGCTACAAAAAAAATAGTCTAAAGGCGTTTTGTCGCAGGATCTAGGCGACCAATTGACCGTCCCAAGCGTGAAATAAACTGTTCGCAGAACTCGCCTCTCAATTGGTCCATTGTTCCGCATGCTGAGTGGCATGTGGCACCGTCTTGTTAAAACCACATGTCAGCCGAGTACAGCTCCAGATATATGGAATGCTGAAGTCATGGGCAATTCAAAATCTTGCCGTGGGTTTTAAATTATACCAATCGATGATTTTTGTCACACTTTTGCTGCTGACATTCCGACGGCCAATAAATCAGCTGTTTATGCCTTCAAGTCAGCACCTCTACCTGTTAAGTTAGCGGGGCCACGAGCTTTTGTCTGAGATTGACTGAGCATGAGAGGCCTGTCGAAAATTTACGAAAGCATTCCGACACCCTTTATCTAAGTACTAAGTTTAGAGCATAAACTAAGGCACAATTTCATATGTAACTTTTACGTTGGGTTATCTGTTACATTAACTTACATTTAAGGTTTATCTGGCACATAGCAGCGGGTTTTATAAGGTTGGTGAGCCTGGGTCAGAGTGCCCCAGCAATAGCCCCGGAAGCACGAACTTACTTGCCGAATGCTTGCCGATGTCATACTTCATTGTGTGTTAGAGAGAGACACAGTCACGTTTTAACGCTCTCTTCTTGGCGAACTCTGGCCTAGGTCCATGTTCAGGTCCTAGGTTTCCTCTCAGTTAAAAAACATTGGTGTTCGAATAACAAATTCACGCAAATGCAGTGTATTTTGATGTAAAGTTTTACAAAAACAAAAGAATTAGATGCTATCATAAAGATCGATTTGAACAAGCAGTACCTACGGTAGTTTGAAGAGTTTACTAAATTTAGAGTGGTTTCTCGATTTGTCGACAAATTTGTTATTTGATATTTACTTACCCAGAAATTGTTCAAAGTACAGACTAAGAACCTGTCCATGTACTTTATGTAACTTAATTTTTCATAAATATCAACAATCCTCTAAAGAAAAAAAATGATCCGAATCTGAGATCTAGTGAGCTATATTAAGCTCCTTTTACACCCATAACTTTTCCATTGGACTGAAATGTTTTTAAATTATATTAGAAATTGTCATTTTAAATGCATAACCGAGTAGACTAGAGACCCAGTTGTTCTCCACTCCAATATCATTTGCGTTCATATCAGTTCCGATAACTTTATATAGAAACTGGAATCTTCACAAAGAAATCTAACATTTTATATACATTGCATTTACATACATAACAAGTAAATGTTCTATTTCTACGCTAGTTAACAGACTTTTTAAATATTTACAAAATATTTTTTGTATATAAAAATAAGGCTTTTTTAAGGCTTCAAAACGCAAGAAAACTCAACTCGTAAAATGGCAATAAATTACAAAATTGAACTCCATTAGTGTAGAGAGCAAATATATATTTTTTTGGGCAATCCCTTCTATATACCTACCTATATATTATATATACTCGAACATAATCAAGAAATATATAAACAAAACAACAATTATTTACAACAAATCTAAATGTTAAACTTAAATGTGTTTCTGTGTGTTAAAAAAACCAAAAAAAAAAAAAACTAAAGTTGTAATGCGTATTTTTGAATTCATTTGCATTTAGACATGAGAAACAATAATAAAAAGTAAATGTAAACAATTTATGTTTTGGATTTTTTGCTAAAAAACAAGTTCAAGGTATTTTGATAGTAAATCTGCGCCAACTGTTCCTTGGGCTGCTGTTTGATGCCGGCTATGGCCTCCAGGACTTGACTGGAAGGTTTGAAAAAGAAATTCAATAAAGCAAACTATAAATAGGGACTGGGACTCTTACTCACCTTATTTGACAGGGTTCACTGCGTCCGTCTATCAACGACTCTAATGACCATTTCTCTTTCTTCTTGACTGTGGGAAATTTGGTTTCTACATGCTTAAAGCTGGCATGCGAGGGACGTATGCCACACCAAGGACAATCGGTTTCTAGTAGTATAAATTCATTAGGCAGCTGACGTACTACTTCCACATTTTCCTCGGTCTTCAGGGAGCAACCATTCAGTCCTATGTAAAGACCACCAAAAGCCAAAATACTTTGAGCCTCTGCCCAGCTGCCGGTAAAACTGTGAACCACTCCTCCACCACATTCCTTAAGCTTTTGACGATTTCTCTCTAAGATAGTCATGAAATCCGCGCAAGCATTACGCATATGCAGAAATAGAGGCAATTGGAATTCGGCCGCCAAACTGAGTTGCTTTTCAAAATAAACACATTGCGTCTCCTGGCCACAGAAATGCAAACGATCATAGTCCAGGCCACACTCACCCAAGGCTACCACCTTTTGTGGATGGTCTTGGATTTTAGAGCGTAGCTTTTCATAGTAACCCTCGGGATCGCTAAGGAATTCATCACAGCGCGTGGGATGAGTACCCACAGTGGTGTACAGACGTTCTGACGGGGGGAAATATGGTTTAAAATGATAAATGTGTTAAGGTGAGCTAGTGTTACCATCCTTTGCGGTCAAGCTGAGAGCATCATCCACATCTTTAAGACAACCCGAGGTTATAATGATTCTATCCACTCCTTGTTTCCAGCTGCGTTTTAGAACCTGTTCAAGATCCGCTGGATGTTTCTGTGAGCCGCCATAGCAGCCCTGAAACATGGAATCGGTGAGGTTGGCTCCAATATCTAGAAGATGGAGTGTTAAATAGTGAACATATTCATAGAGATCAGTAAACAAACCTATATATTTTAAGGCCATTGCAAAGGAACGCCGCATGGAAACAGCTGTAGTCGACTGCTTGAACTGCTTGCAAAGCAATAAAGCGCTAACGCCACAGAATTAGATGATTTACGGCCAGGTGTCGCTTTTGTGCTGCTAAAAACCAACCACAGAGGGCTCTGTCAGCTAATGGCGGGCTCATTCAAATAAAATACAAGAGTATAAAATTGAAAATGGAAATTATATTCAGAGGTCACAGGCAATGCCTTGGCCTCTTTTATGGAAGCACTTTATAAGGGGCAGGGCACTATATTTTGAACTGAGATTGGACGGAAGAAGCATACCGAAAAAGATTCTCAGCCAAATGTGATGCAGCTGCAGGTATCGAAATACTTTTTATTAAACAAATTCCTTTAAAATGGCTTAGACTGGCCCACTTTGTTCATTTTCACCTTGTTTATCCACCAGAATTGCTTGCGTTGCTCAATTTCCCCCCACCACAAATAAATATTACGCTAATTGGTTCCCTTTACGCTTTGATTTTCGAAATCCCTTCCATTTGCATAAATTACTCACCTTCCTTTTCCGGGCTTTGTAAACTTAAAACTCACTAAATTCCCTTTAGATTTTCAAACCAAAATTCAAATCCCAAAATCAAAGCCACACACACCCAAAAACTGCATTTCAAATAGCGGATGCATCAAATCCCACTAATTAGGACACGCCCATGGCAAAAGCTGTTTATTGTTTGATAGGCAACACCACACCACAGCACAGATAGCCAACTTAGGCAAATTTCAAATCCTTCTGAATAAATTGGCCAACGCAATTGCAGTAAATTTACTGAAACAGACAAATGCAATTTATAATTTGAATAAAATTCCATTAGTTACTTTTAATGGATGCAGCAGCGGTTGGACTCAGCCAGGCGAGGCCCAGTCGTCGCTTGTTTAATTGATTTAGCTGGGCTGTTCCATGGAATGTGTGCTGGATGCACTGGAATCAAATATTATAAACAGGTGCTGCTGCTGCGGGTGTTTTATTTTTAATGTCAACAATTCAATTTGAATTGGTATTCAATTAGTCTACTCTCAAACACTTAAACACACATTTATGTATGTGCGATTTTCTGAAAATTTAATGGACATTTAGTTTTTTATTCATTTCATTTCTTGATAGTTAAAAATTACATTATGTAAGTAACTATTTAATCTTTTTGTGTCAATTTCTTATAACTGCAGAACAATCGAATTACATTTATAGTACACAAATATAGAATTTCGAAAATTGGATTTACTTTTTATTAATAACTGATTTACTAACATAACAAATGCTGTGTTCCCATTTGTGACTGATATAGTTATTATGCCCCATCATTTGGCAAGGGATAAAGGAAATTTGGGAGTTAATGCGCATACAAAATAAAAACGATGTGGTTCCTAAACTTCGGCGCATCTCTTGTTTCTGTGTATAAAACACTGCTTTGAGGCAGCACCGTCGACACACCGACAGTATATGAGCTAATACTGCTTTCTTTTGCCACAACAAAGAATTGTGAAATGGGCGGTCTCTCGCGTGGCTAATGGGATTCCAGAGCCATTAGAGCAGAGCCATCTAGAACAACTCGCAGTGGCTGCACGTTTTAGCTCTCTACTTTGGTCTCTCTTTTTGAAAGTTCTGCAAGTTGGCAGCGCCATTCATTTAATGTGTATGCTGTGGTCATGACGAAATAGGCATTCTGCTGCAAGATCTCGTTTCGCTCACATCGTTTCTCTTTGTACTTTTAATAAATGTAATTTGAGCCAAAGTTGTCATCAAACAACTCATATAAATAATAATAAAATAATAATAAGCATACTGAAATTGTCTGAAACAATAAGTGTACAAGAACTATTATAATAAAATAAACTTAACTGTTCGAAGTGAATATACTCTCGAACTCACATGTATGTTTTTCCGGTCCCTGGATAATACCAAAGAATCGGTCAATGAGGCAACTGTTGTCTGACTAACCGTCTAAATGTAAGTCTCTAGTAAAGTTACAAGATAGCATTAAAATTTCTTTCCTCCCGTCGTTGGCCTAACAATAAGTATCAGTTGCCTCCATATATGGGTGAACGCCAACCAGAAGCAATGCCGACTGACTTCTCAGAAAAAACTTTGGTTAGGTTTTAAAACATTCCTTTCAATTTTGACTATATTTTGTTAATCATCGAATAAACTAAAATATTTGATACATCATTCAACAGTCAAAAATGTTAATTAAAACTCTAAAATTTGAGATCTGTAAGATGGCCTATTGACTTGTTTACAAGTTCACACTCTCTGGCACTCAAATTTGAAGTCACTGGATGCTGTAGAGGGATTTTTGAGACTGAGTGACTTGTGTGCTCGTCTGTCAAAGTGGTTAATTCTGCTTAATCCTTAATGCTAAAATGGAAAAAATGTACTTATTTACATCTAAACGCTTGTGCTTACCGATTTGATCAGTTTGCAAGTTTAAGATTTCGAGAAACTAGTTTAAATTAGAAAAAATGTGAAACACAAATTTGTCGCAAACCAAAATTTGCAACCAAATTAAATGCAACGAAGTTTCGATAATTTTATTTGCAAATTAATTTAGCGCGATCGCGCGCATACATGCGGCTGCAAGATAAACTAACCATATAACTTAAGGCTAATCTTGACAAATAATCACGCATAGTAAAGGTCATGCATTGTGCACGACCTGGTTATATCTTCAAAACTCAGTTGTAAACTCTGCTTTGCGGAATCATTCAAATATAATTGCTTATTTTGGATTGCTGACGTACCAAAATATGATGGTCAGCTTCCAACTCAGTGGAAGAAATCGACAAACTTGAATGCTTCAGAAATTAGGAAAGGGTAAAACTTATGCGTCATCATATAGGCCCATAAGCCTTCTACCTTGCTAATCAAAAGTATTTGTGAAGATCTTACTTCGCAAAATTGATGATTGATGTGATCCATCACATCAATTTGGGTTCCTAACAAAACACGGTACCATTGAGCAAGTCAACCATTAAACTTCAGATATTCGGTCGACGCAAAGTGGCCGGTTTGCGAAAACTGCATCCACGCTTGTCCACGCTTCTAGAGTGAAAATTTTTTTAAAATACATATTTTTTAATAAGAAAAATTAGTGTGGTCTTGCGCCGGTCTGCTTCTTGCGAGTTTGAGCGACTTAAACAAATTCAGATGAAATCAAACTCCGCGCCGAAATCGCGTTGCAGAAGCCGTAACTTTTGAACGACTTTTCGTATCTCTTTAGAAATATAAAAAATTCCAAGGAAAATGTGATAGATAATTTCAGTACCTTTAAAATAAGTTCATTATTGTAGATCAGCGATGCGCGCAACCCGCCCCGTTATTTCCCTAAACCCACAACGCAATTCGTTTACCGTTACGCGGGAATGTGTTCAAAGCAAAGAACGAAAAAAACATGCGCACACAGCTTGTGTGTACACTTGAAGAAACAAAAATAGTAAAGTTGCGCGAAGCTAGATTTGATGTGAACTTCATACAAGCATTTTCATAGAAAAGTTGTGTAAGTAAGAAAAGAGATTATTTACTATTGGTTACCAAAAATTGGAATATATTTTTTAGGATCAAATTAAAATAAATCATAATGGCAACTCATCATCTTCAGCAAAACTGGGAATATGATTATTTTTTTACTAAAAACCATCAACTTCAAAAGCATCAATGCCTTATTTGTAAACAACTCATTGCAACTGAAAGGGAATAAAATATAAAACGGCACTACCTAACCAGACATAAGGAAACCCATAGCGGATTCATTGGAAATGCAAGGAAGGAGTTGATAATTCAATTAAAATCTTCGATTGTTCCAGATTTATTAAAACAAGAAGCAAACATTGAGAAGAGTGTTTTGCGTGCTTCCTACGTTGCTAGCTATAAACTTGCTAAGGCCCAAAAACCTCTTCAAGATGGAGAACTTATAAAGTCGATATGCATTGATATGCTCAAGTGCTTCAACGAGAAGGGAGACGAAGTTATTGACCTCGTATCAAAGACTTCACTTTCCCGTAGATCTGTTACGCGAAGGGTACATGCAATCAGTCTACAAATTAAGGAAAAATTATTAAGTAATATTAAGGGAAGCGAGTATTTTTCTTTGGCTGTTGATGAGAGCACGGACTTAAACGACGTGGCTCAGTTGGTTATTTTTGTTAAGTATATTGATAAGAATTTTAACGTTGAAGAGGATTTGCTTAATTTAGTTCCACTACATAACACAACCACAGGAAATGATATCTTCCTAGCTATTGAGTTAACGCTTAATGAAATAGGTGGATTTGAGAAGCTTTGCGCCATTTGCACTGATGGAGCTCGTAGTATGTTAGGGCATATCATTGGACTTAAAGGACAGTTCAAACAGAAAAACATAGATGTCCCATTCTACCATTGCTTAATACACCAAGAATCGCTATGTGCAAAATTATTAGACTTTAATGAGACGATGGGAACTGTAGTTAAGGTTATTAATAAAATCAGAGGGGGTCACAACGCTTTAACTCACCGAAAATTTCGGCTCCTATTATTTGAGCTCCAAGCAGAATATGGAGACTTAATTATGTTTACACAAGTTCGTTGGCTTAGCAAGGGAAATTGTCTTTACAGATTCTTTTGCCTTCGAAAAGAAATTCTTATCTTTTTGAAACAAAGTGTGAAAAATTCTGATGCTCTACAAATCCAGCTGGAAGATTTGAAGTTCCTCTCAGAATTAGCGTTCCTTACGGACTTTACAAGGATGCTAAATTCATTAAATTTGCAACTTCAACAACCAAAGCAGTCTGTGGTGACTATGTCTCAAAGAGACTTGAGCGAAAATCGTTTAAATCACTTTCCTTGTTGCCTCGAGCTTTCGACTCAGCATCCATCATTAAAATTTGAGGAATATTCTGTGTATGTGCAACGAATGGAAGAAGTATTTGACACACGTTTTAAAGATTATCAGGAAGTTAGGAAGCTAATAAATGTATTTTTATGACCGAAAGAATTAGTTATTGAAGAACAAGTTTCCGAATTTCAACTGGAGTTGTGTGATTTGCAATCTGATTACGAGTTGCTTGCGCTAAATCACTCAGGTGTTGCGTTTTGGAAAAAAGTTCCTTACGATAAGTACCCCATTTTAAAAAGATCAATGCTTAAATTAGAAGCAAGTTTTGCAAGCACTTATGTGTGCGAAGCTGCTTTTTCCCATCTTAAACACATAAAAAATGAATACAGGAATAAACTAACAGATATGAATCTTTTAAACTTGCTGCGAATAGCTCTGTCTGAAGAAGAAATTGATTTCGAAAAATTAGTAAATAAGTCTTAGTCCTAAGCTTAAAAAAGGATTTATTTAATTTGTATTCTTGGTTGCATATAAAAAAAAAAAAAAAATTCTCTCAGTGTACAAATATTTGTTGAAGAATTTTTTTTATAAAAGTTGTCGTTGTAGATGTTGTAGCATCGGAACCCTCGCCGTTATTATTGCTGCCCACCGCTGATCTAAAGCATCATAAAATCTTTCTGGACTTATGGCTCGCAGCTATGGGGAAATTCTTGTGCGAGCAGTAAAGACATTCTTCAAAGATCACAATCAAGAATTTTTAGAACACTCACTGGAGCATCATGGTACATTTTGCAACGAGTGTATCCTAAAGGACCTAAGGTCACTGAAATACAGCACCTCAAATGCAAATATTCCGAGATGCTTCTTGCCCACCCTAATGAACATGCACAATCTCTCACCTTGCCTCCTAAACGACCGCGGAACAATAGAGGATGGTTTTACAGTAGTTTCTAGATTAAGACTTGAAAACTTAATGTTAGCCTCATTAAGAGAAGATTCAATAAATTGAAAAAAGCTTTAATAAGGCGTGTTCGCTTATTACTAATCCTTGTGGCATCTGCTACCTCGCGCACCTAACCGCATTGAAGGCCTGCAGTTGCGGACTTTTGAAACCAATATTTCACGGTGTAATCTGAAGGAGCATTAGCCCCGTAATATTTATCCAACTTTTCTTTTGTTTCCCTTACCGTTTTGCCTCTCAAAATATAATGTTTTATGAGAGAACGAAAATTGTTTTTTTTTTTCATAATCAAAATGATGTCAAACACGTCAATAACAATCAGCTGTCAAAACTAAACTGATATGTTTGCCTAAATGTAAATGGAGAGAGAGAGTACACTGAATACTTTCTTGTTTGGTGCTTCATACTAAACGAACTCAGAGTTCAATACTGTCGCGCCTGAAATCACACGCACTGCTGAACGGAAGCAATTTGAAGCTCCTTTACTACCTACTTTCAGGTAAGCCTCCACTCGATTATAAGGTTAGTTTTAGGTGGTTTAGTTGCAATTTTAATCAAATCCCACATTTTTGTTGTTTGATGCTTGAGTCTGCAATGAGCAGGTTTAATTGATTACATGTTGAGGCTCATTAAATTTCATTTAACCGAAATAGTATAGCATGCTTTTAGGCGCGATGAATGCTGTGATGTTTTAGGGAAATATTGGTTTTACCCAATGAATAATTAAACCAAAAATTTGAATTTGGACGAGAAATACTAGTGATTCGTTTGGGAACCGATTCACTGCCCAATGGACCTTATATTTTTACAAGTCTTTGACCAGTTCGTCGTAGAGTTTATAAAATAAATTATTTGTTTTCCAACATTTTTTTACCTTCATCGCTTGCCAAGTCATGGGGCCCTCAAGTTGATAAGATTTTCAGATTTGTTTTGTTCTTTAACTACATTCAATAACAATGTATAAACGGTTCCTTTTGTTTTTGTATCTTTGCTTACATATATAAAAAACCAACTACATTTGTATACATGGTATAGGTAAATAAATATGTATATATATTTATGTATGTATGTAACTTACTCTCTATTAAATAACTCTTTTTTTTGGACGTTAGCCAACAAAAACCCAACAATTATGCTATGCCTTGTCTCAATCCTTACACATACGAATACAAATAACTTCTAGTTGATTAATCAGTAAATTAAATTTGTTTTGTTTACAAATTATTTCATCACAATTCACTTTGCATTTGCCGTTTATTCATTTACCATCTTTGTAGTCTTGTACACAAATCTTATTTGCTAAGTAGAGAGGATGAAGCAAACACACACACGGATAAAGCTAACAACGGAATGGAAAGAAAAAATAACAGACATTTATTGTTGCTTTGTTTTGGTTTTGGCAATTAGCATACACCCTGTATAATCCTGGAATAAATAGTTTTAAACCAAACTAGAGTATACATATTTATATTTTTTTTAGTAGATATTTGTATGCATATTCTTGTTTCGGTTAGGCTACATTGAGATACGATTTATATAAACAAAAAAACATTTCCTTAAGCTATGCTTGAGTCATAATTAAACAACATTCTACGTCTTAGTCTAGGCTGAGCTATTATTTTGCCATCAAAAGGAACTCTGTATGAAATCCCCGCTTGAATTGCCAACTAAATGAGGTTTAAATAAAAACTGGTCCCCGAAAACCCAAATGCAAATATAATGGAAAATGTAATTCAACACAAGTGAAAGGGTGTTTAGTTTAGTTCAATGTTTATCTCTCCCTCCCTCTCCCTCTCTCTCTCTCTCTCTGATTTATTCTAAATATTTACCTTTGAGCAGTGTTTGCACACAGATTAATTAGCTATCGCTTATGTGTTATGATTACGCATTATGATTACGATTACAAAACATAAATGTGGCCTTTAAAAAATTTACTGCAAATTGCAGTCATCGGATGCATTGTTGATTTGCTGCTTGGTCTTGCGTGAAGCACGGCGTATAAGCGATCTGCAAGGATAATAATGGATTACGTTGACGTTGGGGGACACGTGTGCCACTCACCTGGAACGCGGCTTTAGCTTCGCCTCCGCACTGGTACTGGCCACATCCACAGCATCCATCAGGCTGGCTGACTTTTTATCACCAGAGCCAATTGAAGGACTGTTCATGCGATTTTTGTCTACAACGAATTAAAAATCGAAATATGGAAAATGTATGTGCGGTTGCAGATAGCGATATATTATTTGTTGGATTGTAACCAAAGCCACACCCCATAACCCACACCCTTGTGAGTGCGTAAATAAATATGAAAATCCAATTTTCAGTAAAAGGTTGGCATTGCGGCTGCTTTCCGGTTGCCAGTTGTCAGAGCAACTGAAAATGCAGCATCGACAAAGCCAAAGAGCAGTTTGGTAGGGGGACATTTTAATCAAAAAAAAAAAAAAAAAATACATGTAAGGATATACAAGGCAACGCTGAAAGCTGACATAATTAACTTACAAGACCGACAGAGAAGTGAAGCTACACTAAAGAAGTCTCGAATGCAGTAAAAATGCGGGATGTTCACAGCTAAGTGCATCTCAGTTAAGGTCTTATCCTTGAGTCCTCAACCAAACTCAGATTATGAAGGAGAAATAATTTAATGAAAACGATCCCAAGTGCTATTAATAAAATTATTACCATGTTGTACTAAAGGGAAATTTTCCAATTTTCAGGCATTTATTAATTAAATTTGGGTTTAGTAAACCATGTAAAGGCGGTAGGGAAGTATTTTTTAAAAATTTTCAAAATTAAATTTTGAACAATTGGACAAATTGAGACAAAGTAAAACTCAATCAGAATTGGTATAAAAACTTCTAGCCTTACCAAATCGAACCGAAGGTAGTAAACATAAAAAAGGGAAAAAATCTAAAATTTGGTGGTTTTTATAATTTCCAACTTTGAGTTAAGAGTACCCAAAAGCTCCTCTCTTAAGGGGGGACATCTAAGTAGCTCAAAAAAAAAAAGTGGATTTTCTGAATTTTTTTTTGGCCAAATGGAAGGGCCAATCGAAAATTTGTATATAAGGTATTATAGTGTGATACATTTACTCGAAATGGTTTTCCGGTTTTTTGTATCAAAAACAAAATGGCGGTGCAATATATCCGTCTCCTCTTCTCTTGCCCCTATACAAAACGTCGACGAACTTAGAATCTTAGGTATCATATTGAATAGACGATATAATTGGAATTCACAAATATCACACCTTACATAGAGGTCCCACTCCAATAAACTCAACATAATCAAATGCTTATCTAGCCAAAATTTTCAATGCAACCACCTCACACTTATAAATATTATTAACGCAATAATTATGTCCAAAATTGACTACGGTCTGTATCTCTACGGTATAGCACCTAAATCAAGCACAAACAAAATCAGATCAACCTACCACTCAGCCATTCGCCTCGCTCTCGGAGCATTCAGAACCACCCCAATTAATAACCTTTTATTTGAAACAAACATAATGCCGATAGAAACCAGATATGACTTATCTATAGCCAATCTGAACAGATCTATCTTAAACTCCCAAGATTCCCCACTAAAAGTTCCCCTATCAAACATTTCAAAATCAAAAAAACTGCCCAAATACCCCTCTGCCCTCCATCAGACCATTATCTTATCATATACCTCCCTGGTCCCTAAACCTTTCTCAAATTAACACATCCCCCGCCAAACTTCCAAAGCAACACACTAGAGTTGGGTAGCTCATGAGTGAGTGAACAAAATTGAGTTGTTTCTTAAACTGAGCAAGCGAACATGTTCTTCTTCAATTGTTCTTTTTTGTTCAGCGAGTTTTGTTTAGTCTATCTTGTTTAATCTGTCTTGCTCTGAGTTGCTCTTGAATTGTTCTCTTGTTCTGTTCTTGCTCTTTGCTCTGAGTGTTGTTATGTCTGTCTCGCTCTGTGAGCTGTTCAGTTTTGTCTTGCTCTGTGTGCTGTACCCTAACATCTGTTTAATATCTAGTTCAATGAACTGTTCAGTGTGACCTGACTGTTGAATTAGTTCACCGTTTGATGGCTAATATGACGAGCAAACTGAGCTTGGCATCTGCATAATGATCGGGGACCAAACAGCAATACACACACATACACTTGTAATCATCTGTTTTCTCTCTTTCGCTGAGAACACAAGAACAATAGAACAAGAGCAAGTGAACAAGAACAAAGAACAAGAACAAGTGAGCAAGAACAAGTGAACAAGAACAATTGAACAAGAGAACAAGTGACCGAATTGAGTGAGTTGACTCACTTAGAAAAAAAGAACAAGTGAACATGTTCAGCGAAAAGAACAACCTTTACCCAACACTACAACACACGCCTCCAGTCATCTACCAGCAACATTATCGCTCTCTTATTCACTCTCTCCCCTCATATAAATTCTTATATACTGATGGCTAAGTCCGATTTAGATATTTCATTCAGCATCACTACAGCAGACACCATCATCCACCAAGCTATTCTACCCCCTTACTCTTCTATATTCTCCGCTGAAATAATTGCCATCCACTACGCCCTAACTTTAGTTAAAAAGAAAACATAAATACTGTCTTTTCACAGACTCCCTTTCGTCCTTGGTTGCCATATCCAACCCGGCCAACAACAACTACTACGTCCGTACGATTCAGCAAATTCTGCTTAACAACAAACACAGAATTATCCTTGCTTGGGTACCAAGCCACTGCGGAATTGATGGAAATGAGTTAGCTGACGCTGCAGCAAAATCCGCCACCAACTTACCGCTAATATTTCATCCCAACTACAATAGCACAGATACTAAGAAATTTTTAAAAACGCACTTCAAAAACCTAACGAAAGATCTCTGGCACCTGACTAACAACCACTACAAAGCACATGCAAGATTTCGCAAAGCTTCACTTTGAGGAGTCGTTCACAAGACTAGACCTTACTAAAATTTTCCGACTTCCGACTTCGCTTCGGACACACAAAACTCACACACAAACACATTTTCGACAAAAACACTGTCCCAAACTGTCACTTCTGTCACAACAGCGACCTACTTACTGTAAACCACATCCTCTCCGTATGTACCCACTTCTTCAACTCCCGCTCCAAGTACTTCCCAAATTCCAATGCATTACCCCTACTCTCAAATCCCAATAAACAAAATATGATGCTAATCGTCAACTTCTTAAAAGAAACCAATATTTATACTACTATTTAACCCATTTAATCCAATTCAGTAATTATCCATTACAGTAACCATTACCTTATATTCCTAACACATAAACCAGAGCGGGCAAACAAACGAAACGAAACGTTTCTGAATCGTTTCGTTTTGTTCTTTGCACAGAGCGAAACACAAACAAAACCCCAGAAAAGTAACTGTAACACAAAATGAGTTCTGTTCAGTTTGCATTCGTGAACGCAAACTAAACGTAAAGCGAAATGCTCTCATCTTGATTTGCGGACAAAGGGAATCGGAACGATATGCAACGAGCGCGAATAGTTCGGAATCGTTTGCTGCTCGATTTGTATTTGTATTGTTGTTGTTTTTTTTCTGTTGCTTACTTCTTTGTTTCTCTCAGCTTTGTTGTTGTCGTTCCGAAACGTTTCAAGGCAGTGCAGCTTTCGGAAGAACAATATTCCAATCGTTTCGTTTGCGTTCTTCGGCAATATAAAGTTAGTGGTTTCGTTTTCCCTCACTAGAGGTAACAGCTACAAAACAAATGAATCGTTCCTTGGCTTTCGCGAACGGTTCGTTAAACGTTTCGTTTGTTTGCCCGCTCTGACATAAACACTAAATATCCAATATGTAAATACCCTAAATATATAGTCAACTCATACTTATATATTACACTCATTGTATAGCTTAAGGTCCTTACTATAGCTTTATTTCGTATGTTGTCCTTTTACAGTGCATAGGAACTGTTTATAAATAAATAAATAAATAAATAAAATATGTTAGCACACTAAAAAAAAATACTAGATTGTCTATGTGTACTCAGAAAATCGCGCATAACTTCGTAAAACGATATCCAAATTCATTGGGACAACTACCGTTCGATGGAGAATTAAATGGGCTTTTATAACAAACTTTAATGAAAAATCGCATAGAATAAAATAGTTAAACCAGTGATGGTCAAAATACAAATTTCTCAAAAAAAGTCGAAAATGCCAGATCTGTAAGCCGCATTTCTCAGCCATCGCGTTAAATTAGTCAAACCATTGATTATAATGTTTTAGATCCCTCTCGTGGCTATCGGAATAGATAAGGTTATGAGCAATCAGACTGTCCATTCGCGTTATATCTATTTAAGTGAGGTAAAAATGCAAAAAGCGGTTTTTGGGCCATAACTTCAGATTTTGGGGGTGTTAGGAAAAAACCAAGTATGAGGAAATGCTATACTCGACCTGCCCAACAATATGTACTGGGTCTCGTGAAAAGTATGTGCAGATTTTTTTATGTTACACTGTGTTATTAAACGAAACAGTTGAAGCATTTTTCGACTTTGATTTGAATTATCAATACCCTATAATTTTTATACACTTGAAAAATGTATTATAATTTTGCCCAGAAGTTTGCAACGCATAGAAGGAATCATTTCCGACCACATAAAGTATATATATTCTTGATCAGTATGACGAGCTGAGTTGATTAAGCTTTGTCCGTTCGTCTGTCCGTCTGTCTGTTTCTACGCGAACTAGTCCCTCAGTTTTGAAGCTAGCGAGCTGAAATTTTGCACAGAGTCTTCTTTTGTCTGCACGCTGCTAATATGTCGGAACCGACCGGATCGGATGACTACTTCTTGTAGCTGCCATACAAATGATCGGTCGAAAAATGGGTTTTAATGAGAAAAACCGGTTTTTCCTCAATATTACCGCTCTCAATCACGGTCATGGGTAATATTAAATAATTTTAAGCTGATCTGCGAAGTTTGGTCGAAGTCGTTAACCGTTGAGACAAGCGTTTTCAAGTGTATCAAAACTTCGGCACAGACGAAGATAGCTTTGCTTTTCTCGTTTTTGTTGCATTTAAAATTATGTGGGTTAAGTTCAAAATGTTAAGATCATTTCGTCGAAAATTTTAGCTTCCTAGCTAGGCTGGTGCAGAAATGCCCGAGTTTTGGCCAAAAAATGAGATTTCTGGCCCAGAGTGCGCCGTTTTGACATTAAATGCAACATTAAAGATTGACTCGCAAATTCTGCAGTCATCCCCAACATAAGCAATGTATATCTCTGAATTCCCCAGCTGTAGCCCCTGGGGGTCGAACACATTTGGAAATTAACATTAAATCCGAATGTTTGACGAAGTCATTGCTCACTGGGTGAACAAAAATACACAAGCGGTGACAAACAAGTGTTCTGGCGTCTCTTTCTATCTCACAGGCAAACATCAAATGGCCCATAGCAGTGGCTGACGGCTTCACCTGGTTCATTCTACCATGAAACAGCTATGACAGGCATGGCGCTACTTTTTGGGACTGTACAGATTCAGTATGTTACTTTCACTTGGTTGGAAAGGTTGTGTGCTCACGAACTTTTGTTTGTTTTGTGAGGTATATTGAGGTTATTTTTCAGTCGTCTTTCCTTCCTGCAGTCAAAACACTTTTTGAACTTCTCCTACGCGTTTCGGCAAATATATTACCTTCTTCAGGGAGTCTTATCTATACTATAAATGAAAAGAAAAAAAAAAATTGTGTTTAAGGGGCTATCTACGCAACGTCCTACCTAGCATTTGCAAGATCATTTTAACAAGAATCACCTTAGCAAGTCTTTTTCGAGCCCTTTTGATGATTAAAAAGGGATTAATCTCATTTGCGATTTAAGGAAGACTCGACAATGACTCATGCCTTTGCTCAAAGTGTGAGTCTTTAACAAATGACTCGAAATAGACTCGCAAAATGGCTTAAAAATGAGTCTAAACCGATCAGAAAAATGGGTATTAACGACTCTTCTGGAAGAGTCGCGGCTAGGGTACCATTTTCTCCCTACAAAAGAATCATTTATGATCAGAAAACAAGCTCATTCGTTACTATTTTAATCAGACTGAGGACTTGAAACAGACACACAGCAAGGTAACGTTCAGATCAACGGAACAATGATGCAACAACAACTGCAAATGAATGAGTGTTGCGTTTACGTACAATAGTGTCACCGATTACGCATAGTCAAATTATAAGTGGTCCAATGAACGAAAGCTGTCGCCATTGTCAGACTCATTTAAAGGTGAAGCAGATGGTACCTCTCATACGCTCATAAATTTATTTAGGGATGTGTGTGTACCTCTCCTTGGGTGTGTTCTCTGATTAGTCTACTTATAAATTCTTCGGGGTTTTTGTTGTTTAAAATTATTTTCTTAATTATAATGTAATTGTTGTGCCTGTGTGTACGTCTTCTCGATTTGTTTGTTTTGTTGTTTCTAAAGGGCGGGATAGCTATATGCTTTAAAAACCGGCTTAGCTTAATTTTATAAATTTTTGCAGTAATTAAGTTTGAATTATAAATTTCTTTGATTTCAGTATTAAAGATAACTGTACGAATCTTGGCTGGTCGTCTTAGTACATATTAGTTGTATCTGGTATAAAACCAGTTAGTTTTCTCTTTAATTTTGGTGTTTTTTTTGCATCAAACATGATTAATATTTTAATCTAAGGATTCGCCTTGGCTCAGATTATTTTTAGTTACCCATTCTTATTTTTCCATTGTCTTGAAATTATCTCTAATCCTCCTCTACCTTCATTCAGTCGATTCAATGGTCCAAACCAAGGCGTCTCAATTTCAAACAAAAGCTGTATACTGTGTACTGTATACCATGATGGCGTTTATTTATTTAGTAAGCTGTCGCCAGAGCACAAAAGTGTGATCAATAAGGCTTAATACAAACAATAAGAGAAAGATTGACAATCAACTCAGAATTTAAGAAGCCCCCAGAATATTAGTAAGCGGCTCATCAATTTTAAAGCCTCACACATTTCGATGTAATTTTTGGTTAAATGATACAAATATTGGAAACGCCAGCAGTTTTGTGGCCAGAACAAAGGGCACTCGTAGCTGCAGCCTCCTCTGGGGCAGTGTCAAGTGCAAACAAAATGGCTGACATCGCCATTGTTGGCATACCAAAAACAAAAACAAAAACAACAAAATTTGCTGCCACTGACACAAACCACGCGAAAAATGCCTGAAATCGTTTACAATCAGGAAAGCAGCGTCTACCCTACCTATTTTGGCGGTCTTAAAACTCAAATGAATATAACCCATTTATAAAGTTCAACAGAAAAATAAAAACCAACTGTACACAGGGAATAAAGAAATAGGACGGGTGTCGGCGTGGCAAAGAAATAAAAAAAATTGTGCATATGTGGCAGAAACTTGAAGCATGTTGCGTGAAACAGAAATTTAAATTAAATTCTTGATTGTAGGTTTTCATCATCAGAGCAGTTGCAGGCAGCTGCCTTGAAACAAGTGAAAAGAAATATAAAATATAATCAAATTTGGTCATGAAAACTTATTTTGTTTTTTTTTTTGGAACATGTGTTATGAAAAGCAAGAGAGACAGAGACTTTTGCGAAGCTAAAGAATTATCAAAGGTTGAGAGTATGAACATTTGAGTGTGACATTGAAAATGTTAAATTGGAATTAAAGCACAGCAGGCCGACACACTAACCGCTGTGTTACACCCGGCCACAAAATAAGACATAAGATGATTAGCTAGGGAACCGGAGGAAAAAGAAGATCAAGTTCATTTTGATATTCACCTGGTTAAAATCAACTTTTCAAAAATTTCAATATTTTAATTTCATTTGGCAAGAAAATAATATCTTTCTGATCTTAAATAATGTCACTGGGTATATCCCACGTGCCTGGCGCAGAGCAAGGGTAGTCTTCATCCCCAAGGCAGGGAAGAAGGACATAACTAACCCCAAGTCCTTCAGACCCATTAGTTTGACATCGTTTTTACTGAAAACGATTGAAAAGCTAGTGGACAATAGCATACGAACTACGCTGTTAAAAGAGGCACCCCTCCAACCAACACAGCACGCGTACAGAGCAGGCCGTTCGACCGACACGGCATTATATCAACTCGGGAAGATGCTCGAGAAAACAATAGAAAACAAGGAAGTGGCTCTATGCGCCTTCCTAGACATTGAGGGAGCATTCGACAACACATCCCATAGTGCTGATCAGAAGAGGAATAAACCCTACAGTAGGCAGATGGGTGGATTCACTCCTACGATGCAGAGAAGCCTCTGCAGTGGCAGGTGAAGAAATCACCACAGTCACCATAACTAGAGGATGCCCTCAGGGGGGAGTTCTCTCCCCACTGTTGTGGAGCCTACTAGTGAATGAGCTCCTAGAAAAACTCGCCTCCCTGGGCACAACATGCCAAGGATACGCTGATGACATTGTCATCGTTGCGAGAGGAAAATACGAAGAAACCCTATGTGACATAGTCCAGAGGGGTCTGAAAGTCACGTCTAAATGGTGCAAGGAGGTTGGGCTCAACCTAAACCCTGCGAAAACCATTATAGTACCGTTCACTAGGAAATACAAGCTAAGCAGAATGACGCCAATACGCCTATCCGGCTGCCTCATTACACCAGAAAAAGAAGTCAAATACCTCGGCTTAGAGTATACACTCAGTAAGTGTACTAGAGCACTATTCACATGCAGGAGCCCAGCCGGAAAATCGTGGGGCATGGCACCACACATACTCCGATGGCTATACCTCATGGTTGTGAGACCAATGCTCACTTATGGAGCTGTCGTGTGGGGAGATAGAGCAAACCTCCTCACAGTAAGGACGCAGTTGCAAAAACTGCAAAGGCTAGCATGTATATGCATGACTGGAGCCATGCGTACCTGTCCGACAGCGGCAATCGAGGTTTTGATTGAGCTAACACCACCATCTGCCTGAAGAAAAAAGCAACACTGCTCAGGTTAACAGCAGAAGGAGTGGGTAGAAACCACATAGTAAGCCTCAGAGACTTTGAAAAGCTGGAAAAGGAAATCACTTTGACAGGAATTTCACTGTACACCAAAGTAATAAGAGAGATGGATCTCACTTGAAGAGACACATAAAATGAAACCACACACAATTATGTGGTACACAGACGGGTCCCTAACACCCCAATTAACCGGACTTGGGGTAGCAGGGCCAGGAACGAAAATATCTGAACCAATGGGAGGAATTCACAAGCATATTTCAAGCTGAAGTATGTGCCATCTCCCGTTGTGCAGACCGTAATATGGGGAAGAACTATCATAATAGAGAAATAGCTATCCTCTCCGATAGCCAAGCAGCGCTTAAGGCACTCAGTAGCAATAAGTTCACCTCTAAGCTAGTCTTAGAGACAAAGAACAAATTGGACCAACTAGGCAGCAGGAACAACCTGACCCTAAGATGGATACCGGGACACAACAACATCCCCGGAAACGAATTGGCCGACGAACTGGCACGCAAGGGCGCAGCCACCGCAATGGTAGTGCCAGAATCCTACTGCGGCATAGGCCAACACACAATAAAAGGACTTTTGAGAAAGGAAGAGAATACGCTTAGAACAGCCTCCTGGGTAAACACCAAGGGAATGAGACAAGCTAAAGCATTAATAGTGAACCACGACCTCAAAAGGTTCCAAAAGTTAATCCAACAAGGAAAGAATGACCTCGGAATTCTGACAGGGCTCTACACGGGTCACTGCAGACTGAGGAGCCACATGTACAAGTTGGGAATAACAAACACCCAGCTTTGCAGATACTGTGAAGAGAAGGAGGAGTCCTCTGAGCATATACTAGCACACTGCGATGCCCTAGCGAGGCGCAGACTCAGCAGATTTGGGAAACACATTCTACACCCAAGCAATATCAGTAACTTAGAACCCACAAAAATCCTGGCTTTTGTACAGGAATTAGGGCTGCTAGGGGAATTGTAAATTCAGTAGGGGGGCACAATAAACCAAAATTGGTAGCGGTGCACCACTCCCCAACCACAAATAATAATAAATAATGTCATTCAGTTAAATTGATGTTAAAGAGTTTCAGAATGATTCTAAAAATGGAATAGCAATTGGTAAAAAGTACAGATTTAAAATTTTTAACACATCTATTTGATATCTTTTCATAGCGGGGTAAAATTGATATGAAAAATATCATTTTGTTTTCTCTGTGTACAACTGTATTTTTTTTTTGGCTAAGGACAGTTTACTTCTGAATAAAGGCTTCGAATCTTTAGCTAAACTCTTGAACTAACTCTTGTTTCTAAGCAACATAAAAGAACTTTATAATGCACTACCTAAATGAGACAACGGCAGTATTCACAAACCGCTGTGACCCAATTAAGTGATCTCTGCGCCATTTCTTTGGGTGGTAGCAGTCAACGAATTGTTGCGACTCATGGAATCGCGGGGACATACAGTGATAGCGTACGCGGATGACGTTGCCATAATCACAAGAGGCTAATTTCCTTACAGTCTCTGCTATCTGATGCAGGATGCACTCTTAACACTTTCAAAATGGACGACTCAGAGTGGCCTTGGAGTCAAAACAACCAAAACTGAACTCGTTTTTTTCGCAATTATAAGATACCAAATTTAAAACCCCCACGACTAAACAATATACACCTAAAATTTTTGGAACGAAAATATAACTGAACGAATCAAAAAAGCAAATACTGCACTTTTCTCGTCCAAACGCGCAATTGGTCGTAAATGGGGATTTTCCCCTGAAATAGTACACTGCCGTTGTACGTCCAATACTACTATACGGTATTATTGTATGGTGGACGGCTTGGGGAAACCATAACTAAAGTTATACGTAGTGCTGCATTATGTATTACTGGTGCATTGCTTACAACCCCACAATACAATATATGTTAACAATACAAAAACTCTTACGGAGTGCCGCAGATCTCTAAATGAGATGGCTCAGCACTTTAAAAGTAATCTTGTTTTGGTGCCTGGACACTGCAACATTGAAGGCAACGAGATGGCTGACCACCTCGCCAGGCTTGGCACCACCACTCAGCTCTTACCGGATATGAGCAACACAGGGGTGCCTCTTGCGACCTTTAAACTAAAAACAAAGGAAACTACATATCAAACAAGTGAGAAAGTCGGTCAAGCCCGACTATGTCATACTCTGTACCAAGAGCAGGAGCTGAATGCAACGTTTCTGCTGCGCTCATCTCTAAGTTTCTCTCTCTCTCCCTCTCTCTTTCACTCACACGTTGTTGAATAAAAATGCGGTGTTGGTTGTGAGCGCGTGGGATGGGGTGGGGGAGGCGGGAATTTATTTTTGGTCATAACTTGAGAACCGCTCATCATTTCTTCGGCAAAATTATACATTTTGCTAAATACTAACTATCTCTAAAAGGTTCGAATCGTCTATCTTCAAAACTGTAGGAGATATAACGTTTTTTCCAAATTGCGGGGGCGGGAGGGGGCGTGGCCAAAATTGAAAATAAACTTGATCTGCCTGCAGCTATAAGAAGCATTTGTCCAATACATGTCAAACCTCTATCTCTTACCATCTCCGAGATCTGTTTGTTCATACGGACGGACGGACGGACGGACAGACGGACAGACAGACGGACAGACGGACAGACGGACATGGCTATATCGACTCGGCTGTTGATGCTGATCAAGAATATATATACTTTATAGGGTCGGAAATGATTCCTTCTTCCTGTTACATACTTTTGCACAAACTTAATATACTCTGTGTACCTTTGGTACAGAGTATAAAAAGAGTGTGTGTCATGAGACGCACGGTACGAGCGAAGCTTTTTACGATGAATCCGATTTAAGTAATGGAAAACGACACATTTGGATTCTGTATAAATAAATGTAAAATTATCAAATATTAGGTCACTCTCAAATCACTTTTAAGTCACTGTTAAGTCACTGTTAAGTTACTGTTAAGTCACTGTTAAGTCATTGTTAAGTCACGGTTAAGTCACTGTTAAGTAACTGTTAAGTCACTGTTAGTTCCCAACCAGATCCCCAACAGATCCCCACCTGATCCCCAACAGATCACCACCTGACCACCACCTGATCCCCACCCGGTCCCCACCTGATCCCCACCAGATCCCCACCAGATCTCCACCAGAGCCCCACCAGATCCCCCTAGATCCCTATCAGTTCCCCACCAGATCTCCACCTGATCCCCACCTGGTTCCCATCAGATTCCCACCAGATCCGTACCCAATCCCCACCAGATCCCTACCTGATCCATACCAGATCCAAACCAGAGCTCACTAGATCCCTACTGGTAGGACGTCACACTGGGGGAGTGAATCTTGAAAAATTTTGTCTTTGCGACAGATTCTTTTGGGGTATGTCTTTAATTTTGTGTTTTGTATTTGCAAAATCAGCTGCTTTTAGCATTACCGCGTAGTAGCAGGTGGGTTGTGTGTGGAGTGGGATATTGTGAGGTGCAAGTGGGGGGAGGTTCTGGTGGTGATGTTGTGGGAAACTGGTGTTTATCCATCCATCTGGATCTAAATTCTTTCTCAATTTGGTTTTTATAGGCAAGGGGAATGAGGGGAAGCAAACTTTGAGAGATTTACGTTGAGTGAAGAATGTCGGTATCAAAAATTCGCCCTTGGATCAAGAATTTTCACTTTTATCGTACTTTTGAGTACGTATACTCTTGATTCAAGTGTGAAATTTTCTAATTTTTTTTCCGAGTGAACAATCGATTTTTTACTTTTTAAGGGAATTGAATCGAAATAGAGTTGTTTGACAAGCAGTTACAACTCGTCTTTACTTATCGAGCTCAAAGAACTATTCGTTATGCTTTCATTAACTTTTTGAGTTTTGTTGTATATTATCTTCCGATAGCTACTTTGATTCATAAATGTAAGAAAACGCATGGCAGAGTACCCGGAGCTATTTTTTCTAATACTTTGTATTTAATATGGTTTTTTCCAAGCTTGAACTGACCTAAAGCTCTTCACATATACTAACAGATAACAGTGTAAAATCGATGACTATCTGACACAGCAGCTATCTGGGAGAACAGAAATCCGGCCTTAAAGTTGGTACAAGATGTCTTTGGCCCCATTCTTATGCCCAATTACCAAGAATTTTAGGTTATTTTCGGCGGTTTTAGGCAATTTATTTTTATTTTTAAACTTTTGTATTCATGCGATTAACATGTCGGATTTAACGCCTCGTGTAAACATGATAGATATGAAAATATTTTACATTTGGAGTCTATTAAGGAAAGTTATCATACAGTTAGGCCTTGGGGCTGGCAGCGGTGGCGTCAGCGTCAGCAGAAGGCAAGTGGCTGAGGAGGGTCCTTCTAGCCGCAGTAAATGTACATGTGTATGGCCTGCAGCCTGTTGTTGGTGTGAAGAAGCAAGAACAAGTGCCGGGGCTTTAGCTCAGGGTTTTAACTTACACGTTGGGCCATTTTTTAGGCTCCCCCCCCACACACTCACACACACACACCCACTGTCAGCACGTGTAGACGCACACACACCCACAGTAAAACGAATTTTTGTGATTTGTATTTGCATTCGCCCGACTTGCGCTGTACTTTTAAGGCAATTACTTGAATTGCGGCCATGACTGAGACTCTGACTCAAGTGATTAAGTGCTTTAGACTTATTTTTAACGCCAATTTCAAGTTGCCTGTCAATTTTGACATTCAACCTGCGACAGACACATTTCTCCCGCCCTTGAGTCTGGGGCCAACGATTAAAGCTTTAAGGGAAACTTTTTTTTTTTTGCCAACTTTGCACTTAATTTGAATGACTTTTGCGGCAGGCAACTAAAAATTTTATCAAAAGCCTACCAGGCAAACAATTTAATTATTGGCCGGGGCAGGGGCGGAAGTTCTTAATGATTCAACAACTTTTTTTTTTGTTGTTGCCGGAAATTAAATTAATTATATTTTGGGGCATTAATGAACTAGATACATATTTTAGCTTGTAAATTGAAAACTTTTGCTCATCTTTAAGTAATTTTCATATTAAGATGGAGATAACTTTTTAATAAGTTATTTTACGAGAGGTACTGTGGGTGCAAATGGGGTTTTTGAAGAAATTTAAGTTGCGTAATTTTAGGTAACGTCACGTCAGATACTCAGATGCAAATAACAATAAATTGTAGAAATATTTTTGAGTGAGATAAACTGGAAAATAAAATTGAATTATACTAAATCCTACAAAAAGATTTGCCAAATTCCCAGAGTCTTGTAATTTTCTAAAACAAGTCAAAGACCACTTCTAATTTTTGTAACGTCACGCCAGCACATATTATTGCTTATATCTTTACCTTCATGTGATCGATTGAAGTCATTCTTTTTGTGGATTGTAAAAACATTTTTTCTTAGAAACGTAACGTCACGTCAGAAATGCCCATATCAAGTCCATTCCCATATCTAACCATTTCAAGTTTATGCCTTCAAAAAAACTTCAATTTAGCCCACAGTGTCATGGCCCAAATGCCATTACAGCTAATTGAAAGGTCAAGGTGCATAATTAATAATAAAAATTCGTGTTTCATAAAGTTCACAAAATCAAAAGAAAACCGTTTTATTTTGCAAGTGAAATTTGTGTTATGTAAACATTAGCATCGCTTGCCTTTGTTTCCCATTGGCGCCCCTTTTAATGTCGCCTGATGAATAATGAAAAAGAGTTTGTCTTGGTCCTGGGACCTGCCAAAATCGCACAATTAATTAGGTCTTTCTTTTGGTATAGGGAATGCTAATTGCATTCAATTAGACAAATTGGCAACAATTTGTTAAGAGGAAATTTCATTAATTGTAACCCTAAATTGGCATTTAAAATCTATAAATTAATAAGCCAACAGCTGCCCCATAAAATGCTTAAATCCGGAGATTAATTGCATACACATACGGCTTAAAAAACGGCTGACCAGCTTAATTATGGTAAAGCCGAGCGTATTTTAATTTCGTTTTAATTACATTTCGACCCACACGCTACACGACCGCCGCATTAAGTGCAATCAGAAGGACTTGTTCGTATCAAAGGACAACTATGAATACTTAATTGATATATGTTTAAGCCCCGCCTCTTTTGGATAGGTACTTACTGCGACTGGACGAGGCGCTCACGTAGGCCGATGAGCGTCGCTTGAAGCCGCTGGGCGCTGCCTCAACGCCGGCCCCGCTGCCCCCGCTACTGCTGGCGGGCAGAAAGCGGGACAGGGAGAGCAGGGTCTTGAACAATTCGGTTACATTCGTGTCCTCCTTCGCTGAGCATTCCAATACTTTGGCCCTGTAAAATGTATGCAAATGGGATACAAATTTTTTGGACATGACACATCAGAAATCAGACAATTGGTAAACAAAACAAAAACCTGCAAACATTTGGTTTAACTTATAAACGTGTTTCTGTTGTGTCGCCGCAAAATGGTGGATAATGCCACACAACTACATCATCATCAACAACAACAACAAAAACAGCTACAATGACGCTCGAGGGCGATAACGACCAAACGACAAACAACAGAGCACAATACAGTTCTGGTGGGTGGGGGCAGAGGACAGAGACACAGACAGGCTCAGGCAGCAGCAAAATGCTGCTAATGGCCAAATTAAGCTTGGCGGCCCGAACTGCGGCAAAACAAGGACGAGGACGCGCTTGACTGCAATGTGGTAAAATTTTGCGAAAGGTCCTTGGGCTTGCATATAGTGTATTCAGGTAATATAAACGGGCAATTGATTGAGACTTGGAGCGATGCATTCCAATCAGTTAGCATTGCCTAACTTCAGGCCAATCGACCATGTTCTAGAAACCTCTAACGAACTCTAAGTGACTGTCCTTTAAATCTCATTTCTAAGCAGTTGATCCCTGCTGTCGTTTCTACTGTCGGAGAGAGCAGTATTACTTTAAACTAAAAGATTACTACTCCTGTGTAATGATACCTTATATATTGGCTATTATGATGCCGCATCACTCAAGTTCAGTAGAAAGATAATTGCAAAATTACAAGTGATCTCGGTGCAAATTGTTCTGCTGAACAAGTCCACTGACTTGTAAGTGTTTGAAACCAAGGCATACTAAACAAGGTAGGCTCACTCGCTCTCTCGCTCTCTTAACAATTTGTTAAATTTCAGTTAGTAAGCCATGGAGCAATAGAATTAGAGAGAAACGTTGCTCGTCGACACCGCTTCTGTCAAAAAATTGTCAGCTGTTCGCTCTCATTTACGCTTTCTAGATACTTTTTGGTCAGCTGTTCGCACTCTCTGGATACATTTGGGTTACGGTCTTCTCGCTCTAACCACACTGTTTTCCTACTGACACTTTGAAGTATCTTTTTGGGCACTATCGTAAGCAACTGTTGTAAGCAAAGCATCTCCGCGGACGAATTTTTTGTTTTTTTACTTAGTAGCTTAGTAGGCTTTGTATTGAAATATATTACTCTCTCGCTCTCTTTGACGCAAATATAATGAGTTGTGAGAAAGCGAGTGAGCCTACCTTGTTTGAAGCTATATTTTTATCAAATTTAAATTCTAGCAATTTAAAAGACACTTCACATTTGGATCTGATCCTAATAAAGTATGTTTTGAGGTACTTAAAATTAAAAAAAATAGAGGGAAGCTAAATTCGGCATGACCGAAGTTTATATACCTTATTTGGCAGCTAAACAATATATTCATAACTGAAAAGTGTAAAGTGTTAAAAAAAAGTAATTTTTCTCACTAGAACTACTTTTCGGACATTTGTTCCTAAGGCAGCTATATGCTATAGTCATCCGAATTAGATCAAACTTGGCAGAATTGTGTGGTAGCATGTAACATCGATCAGGAACAAGTTTGGTTGTGGTAGCATTAAAAACAAACAGTTTTTCTTACTAACACTTCTTTTCAGACTTTTTTTTGTAGCTCCCATACTACTATATAGTATTCCGATTTCGACAAATCTTGCTGAAATTATGTGAAATTATTGAAAACTGATAAGTACGAGCGTTGGGAGCGATAGCATTAAAAACAAAAAAGTTTTTCTCACTAAAACTAGTTTTTCAACCGATCGTTCCTATGGCAGCTATATGCTGTAGTCATAAGATCCGGCCGGTTCCGACAAATGTGCAGCGTATTTGTACCAAAAGACTTCGTGCAAAGTTTGGTTAAGATAGCTTTAAAACTGACGGAGGAGATAGCATAGAAACAGACGGACGGACTGACGTACATGGCTGATCAAGAATATATATACTTTATGTGGTCGGAGATGCTTCCTTATGTGCGTTACAAACATCCGGACAATTTCAATTTACCCTCTCCAAGGGTATACAAATACAAAAAACTTATGAAAAAGAGGTATATATGAGCGCGCACAAACACAAGGAATCTCTTTACAAACACTAAAGACCGATTAAGCAAGGAACAACAACAAAACATAATATATGAAAATATTTAAAGGAAAAGAGGGAGAATCTTGCGACGGCGCTTACATAGGAACAACAAAGCGACCGAAAACAGAAAGGAAACAATGGCATTATATCAATTTTTAACATCAGCATGGCGTACAGATGACTTTGGCAATGTTATAGTAATATCACATACTTTTAAGGAAAAACAAAAAAGGTAAAGATTTTTGTTAGCTACATTCTGTCTTTTTCGTTCACTTCTGCTCTTTGTGCCCATTATCCTCAGTGCGGGGCAATGTTAGTATTTTCGATATTTTTACTAGTAAAGAAAAAATTGAAATGAACCCATATGTTGATTTTAATTATGTTAATAAAGCTAAAACAAATTATTTTGGTTGCGGTTACGGATTCGGTTTTAAATTGTAAATTGCTTTTAGCGGTTAACGGTAACGGTTTCGGTCACTGTTTTAATCTCTAGTGCTAATACACATATTATTTGTTGCCCTTTCCTGGTGCGCCTCAATTCTGCTTTCAATTTGTTTGATGTTATCCGAAAAATGAATGAGATCAACACGGGGGTGCCACAAAAACGTACTCCAACAAAATGCTGCAGAAATTTCTATTGGTTGTGTTTTTTTTAGGAGATTTAGCATTGGCTTCCTCTGTCTATGGTGTCGCCCTCTACATAACAGCTAGCGGATTAAGGGAAAGAAACTAACACCTCATGTTTGGCGCCAAAATTTTTTTCAATTTTGTATTTTATCTATGGAGAATATGACTTAAATAGCATCATCCGCGCTCAGAAGGTGATAAATTACTTGGGAGTCAGGCTCGACTCAAAGCTATCGTTCCAAGCTCATATACAGCATGTAGTAACGAAATCTACCACTGCGACTCGCTCGCTAAGCAGACTAATGGCGAATGTGGGCAGACCGGTGCAATGTAGGCGGAAGTTACTAATGTAGGTGAACAACGCCATCTTTCTATATGGATGCGAGATCTGGGTAGACGCTCTAAACGCAAAATGCCGAGCAAATCAACTTTTATCGGCATTTTAACTTTAATAAGTGCGTATCGGCAGCAGCGATGGTCATCGCAGGTGTTACGCCGATCGACCTAGTAGCGAGAGAACGAAGCCAAAGCGCCAAGCTGGACAAGCTTCAAGGCAAACGGCTGAATCGATTAAAGAAGAAACCCTCACCGTGTGGCAAGAAAGATGGGCAAACGAAACAAAGGGCAGATGGACTAAAAGGCTGATACCTGAGATCAAAAGTTGGCTTCGCAGGAAGCACGGAGACGTCGATTTCTACGTAACACAGATGATGACAGGACACGGCCACTTTAGCGCATTTCTACACTCAATTGGGAAAAGCTCAGTGTGGAGCATACTGTGATACACTGCGAACGATGGGCCGATAGGCGAGGCAACCTAACACGATGTGTAGGACATATCACAGCAGACAACATCGTATCGAAGATGACCTCGAACGAAGAGCACTGGAGATTGATCGCAAGTTTTGTTGGCGAAATTCTGCGAATCAAGAAAAAAGACCTGGACGAGAGGACAAAGTGGGGTATCTGGACGCAGATAATAGATGAGAGCGCGTAGCGCGTAAAGGGCCCCACTTCGAAGTAATGCGAAAGCTTTTCCGAAGCGGATACAGGCCTGAGAGAGAGGGGGGGTTTTTAGTAGGTGCGAGTCCTACATACCCTTCTGCGACGGCAGACTAGAATAATGCATAAGGCATTTTCCCCTCCTCGCCCAAAAAAAAAAAAAAAATATGACTTAAATTTGAATTATAATTTCAAAATGCATCAAATCGAGGAAACATAATAAATTCAAATAAAAACCATAAATAAAATAATAGGAAATTTTTTTGCGAGAGATTCAGTCCTGTTTTTAGAAATGGAACTTCAATTGGAACATCTGGTGTTTTAATTAGATTTTCTACAACAAACCAGCAAATTTTTTGAGAGATTTACAAACCAACCGTCTGCCAAATCTCTAGAGACAGACATGTTCTGGATTCCACTTTTTAAAAGTGGTCCGTGGAATGAAAAGCAATTGCCAAATAACGCACTCTTACAGTTGCTAAATGTACATATAGTAAATTTTCCTCAAACCTGAAATCTATACAGAAAATGTTAGTGAAATTAAATTTGCATAATAGTATTTAATTGATTTATGAAGAGTTCATTTGTTTAATATGTTCCGAAGTTGGCTGAACAAATATAATCGAAATGCGAGAAGGTCCTTTCTCATTTTCGATCAAATAAAGGCTCAGTGTAATTTGTGGTCAGGGCACGCAACTCTGCATCACGTTTACTTGTTTATATTTTAAATACAGATATAAATATTGTTTATGTATGAAATTGATATGGTCCATGAAATTCTTTTGTTGAAACACGCAATTTTATTATCCACTTTTATTGTGCGGAAAATAATACACATGTCCATTTGTTTCCGTTAATAACAACAGTTTAACAAATGGTTAAGGTCGTAAACTGCAATAACAGTAAATCAAAGTAACTTCAATTGGCCTAGTTTTACGCTTTTATACAAAATAATCACACACAAAAGCCAAATGCTGAATAAACACTGTGCGAGTAGAGTATTTTATACACTTATTTACTTAAATGTTTATTCAGCCTGATAAATGCACTTGAGTTGTTCAACACACGCTCGAACCGCAGACAGACAAGCAGTCAAGCAACAAAATTGAAACGTAGTTGTTGCCACAAACACAGCCGCAAAACTCGTACAAAGTTGCGGCACGCTCAAGTGAGAAAAAGTTCAAGGCGCGGCTCCAAAAAAAACCGCACCATCAATCTGCGTAAATGTTTAATCCTACAGAGATTTGTGTATGTGCCAACATCAAGTGTCCTGCGTCCTGTGTGCGGTTGAGCGCGCGGCCCATGTCCTGTGTCCTGTGTGGCATTTTATACAATCTACATGTATATTTTTATACTCTGTACCGAAGGTACATAGAGTATATTAAGTTTGTGCAAAAGTATGTAACAGGGAGAAGGAATCATTTCCGACCATATAAAGTATATATATTCTTGATCAGCATCAACAGCCGAGTCGATATAGCCATGTCCGTCTGTCTGTCCGTCTGTCCGTCTGTCCGTCTGTCTGTCCGTCTGTCTGTCCGTCTGTCCGTCCGTCCGTATGAACAAACAGATCTCAGAGATGGTAAGAGATAGAGGTTTGACATGTATGGGACAAATGCTTCTTATACTTGCAGGCAGATCAAGTTTATTTTCAATTTTTGCCACGCCCCCTCCCGCCCCCGCAATTTGGAAAAAACGTTATATCTCCTACAGTTTTGAAGATAGATGATTTGTTCCTTCTAGAGATAGTTAGTAATTAGCAAAATGTATCGATTTGCCGAAGAAATGATAAAGATCGGATGAGCGGTTCTCAAGTTATGAGCAAATAAGTAAACAACCCTCCCCCCACCAACTCCCACCCTTATAGAGAGAGAAAGAAAGAGAGAGAGATAGAGACAGAGAAAGAGAGAGAGAGAATAAGAGATGAGCGCAGAACCAGCATGGCATTCAGCTTCTACTCCAGGTACAGAGTATGTTATAGTCGGGCTTGACCGACTTTCTCACTTGTTTAAATAAGTTTACGCACGCTTGCTTAAACAGCCACACAGGCGAGACGCGGCGAAGCGAGGCGAGGCGAGAGAGAGAGAGAAATTATGGTAAATGTGGGCGACGCGTCAGCCACGCCCCCCCCTCACCATTTTGGTAATGTTGTTGGATGGTAAAAGCCCGTCATATAGGATTGTAAGTGATTTTTAGTAAAGCCGCAATTATAACATAAACACCAACTCTGAAAGGAAGGCACAATAGGGTAAGACGAAATAGTCAATTGACACGCAAGAAATACATTAAAATTGTTAAACCAGGTTGGTTGCTATTTTCAAAATTGGCCAAGTTTTATGTGGCCTACTTTTTGGGGATTGCAAACGGAAAATTTGGTTCAATTAAGAAAATTGTTCAAAGAAGCTTTTTTTTTTTCCTAAACACTAATATTCAATATCCTTGGCTTATCCCCCTACAGACACATACAATGTCTCCCTCAAAGTGGGCTATTTACAGCACACAAAAAAACAAAGTACCATTGCCATTTCCGGTTTACTTCTTTTCAAACAAACGACATTTAATCAGCAAGCGTCCTTTAACAATGGCTTTGATTTCGCAGTTCGCTTTGCCCTTGTAGCCCCAGGATTTGATTCCTGTTGCTTAATTTCATTTTGTTGCATTTAATTGCATTTTCAGACCGTAAATTTATGTCGCACAATTATTAATTTCACTTTTGTCCTTTGCTCATTGTTGTTGTTGTTGTTTTTGTGGTTGTCTGATGTTTGGTGGCTTTTTGTGTGTTCCCTAATTGCTGTTGTCGTTGCAGCTGTGGCACAATACCTACCTTAAACGCGGCAACTCGCAGAATACCCAATCGGTTACCTCTTCCTGCTTGACCTCTCTGTGGGTGGTGGCTAAGTCAGCTTTGTTGCCCGCTATGACAATGGGTATATCCTGCAAAAAAACGTTGAAAAGGAATTAGCAGTACACAATGCCGAGAGATTTGTAAGGAACCAAGTTTTAATTGCATTTCCTGTGGCTCACATGTCGTCTAATTACTCACCTGAAAATCACCGCGCTGCTCGCGAATCTCCTCAAAACATTGTTTCACACACTGAAAACTGGGCGCCGATGTTGTCGCATACACCAGCATGAACGCGTGCGCTGTGGCAATGGACAGCCGTCGCATGGCAGGGAATTGCATATCACCGGATGTGTCCAAAATGTCCACCTGCAAAGCAAAAATATGTTGCCATGAAAAGTTGATGAGCAGAAAGGTAAATTGCAGATAATTAAAATGGTAATAACAAATTACACGTTTTTCCCTGCAGAAAAAAAAGGAAGGAAAATGAAAACCACAAAAAATTATGGACCATATTATTTTATTTGTTTAGGCGCGACTGATTTTATTAGTTTAGCTCACATAAACGGCAGAAAGGAAAATTAAGCAATTTTAATAAAATTAATTCTATGTTCAATGTTTTAAAAGCAAAAAAAAAAGGAGAGGAAAGGTCAATGTGATCATATCCTTTAATTCAAATGATTGAGATACGTTCAAAGACTCAATATTTTGGACCAGCAGAGAAGATAGCTGCTAAATTGCAGGCGATGAGTCAAGTCTATTACAAAGACTTTAATAGCGACCAGCTTTCATTGTAATGATTTTTGTGTCCTGTTTTCACAGTTGTATGTAAACTAATGACCTCGAGCCGGCTAATAAGGTGGTTGAAAATGTAGCATGGAGTTCTTGTGAGATGTTTTTTTGGAGTTCAAATTAGTTTAAACATTGAGCTAAAGTCAATCTCAGTCATTTTTGATGCCAAACTTTTTCGAATGGAGTGTAGTTGCTGTATTGAGTTCAAATTGATGTCAGGTATTCTTGCACCAAGTCGACTTCGGGATCACATCAAAAACGAATATAGAGCTTAAGTCAATATCGAACCTTCTTGATTGGATTCGACTGAGGGATCAAAAAGAGCTCAAATAACAAGAGCAAAAGCCGGGATCAAGGCAAGAATTCCAGGATTAAAAATTCGAACTCAAATTAATTCTTCTCGTACCTGCTTTGAGAAAATCCGGGCTTAACCAATTTCTTGGATTTATTTCTGTGTACGTGGGCTACCGAACTTAACGAAACTCGGCCAAAACTTTAGGCTTTAGGTTCCCAAGTGGGAGGAATACCTCCTTAAGTAAACCCCCTCCCACTCGACCGAAAAAAAATTATACCAGAAATGGTTGAAATAACCTGAAATCAAGGCCAGAAATGCAATGACAGCACCCATGAACCAATAAAATGATAGCCCATTTGAATTCTTTAACTTTGGTACGGAAGCTTAAGTAGGAGTAGAATTTAATTTAAGCGTCACGTGACGCATGAATCAGGCATATTTTGTGTTGTTGTTTTGTTGAGTGACACAGCGTTAGCAAAGGGCGAGAGGGGGGTAAGAGAACTAAAGGGGAAATGTGGGGTGAGAGTGGTGGGAAATTGGGGGAAGTTGTGGGGCGAAAGTGGGGGAAACGGTGGCTTGAGATCGACTTGACAGTGACTTCAAAATGATCAAGCAAATAAAAGTGATCAAACAGTGACCAAATAGTAACCAAACAGAGACCAAATAGTGACCAAATAGTGACTAAACAACGAATAGACAGTGACCAAACAGTAACCAAATAGGGACCAAACAGTGTATAAACATTGACCAAACAGTGACCAAGTAGTGACCTAACAGTGATCAAATAGTGATCAAATAGTGACCAAACAGTGTCCAAATAGTGACCAAACAGTGACCAAAAAGTGACCAAGCAATGACCAAATAGTGACCATGACAGTGACCAAATAGTGACCAAACAGTGACTAAGCAACGAATAGGCAGTGACCAAATAGTGACCAAGTAGTGACCTAACAGTAAATAAAGAGTGATCAAATAGTGACCAAACTGTGACCAAGTAGTGACCTAACAGTGAATAAAGAGTGAATAAAGAGTGACCAAATAGTGACCAAACAGTGACTAAACAACGAATATACAGTGACCCAATAGTGACCAAACAGTAAATAAACATTGACCAAACAGTGACCAAGTAGTGACCTAACTGTGAATAAAGAGTCACCAAACAGTGATCAAATAGTGACCAAACAGTGACCAAACAGTGACCAAACAGTGACCAAGCAATGACCAAACAGTGACTAAGCAACGAATTGGCAGTGACCAAATAGTGACCAAACTGTGACCAAGTAGTGACATATCAGTGAATAAAGAGTGACCAAACAGTGATCAAATAGTGACCGATCAGTGACCAAACAGTGACCAAATTGTGACCAATCAGTGACCAATCAGTGACCAAACAGTGAATAAATAGGGACCAAAAAGTGAATAAACAATGACCAAACAGTGACCAAACAGTGGCTTAACAGTGATTAAACAGTGACTTGTCAGTGATTAAATAATGACTTAACAGTGACTTAGATTTTCAGATTGGAAGGAATAACATATTATCAAGTGAACTTGTTTTTGGGATATCGACTCATACAGTCGGTGACCAAGCAATGAGGAAACAGTGACCAAACAGTGACCAAACAGTGAATAAACAGTGATCAAAAAGTGAGCAAACACTGACATAACGGTGACTTGAAAGAGACTTGACAGTGACCAAACAGTGAGTGGTAAAAGTATGCAGTAGGAACAATAGGGAGCTGCTCTCCATTCCGAGAGTCTTTATTCTGAATTTTTAGGTAAGGTCTTAGATTAAAAAGAAGATTTTATGGGTCCTGTCTTCTGTCTTCTTCAAGGATTGAATAGTTTAAACTTTTCGGTTTCACTCTGACCCCACCAGTTCGATTAAGCACTAAAGACTCCTCCTAAATGGCCGTTTGATATAAAATGCAATTTTCTCCTTTTTGCAACCGTGAGTGGCATATCTTTTCTGGCAGTCACTCAGCAGGTTTAAACACTCGACCAGAATTTGTATCGTTTGTATCGACCAGGCAGAATTTGTATCGTTTAATACATTCCACCAACTGGTGTCGACCACGGTCTCGCGAATGCAGCATTGCTCTGCAGGCTATAACAAAGTGAAAGCTGTGGTGTATAACTTTAAACGTTACACAAGGATTAGTGAAAAAGTGTAAATGAGCAAAGACTGGGACGGACCGTGGAGGTGTTGTTGTGCCCAGCTAATTCTACACAGTTCACTAATCTTCTTACATTATTAACACAAAAGTTTTTTGTTTAATGGTAAAATTAATTTTGAAATTTAAATTCGCTGTAAGCCTTAACCAAACAATCAAGAAATCAAATATGAAAAACTCCAAGTAAGCTCTTAAAAGCGTATTACGAGAAATGAATATAAATTTGGTCACATTCCAATTTTAAGTCTCTTCAATATTCATGGTGGATTTCCATTTAAATGTAAATAACTTTTCAAACTGCCTCCCAATTTGCCATTTAATTTTTTGTCAATGTTTTTGTTTTGTTTTAAATTGAAGTGCTCATCACGCAGATTTATCAATGGCAAGGACCCCATTGCGCGGGTTTGTCGATGCTCACTCGATGCCTCCTCCACTAATCCAAAGTGTCACAGGCGTCTGTTATGTTTAACGCGATTCGCATTGTGTTGCCAGGCCACCAAAGCCGCAATGTCAACAGCAACTGCCAAAGCCAAACGTTTAACGGTGTCTCTTTGGCCACGGTTGAGTTTAGAGTCAGGTTCAGGTCCTTGGCCATTGTCTGCTGCAAATTTGTAGCGCATTGTTGCCCCGGAATGAGAAAATGTATATTTGTTCTTAACACAGGCCCATTGTTTCGTTGAAAGGCATCAAATTTATCCAGCAGCGACAACACAAAATTGCTTTTAAAGAGGCAAAAATCGTTTAGTGCAATGTAATGTACGCAGCAGCGGGTGGGCCATTTTGTCTAGTTAAACGTGAAATTGATTTTGAATGCAGAAATTTAAGCTTCAACTGACAGCCCTCTGGCCGGAGGCGGCCGGCTGCTGGTCCAGTTACAAATTCAATCACCAACATAAAGTAAGTATTAGTTTGGAGGCCAAACTTGGGCCTGAAAATGAAATTAATTAAAACGATGACATCATCATCATCAACGCTTGTGCTCCGCAGTTTAGTCAACATGAATTTTTGCCATGGCAACTACAATGATGATGACTCCGATGTGGGGTAGGGGAGGGGGGCCACCTTCAACCAGACTCAGCATACCTATTAATCAACTTTCTGGCTCAACTTTTGCTCCGTACTATATCCTTGTGGTGTTTGCTGTTGGGTGTCGAGTTTTGAGGCAACTTTGAACAGCAAATAATCAGCTCATTTACTAAAGGAAGTCTGTGAATGATGTGCCATCAAAAGATGGAAAGTTTTGCAGTGATGTCTTGGTTGTAACACTGTGAGATAATACCAGGTGATAATGAGCGGAGATAATCTTATGGGATTACTCTTGCCAAAGAAGTTAACACTTTCAAAAGTCATTATACAATTCTGATTAGTTTGGATACCTTTTAATGCCCAATTAATTGTTAAGCTCTCAACTTTGGTCTAGATTGTAAATGTGGATCCAAGTATGCACTGAAAATCAAAGAAGCTATAAAATTTTAAAAATATATTTTCAAGAATTTTAAAAACCTTAAAAATTCTAAGATCTAGATTTTTTACTTTCAAATTTTTCTGCAATAATAATTTTCTTTATTTAAGAAAAATCATTCAAGGGTTTAAATCTCGCTAAAATTTTTTAATAATCTTTATATTCAAGACATGTTTTCTGAATTTTAGTAAAATTGCGCTGGAAAGGAATTTTTCGAAAAAAATTTCCTTAATACAAAATTATTTCGAAATTTTAGACCGATTTCAACCCTTGACTGAATTTTCATATATTTAGAAAAAAAATTTTCTGATTTTATACTTTCTAGATTGTTATCGAATTCGAAAATTTTCGTCAATGCTTTGCTTTGAAAAACAATAAAAAGTAGTAGTAGCTGTCAGAAGTTTTTGAACCTTCCATCTTAAAGTAGGCTTTTGCAGCTAAATGGAGCAGAGAGCCCAAAATCAGCTTACGGCAGCGTACACACCAATACAAATAAAGTGGCTGTCTGATACACACGAAATTATTCGTCGCCTCTCAAAAAATTTACGCTAATGACGACGCATACACATTTGTGGTTGCTTTCGATTTTGCAAAAGGCAAAGAAGAGAAAGAGAAGTGAGGAAACTTACAAAGTTGTTGTTGCAATATACTTTGGTTTGTGCTACACAAAAAAAAAAAATGAAATCTTAAAAATAATCCCAAACGATTACGATTACAGGGTAATTCTGAACAATCCTGAGCCGAGTAGTATAATATTGATTTGAGCCCCATTTTTTATATCTTAATTCTCTATTCTAATGTAATGATGATTTGATCCCAGACAGATCCCTTTCTTGACTTTCTTTCTCCATATTCCATAGGAATATCTTTGGGCTAAGTTAATAATAATTTGCCCCAATATCGATGAAAATTTAACTAGATTTGCCAAATTCGGGAACTTTCGGTAATATTTGACCAAACTATTTGCCTATCGAGTTTTTTTATAAAAACTTTTTTGCCTTCAAGACCCACACTAATTTGGATTAGTTAAAACTTCTTAAAAACTTAGAAAAGTGAAAAATTTTGTTCTCAATCTTGCTTAGTCTGGTCTGGAAATCAAATCCTTGACCCCTTACACTAAAGACGAATGCAATGGCATCTCATCACACATCAGCCGCTTTATAATTTCTGAATTTTATATCTCAACAAGTGAGAAAGTCGGTCAAGCCCGACTATAACATACTCTGTACCTGGAGTAGAAGCTGAATGCAATGCAGGTCTCTCTCTCTCTCTCTCTCTTTCTCGCACCCTCTCTCTCTCGCGCGCTCTCTTTAAGATTGTGCGGTGTTAGTTGTAAATGGGTGGGACGAGGTGGGGGGAGGGTGATTTACTTTTTGGCTCATAACTTGAGAACCGCTCGTCCGATCTTTATCATTTTTTCGATACAATCGATACATTTTGCAAATTACTAACTATCTATAGAAAAAACAAATCGTCTATCTTCAAAACTGTAGGAGATATAAGGTATTTTCCAAACTGCGGGGGCGGGAGGGGGCGTGGCAAAACTTGAAAATAAACTTGATCTGCTTGCAAGTATAAGAAGCATTTGTTCCATACATATGAGATCTGTTTGTTCATACGGACGGACGGGTTTCGGTTAAGACTTGACAAATCATACAGGCAAAAGCGGCCCCATTTATAGAAAGAATATTCTTAAATTTCTTATACGAAAGTATAAGGCTGACGAATTCAAGTTTTTTGAATACTGCCTTTTGAAATATGAGTGTAGTTTATTCACTTACTGTATTTTTTTCACATTGTTCGTCATTTATTTCATAATACTATATACTAAAAGGCAACAATTTCCTGAAAATTTTTGTTTTTAATCGAGGCATGATACAACTAATACGGTATGGCATTTAGCTAAAAATGTGGACCAAGCGCTTTTGCAGAGAGAGAGAGTGAGCGAAAAAGACAGGGAGAGTTTGCGACGCACATACATACAATTTCGTATGTGTGAAACGGTGAAAAAGAAACCCACCCCTTAGAATTCCCGTCGGCAAAAAAAGAAAAAAATGTCAACCATGGAGCAAAGAGTATTAGGCCGGGCTTACATTGGGGCACACTGTGACCGTGTTGTCTGTGACGCACTGTGACCAAAGTACTCGGAAGTCCAAAGTGTTTACATTGGCGTCACAGAAATTGCATGTCACAGCGCTGTGCCATGCGCTGTGACTATCCACATAAGTACTTTTGATGTGAACGCTTCTTGTCGTTGTCACAGAGCGCCACCTCGCTCACAAAAGTGAACATTGAACTGTTTGTAAGCTGTGAGCTAGATCAGTATAAATAAAGTAAACAACTCCGAAAACAATTAAAAAACAAGTGAGAAAGTCGGTCAAGCCCGACTATGTCATACTCTGTACCAAGAGCAGGAGCTGAATGCAACGTTTCTGCTGCGCTCATCTCTAAGTTTCTCTCTCTCTCCCTCTCTCTTTCACTCACACGTTGTTGAATAAAAATGCGGTGTTGGTTGTGAGCGCGTGGGAGGGGGTGGGGGAGGCGGGAATTTATTTTTGGTCATAACTTGAGAACCGCTCATCCGATCTTTATCATTTCTTTGACAAAATTATACATTTTGCTAAATACTAACTATCTCTAAAAGGTTCGAATCGTCTATCTTCAAAACTGTAGGAGATATAACGTTTTTTCCAAATTGCGGGGGCGGGAGGGGGCGCGGCCAAAATTGAAAATAAACTTGATCTGCCTGCAGCTATAAGAAGCATTTGTCCAATACATGTCAAACCTCTATCTCTTACCATCTCCGAGATCTGTTTGTTCATACGGACGGACGGACGGACAGACGGACAGACGGACAGACGGACAGACAGACGGACAGACGGACAGACGGACAGACGGACATGGCTATATCGACTCGGCTGTTGATGCTCATCAAGAATATATATACTTTATAGGGTCGGAAATGATTCCTTCTTCCTGTTACATACTTTTGCACAAACTTAATATACTCTGTGTACCTTTGGTACAGAGTATAAAAAGAATAGAGAAGTCAAAAACTATTAATCGCGATCGCCGTGTGGCCATGCAGTGGAATGCCGATTCGATCCCTTATTGCATCCGTGGAGGAGTCGGAATGCCTCTGGAATTTGACCATTGCCAATTATAAACATCGCGATGCCAAGGAGTCTGGCTGGAGCTGCATTGCCGATCAGCTTGCCGTCACCTAGAAAGACGTTGTAGACAAATGGAACAGTTTGCGAAACACATATCGAGTAAGTGTACAATTCAATACATAAGCTACCCGGCATGAAATTGTATTTTTATTCACATTTTTGTAGACAACAGACTTGTGGTTCTTGGATAAGAAGGTGCTCTTTATCTAAAGCACCAACGTAATGGATTGCCTTATTGTTGCCTTTGACATTCTAAACTCGTATGAGAGGGATGCCAACTCTGGATCCTGAAGCCGAATAGCGCAATACGTTGTCTGCTTTCTGATAAGTGGCGTGACCCAGCATACGAGCTGATCAAAAGTGGCTGCATCCATGCGCACATAATTTTTAAATTTGCGCGGAATACTTCGCAACTCTCTGTTGAACTTGGGAGACATGCCTTCTTCCCTTCGAGTCAAATTAATTTTGTCGATCCAGTAAGAGCGCTTTGGCTTGGTTCATCATCATTCTCATCTTCGTATCTTCGTCCTGCACCCACAACGCCACAACAGCTCGGGCCACTAGCCCTTTCGCCGTTCGCGATCATTTCTTGCAGATAAAAAATTTAATTTAACATAAATATCATCAATAAATGAAGCATATTCACCTTTACCAAAATTTTTAATTCGCAAAAACCAAAACAAGATGGCCACAGTGTGCCTTAAAAACGAACTTGATCGATATGCTTGTCACAGGAAAAATAGTTCTAATGAGCTAGTTTTGAGCTAACTCATAGCAATCAGCTGTTCAATATATTCTTGGCACAAACGTGCCACCCTCCGGCACAGAAACACTCTGACGCCAAATGAGTACTGTTCACATTGAAAAGTACTCATTCCTGTGACACAAGATTTCTGTGACAAGCCATTTGCCGTTCACATTGCGCTGTGACACTGTGACACTGAAACGTGCCGCGCTGTGCCCCGATGTAAAACCGGCCTTAGAGAGGAACATTGCTCAGTCGACACCGCTTCTGTCAAAAAATTGTCAGCTGTTCGCTCTCATTTGCGCTCTCTAGATACTTTTTGGTCAGCTGTTCGCTCTCTCTGCATACATTTGGATTATGGTCGTCTCGCTCTAACCACAGTGATTTCCTACTGGCACTTTGAAGTATCTTTTTGGGCACTAGCAAAATTGAGAGGCAACGCAAACGTTCTCTGTAATTCTAATTGCTCCATGTGTCAAGTAGGCATTGAAATTTTGTTTACCGAGCAGAGAAAGCACTGTGAGAGTGCCGTACCGTATTAGTTGTATCATGCTCTCTTCCATCCACTGTCTAGATGACGGCGTGCCAGAATCATTTTTCTCTTACACAAATATACGTTTTTTCCCTAACTAAGAATTTATTTACGGCCGAGTTTTTTTCCACTCTGCTTTCAGTTTCCTTTTCTCCCTTTTTTCTTCAGTGTATTAGCAAGTGCTTTCAAGTCCTTTAAGTTTCATTTATATAGCTTTTTTTCTTAGCAAGCCTGTCAACACTGTTAACCGTCTGGGATTAGAGAACAGAGGCACCGAGGCGTGCCTGTAAATGTCTAAAATTTTCAAAGTTGTTGTTTCCGGTGTTTTGAGTGCATGAAATTTGATTAATGAGTCTGTCTGTCTGTCGGTCTGTCTGCCAGTTTGCAACCGAAACTAGCCTTTAAATTAAACCAATTTGTGTATCAACTTGAATTATGACCTGCAGGCAACCGACTTCAGTCTGAGCAGAGCTTAACTTAGCTAGGCAACCGAAATTGGGGGAAAGCCTCTGCCTCTGCTTCTGCCTGATTGCCCCCGGAGACCGCACACACGTTTTGGGGCTTAGCATGCGTGTGGCGTTATTTTGGCAATTGCCGGTGGAGACACCAATTAGTGGCACTAATTAATGCATCTGGACCGCAACAAACTTAGATTTAATAAATGAAGCTCTCCTCAAATTTGCACAAGTCGCTCGCATTGTAAATCGTGCAACCTGAGTGCACTTAAGCACAGACAATAAATCCCATTTGCTCTGCTGCTCTACTTACCTTTAGCGTGACACCGCCCAGGTCATACTCGCGATTGTACAGATCCTCGACAGTGGCGCGATATTTGTCTGTGTAGGTTTTGAATAGGAAACGCTTCACAATGGAACTCTTGCCAACGCCCGCCCCTCCCAGCAGGACAAGTCTTATGCGTTCCAGGTCAGCCATTTAGGTACAGGGCGGTGTGTAAGTGTTTGCCGTCTGTTTGTAAATCGTTTGTCGTTAAATAAAGTGCTCGACGACTTGGGGGCTATTGTTATGTTTCTATTTCGTTTACTTTGAATGGCGAAATGTTTCCGGCATTACTTTGTTATTATGTTTTCAACTTAAATTTGGGCATACACATATTTTGGTGTGTGATTTCCGTTTTCAATTTTGATGCCCTGGCAACACTTTCACCTTAGCCATTGTAACGAGAAAACAGCAGCCGCCTGGACTTCCGTTACAGAGACATCCGCTTCCGCTCGAGGGAGTGAACAGAGCTGGGGATATGATGCTGTGAAAGTAAATAAGACAGAGAGAGGAGAGAATTGTGTGTTAAAGAATGTTCAACAGTTTTTAGTATATTTCCGAAGATTTAAGTTATAAAAGTTACGCCCAATTTGCTGTTCATAAATCTTGCCTTTTGGTCATGTTTACAACTCTCAAACATTTGTTTATTTGATTGCAAATTGTGCTGCTTGAACTGAAAGTATCTGTATCTTGTTGCAAACTGCAGCTGCCTGTGTGCATGTGCATGTGTAATCATAATCTGCTCACGTGTTTGCCTCACAAATCAGATACAAAGTGCTTCCTCCTTCCTCCTTCTCCTTCTCCGTGTGTGTGTGTGAAGCATCCACTTCATGCAATCCAAATATAGCAACAAAAACGTATTGCAAATTGCAAATAAACCCTGGCAAAAGCCTTTGTGCCCAGTTAAGCATTCTCCTTACCTTACCCATTCCTCCGCCATCCATTCACATGATGTAATGTGCATGCTAAGTGCAGGCAGCCAATTCAATTTGCACAACATTTGTGCAGTTCTTTAAGTCAGAGGCAAGTGCCACTGAATCATTTGCACCTGCAGCCAGGTGAAAGTGTCTCTCTCTCTCCCACTCTCCCTCTCTTCACCCTTGTCCTAATTGCAATTTGATATAATTACGTTTGCCGGCAAAATGCAATTTATAGCAATCAACTGCAAAAGATTGAGGCTGTTAAGGCAACTTTTGCTGCAGCAGAATTTACTAACTCACTAACAGTTAATAAAGAAATTATTTTAGAGCACAATAAGTTGATGAGGTGTTAATTACATAAATTTTTCCTTATGGAAGTATCAGGCTTAGCTGCTTAAGCAAATAAATGTACCACAAAAGGTAGGCTAGCCACATGTTTGTCTTTACTCTACACTCTGGTTGCAGCCAGGTATTTGCCTTGCCAAGAGCTTGTGTACCGTTTCTTGGTAGTTCCATATTTAAATAACGAATTGAGAAAACGTAGGAGAAAATTTGTCAAATTCTATTGAAACACTTTGGTTTCAAGGCAAAACTATGACATCACTTTAAGCAGGTCACCAGGTCAACTGGCTGACAGTTTCACAATGTTAAGCTGACTGCGTTTCAAGTCGACTTACTTACTCGCCCTGGAAGTTGGCTGCGATGCTTCGAAAAAAATTACACAAAACACAGCTAACTTCGGTTCTTAAAATTTTTTTTAAAAATTAAGAAAGGTTGTCAAGGCAGAGTGTAGTATACTCTGTATACAGAGCAACAGTATATGGGTCATTCTTTTATAAACCGAACAGCTAAAAAAATTTTTATTTTTAATTTTAATAAAAAAAAAATCCGAAATTAGATCTCGACATGCCCACCAAAACGTAAGTTGCGGTTTTTGCACAAAAAATTTTTTGTTAATTTTATAAACAATTTCAAAAATCGTCAAAAACGAAAAATTTGAAAAAAAAGGGTTTTTTAAAAACGTGATATCTCAGGTTTGGTTCATCGGTCTATATGATATACTCATCCGATCCGCCTGATGTTAACATTTTTGAAAAGCTTGATAAATATAAAGCACACTTGCCAAGTTTCAATCAAAAAGCTTTAAAACTGACGTTATGGCAAAGCTTTTTTCAAGGGCATCTTTTAATTTGTTTATAACTTCAAAAATTCATAACTCTTAAACTATAAAAGTCTCCATCTTTTTGAAAACACCAAAATTTAAGTTATGTTTAGAACATTTGATTGTATATCCTCAGAAGCTATAACATGGTGGTAAACACTGAGAAAAAATTATATGTAGTTTTTAGGAACATTTACTTAATATTATTAAATAATTTAAAAATCTATAAGAATATAATTTGAGTGGATAAAGTAAAATTCTTTCCATCGATATCAACTTGAGACCTGTCCGATGAACCAAACCTGAGATATCACGTTTTTAAAAAACCCTTTTTTTCCAATTTTTCGTTTTTGACGATTTTTGAAATTGTTTATAAAATTAACAAAAATTTTTTGTGCAAAACCGCAAATTACGTTTTGGTGGGCATGTCGAGATCTAATTTCGGATTTTTTTTATTAAAATGAAAAATAAAAAAATTTTTAGCTGTTCGGTTCATAAAAGAATGACCCATATATCTCTTTATTTATAAAAAGAGAGAGTCCTGATTGACTGATTCACTGACTAACTGATTGATTGGCAATCATCACACAGTCTAAACGATAACAGATGTAATTTGGACAGAAGATTTCATTAATGGTGAAAGTGCCTACTAAGAAAAGACGAAAAATGATGGTAAAAGTTTGTATGAGAAATATTTTACTTTTCATTTAATCGACTTGAAACTTGGTTTGTAAGCATATTAAGCCAAATACAAGTGTTTTCCATGCTTTAAATATTTGGGAGTAATGATAGACAGACGGCTTACGTATAGCGCGCACACGCGTTATGCAAGCAAAAAGGCTGCTACTGCGACCCAAGCAGAGTACGCGAAGGCTTCTTGTTAGTGTGGTCACTTCGATACTTCTTATGCAGCACCAGTGTGGGCAGGCGCCATGACAACACAGTCCTACAGAGCAGAAGCAGAATCAGCCTACCATCTAAGCGCGCTGAGAGTGGCTTCTGCATACCGCACGGTATCCCACGCGGCAGCACTTGTGGAAGCGGGCATGATTCCCATTGATCTATTGGCGAACGAGAGGAAAATCTTGGCGGCGACTGGAGGGAATCAAAATCGAGAAGCGCAAAGATCAGCGACAATCGAACTTTGGCAGGAAAGGTGGAATGAAAGTACAAACGGACGTTGGACGCGACGCCTTATCCCGAACATAGCCGCTTGGCTAAACAGACGACATGGACAGTTAAACTTCTATCTGACGCAACTGTTGACAGGACATGGGTGCTTTAAATACTACTTCTGGAGGTTTAAGCACGAGGACGACCCAACCTGTACTGACTGTCAGGGGGTCACACAAGACGCAGAAAATATATATTTTTTGTCTGTCCGACATTTAATCGAGAAAGAAACGAGCTTAGCATGAGGGTGGGGAGGACACCAGCCGCTTGTAACCTGGTGAGCATCATGCTTGACTCGGAAGAGAATTGGTCTGCGGTAAGCAGAATGGCCACAATAGTTTACCAAAAACTGCGTCGCGCCGATGATGAGCGCAATTCTATACATAGGACAGAATCCTAGGTGGGCCTAAGGGCTTTCCCCCCGGCGAAGTAATACCGAAAGACAGTCCCGCCGGGAAACGGTTTAGGTGGCGGTAGTTTAGTGCGGTTAGAGTCCCACACTTCGAGCGCAGTCCAGCGATCGAGTTGGTTTTCGATGCTTCTATCGTCCTTAAAAAAAAAAAAAAAATTTTTTTAAAATCAGCCCATATGGAAAATTTGCAAAAAAATTATTTTTTGACTCTTTTTGGACGCTATTTGATTGGAGCTAATACTTTTCTTTTGATTTTTTTTATATGTTCTGAAAATACCACTCCTTAACTTCCCAAACAATTCTACAATTTTATTCAATGAAAATATTCCATTTTTAGCACTTCTACACAAATTACTAGACTGCTTAACTGTTTTTGAGCAGCAGACAATTTTGTTATAATGTTATTATCAAGACTTCTTCTTAAATGAGCGTCATAACCTTTGGACGGTCTCGGCCGCAGTTCCTAATGCCCCCCAGTTGCTTCTGCTCCTTGCACCTAGTCGTCTCATCGCAGTGATGGTCGTCCCAGCTTGCCTTGCTCCAGTTCCTTCGCATTCCTCTTGTAGACTATTTTTATCTCTACTAAAAATTATCGCACAGTTCTTAGAGATAACTCATTTTTTTAAGTCAAAATAAAACTAAAGCTTCGCAACAAAGCGAGACTAAATGGAGTCAAAAATAATTACTTATTGCAAGTTTGATGGACCATTGCTAAAAATAAAATCTTATTTAGCACAGAAAACCTTTCAATAGACTGGACCTTGTTGCCTAAAGCAATATATAGAATGATTTGCAAATACATCCAGAAAGGTTTTTTAATTATTTGCGGACATCAATTCCGACGTTCAATTATATATTTAAAACAAGTGAGAAAGTCGGTCAAGCCCGACTGTAACATACTCTGTACCTGGATTAGAAGGTGAATGCAATGCTGGTGCTACGCTCATCTCTAAGTCTCTCTCTTTTTTTCTCTCTCTCTCTCTTTAAGATTGTGCGGTGCTAGTTGTAAAAGGGTGGGAGGGGGTGGTTGGAGGGTGATTTTTTGCTCATAACTTAAGAGCCTCTCATCCAATCTTAATAATTTCGGCAAATCGATACATTTTGCTAATTACTAACTATCTTTAAAAGGTACAAAACGTCTTTCTTCAAAGCTGTAGGAGAAATAACGTTTTTTCCAAATTTAGGGGGCGTGCCCAAAATTGAAAATAAACTTGATCTGCCTGCAAGTATAAGATACATTTGTCTCATACTTGTCAAACCTCTATCTCTTACCATCTCTGAGATCTGTTTGTTCATACGGACGGACGGTCAGACGGACATGGCTATATCGACTCGGCTGTTCATGCTGATCAAGAATATATATATTTTATGTGGTCGGAAATGATTCCTTCTCCCTGTTACATACTTTTGCACAAACTTATTATACTCTATGTACAGAGTATAAAAATGGCTGTACATTGCAGAAAAGTTGGTCAAATTTTGGTATTCATCCCATATTGCCTTGTCAAAAATTATTAATAACACAGTGCAACAAATTTCAACTTTTTTAAAAACTACCATGCAACACTATGCGGAATCGATAGTGCTACCCGAACTGAGTAAAACCATTTCAGCGTTTGGCTAGATTGGTAGCACTTTTTTTTTTATGGACCCTCAAAGTTTTTGAAATTGGGTGTGATAACAAAAAAAAGGTGTCATCAGATTTGGGAATACAGCTCATTCAGTTTTAGTGATAGCTGCAAACCATCTTCGGCAAAGTTGTAGCTGACAGTCCGCAGAATAAATTTTTCTTGCAAAGATTTTCAAAAAAATTGTATTTTCCGGGAGTTTTTCTTAAAAAACTTTTTTGAAAAATCGATTTTTTTTACTTTTTCGAGTATAACTTTTAAAAAATCAAAATTTTTGGCATACATTCTTTGGGAAAAATGAAGCTTTTGAGATAACCAACATTTGTTCTAAACAAGGTTTTACAATCTGAACACTTCCACATCCTCTAAATCGGCCCCAAAAGTGTGTATATCCAATAAAAATCTCTTTTTTGTTATCATTCTTCAATATGTTTTCAAGTTTTTCTCTTCTTTTGGAGCAAAACACTACGTGTTTTACTTGTTGTAGTCCATGAATATAGAAAAAAATAATTTTTGGAGGGTTTTTTGGAAATTCTCCAATTTATCAGCAAAAATGTTGCCAATTTAATACTGTAAAAAATATTTTAACAAGCTAATACATTTTTTAACAAGCTGAGATCATATTAGAGTTAATATTTTATATTTTTAATAACAATTAATAATAAAATACAATAAAATAAAATAAAATAATAATAATAACTATAAATAAATAAAAAAATTAAAATAAAATAATAAGATTAACTCTAATATGATCTCAGTTTGTTAAAAAATGTATTAGCTTGTTAAAATAATAACATAATTATAATAACAACAATAACAATAACATAATAATATAATAAAATAATAATAAATTGGAGAATTTTCAAAATACCGTCCAAAAAATTATTTTTTTCTTTATTCATGGACTACAACAAGTAAAACGCGTAGTGTTTTGCTCTAACAGCTTGAAAAAATTAATTAGCTGCTATTTTGGTAAAAAAACTTGAGAACATATTGAAGAATGATAACAAAAAAGAGATTTTTATTGGATATACACACTTTTGGGGCCGATTTAGAGGATGTGGAAGTGTTCAGATTGTAAAACCTTGTTTAGAACAGATGTTTGTTATCTCAAAAGCTTCATTTTACCCAAAGACGGTATGCCAAAAATTTTAATTTTTTAAAAGTTATACTCGAAAAAGTAAAAAAAATAGATTTTTCAAAAAAGTTTTTTAAGAAAAACTCCCGGAAAATATAATTTTTTGAAAATCTTTGTAAGAAAAATTTATTCTGCGGACTGTCAGCTACAACTTTGCCGAAGATGGTTTGCAGCTATCACTAAAACTGAATGAGCTGTATTCCCAAATCTGATGACACCTTTTTTTTGTTATCACACCCAATTTCAAAAACTTTGAGGGTCCATAAAAAAAAAAGTGCTACCAATCTAGCCAAACGCTGAAATGGTTTTACTCAGTTCGGGTAGCACTATCGATTCCGCATAGTGTAGTTTGGTAGTTTTTTTTGGCTGTTGCACAGTGTAATTTGCAATTAACCCTCATCCCACCCATTTCTAAAACAACTTAACACCCACATCCCATCCACTCTCCAACCACTTCCCAGTGGGCATCTCGGCGGTATTTCCAACATCAGAAAATGAAAACGCAAATTAATTCTCAGTTGGACCTTACAAACCGAGTTTCAAGTCAATCGGGTGAAAAATAGTATTTTTCATGCAGAATTTTCCGGGATTTTTCACGCATGGGGCGGATTTTCCGTCATTTGAAAATCACATTTCAAATACTTTCGTACTCTACCCTTACCAACTGAGTTTCAAGCCAATCGGTTGAAAAATATTTTATTTCATGCAGATTTTTTTGGGAATTTTCCGACCGTTGGGTCAAATTTTCCAACATTGGAAAATCACATTTCAAATTATTTCGTATTCTGTCCTAACAAACTGAGTTTAAAGGCAATCGGATGAAGAATAGTTTTTTGTATGCAGTACTTTCCGCCCATTTTCTTCGTGGGCGGATTTTCCGAAATAGGGAAAACACGTGTCGAATCATTTCGCGTCATCGGATGAAAAATAAAACTTTTTCGACGGATGGAATTTTTAAATTTTTCTTTCTTTAAACGAAGGTCTATGCCAAATCTTAAACCTGTTGTATTAGCCGTTTAGGCTGTGGGTTGATAATATGTCAGTCACCTTGTCAGTCAGTCGGGCCTACAGATTTATAACTACAGATTATAATATGCATAATTTCCAAATACAAGAAGCTAAGTCTGAGTGTTGCAAAGCTTGGAAACCTGCTTAAGTTTCCATTTATTGTAAATTTTAAACCTTCTGCCATTTGGCGCTGATGTTCGAATATCGAATATGAACTATCAAGCAATCGAATGACTAGCGACTAATGCAACTACATTTTCTCCAAATGCACTTTGCTGCCATATAAAATTGTAGGCACAAAGTAAAAAATATGAAATAATCTCACCTTTACGCCAGCGGAACTGTCAGCTTATTACGTGCATATCCGTCAGTTGCACCCAATCTCATTGTACTTAAACTTGTACTTGCGCAATAAAAAAACCTAGCACAATGTTTTGCTGAAATGTTTGGGTTAAAAAAAAATGCAATTTCATGAGCTGCTTAAAAACTTCTGGTGTTGAGATCACAAAATTATTTAATATTTATAAAGCATTTGGAGGAATTGTTAAAAGAGTGAGTAATGAGTTTTCGGTTCTTAATTATTCACTTCAAAAAATATATATATATATCCAAGTTAGTTTTGCTATCGTGTTTATTTCTGTTTTCGGTTCCGATCCAGCAACCAAATGATGAAATTGGTACAGCGGAAAGTGTGAAAGTAACAAAGACTGCTGATGAGAAGACTGGAAAGACCTCGAAACAGTACTCTATCTAAATGTTGTAATTAATTTCTGTTGATCTGTTGTTGTGTTTTTCGCTTCGTATTTGTTAACAACAAATACGTTGGCTTACGACGTAAGAAAATTTATAAATGTTTAGAACTCGTCTTGGTTCTTAAAGCTGTGTAAGACCAAATATTAATATTTTATCATTTACATTATGTGATTTGAAACAATTTATAACCCGATTAATTGTGCAAATTTAATGTTCCTTTTAGTATTTTTTTGCTGTGCATCTTTACCCCTTCCACCAACTACATGAAAGGCGTCAAAATGCCAGTTTGTGCGATCAAGCGGAAGTAGTGCGTGTTCACACACGCATATCCACACGCACACACACACACAACCAGATGGTTGGTAACTTTTCGCGAAAACCCTGCGGCCAGTTGGCCTGGCCCTGGCCCTGATGCGTCAGCTGCCAGCTGGCTTCATCTTCAACTTTGAACCTCCCTGCGGCATTCGAGGCATTTTAATAAACTATTGTACCAAAAAGCATTACAATATGCGGCTTATAAATATTTATAAATTCAAGTCTCGCACACAAGCACACAAAATGTGTGCTCTCGATCCTAGTCAGGTCATAGATACGAAGGATGTGTATTTGTTGAGCACTTCCCTTGGTCAAACAGAAGTGACATTGTCACACATGCCCTGTCTAATCCCCGGGTGAGTTTTTAAGCCTCTGCGTTTGGTTTTTATCGTGTCAAAATGCTTAACATTACGAGCCGTCGCCGAGTTGTCCTTGAGTGCAGCTTCTTTTGTGAATGTTGTCGTTGTTGTTGTTGTTGGCATACAAATGTGCTTTTGATGGCATTTTAAATGGCTCAGTATCAGCGAACCACGGCTTTAATAACCAACATGAAAATTCTTTTATTATTTCTCGATTCCTGCTCAACTCCAAGGAAGTAACTCCCACTCATTGTCCTCAAACACATCACACATCAGGCAAATGAAAAAGTTTTTTAAAGGTCTGCTCTTTGAGCTGTGTTGTTGACATGTTTCGGACAAAAAACAAAAAAACGACAAAAAAATGTCAACAACAGCCACGATTTTATTTGTAAAGCAACAAAAATTAATTCAAGTTTTGCTCCTTCAACTTGCCTTAAAATGTAAAACAACCCACCAAAACTTTTTGCCGGATTTTACAATTCTTTTATGTGGCTCCGGCGGCACAGCTGTTCTTTCTGAAGGCCTAGAGTAGATTTAATTAAATTTCAAGCGACAGTAGATTGAATTGCGGGTTCACCTATGGACCTGATGCATTCTCGCTAAATGTTTTTAAAATAATTAAAATTTGTTCACAGAAAACACTTTATACGGTTTGCATACAATTATCCACATGCTTAACTCGGCCAGGTACTTCAGCACATTATCCTGTGCAAACAAAAGCCCCACATGACCCTCCCCCTCCCCCTCCACTCACAACATAAATGCTAAATGAATATGCATTTGATGCGGCTGCGCAGAGCTTTGTTTTCTTTTTTTTTGCATAACAAAATATGAAACCAAAATGCGAACGGATTTTTCATTAAAATAGCATAAAATAGTTGTGTAATAGTTGTTTATAAGCCAAGCATAAACCCTGTTTTTCACCGCAAAGAGACGAAAATATTTTGGGGCATCAAATATTAAACATTTGGAGTACCTAAGTAATTGAGCCGTAAATAAAAGGTGGAGGAAGGGCTAACAATGAAAAAAGACTAATGGTTGGGGAGGAAAACCGAATCTGTAATCCCTTCTGAATCAAAGTCAAGTTTGGGGAATCTGGTTAAAACTATTCGAGTCAAGGAAAATATTTCTGAAACAACAACCACAACCATTGAATTTGAAAGTAAAACCCGATTATTGATTCCCTCAAAACGACAAAATGCAAAAAAAAGTAGGTCTCAGCATTCCCACAACTAATATTTGTATATTTAATAACTGAAAAATTAAACAAATTTTATTTTAGTTTTAAACTAAAAATTACTTATACAACAAATTCATCAAATACACATTTTTACAACAAAATTATTAGTTCATTTCAGTTGCTGTCATCTTTTGAAACAACATATACGGCTGTGTTCCAGAAACTTATAAAGGTTTTCTTTTAAAGGCTAGCATTTGTGGGGGACTACTAGATTATTATGATGAAATTGAGTGTTTACGAAAATCTTTAGAAACTTCCAGGACAGTCCTGATAGTCGTATTTTTTTTAATTTTTAAATACAAAAGAAAAAGGTACATTTCTAAAGCCGTATGGCGATGCTCATCTTATCCACCTTAGACTAAAATAAATTCCGAGCTGCTCAGAAAAGCAAATATGAAGAGTGTTGACACCATAATACTCAGAATGAAATGAAGCTAGATATGGCATACACTGCAAAAGAGTGGGATCTTTTGGCAAATGGCACCTTACAGACCCAAAGAAACTTGGAGGGACTGTCGCTAAAGGAGCAAAAAACATGGGAAAAGGCTGGGGAGAACTTTAAGCGTCGGCTACTAAAAAAGATTAATAAAAAATAAGGAGTGGTTGATCCCTATGTCCCACAAGGGATTGAAACTAGAAGAAAAAACCTAGCACAAACGGACTCCTTTTTGAACGATTCCGTTCGAGAACTATCGTTCACAAAACAAGCCCGACGTTCAAAGAAAAACTCCACTAAAAAGCTTTCTTACTACTACTGACAAACTTCATAACCGAAGTGGAAACATCGCGTACAGATAATCAAAAAACAACAATAAAATCTCCGAAGAAAATCTTCACTCGGGTCTACGCTTCCCTAGCTTGCTAAATACAAGGCAAAGCTCTCATAAAAGCTTTTTAGCAACTAGTGTTTTACCTATATTAATATGATTCGCCGCATCGTTTCAAGTGAGGTCAATAGTCGAGATGTTTGAGATGCTGACTGAAAGAGGAAATCAGCATGAAAATACTAATAAATAAAAAATTCTAAGAGTTGTTGGTTAGAGATGTTGGTTAGCGACCTTTTTATTTGTAGAATTTGATGCATGCTGGATCGAGGTCAATATATTTCGGATGCACATCGGCACCCGTCTTCAGGGACACTACAAAGAACAATTTACCAACTATAACAAAACATTTGTAACAAAATCTTAGGACATTTTTAGCGTACATTATTAAACACGTCTGTACCGCCTAACGTGAAGTTCAATACTAAGCTAATGTCTGTTGAGTACGCTCAGAAAAAAACGACCTGGATAGTTCTAGACCAATCGGGATAGAATTTATTCCGTTTTGTACTTGAAATTTTAAGTATGTTTTGTTCTTGAATGTACTTAAATTAAGTATGAAACATACTAGAATAGAAAAACGACTGTTAAAATTATTCAAATGAGAACAAACATTCTTTAATCAAGTACACTTCATACTTACAGTTATACTAAAAATTTACGAAAGGATCGTACTTAGTTCAAGTACAAAATTTTTTAGATTAAGTACAGAATAGACGTTCTATGCGAGCTCCAAAAAGTGTGCTACGAAAGCTGCGAATTATTTTACGTTTACCTGTTCTTGAAATTCCCTCCTGGTTCTAACACTTTGGTAATGGAGTGTGAGTAGATTTCCGACTTACAGTATAAACATCTTGGTCTTTGGTCAATTCATTTCCTTTGGATTTTGATATTATATAGAGACCTTTATGTTATTTTTTTAAAGTGTTTTTTTGCTTCAAACATGGATTGGGGAAGACTTTTGAATTATTAGACTTCGATGAAGAACCTTTTTGCACTTATTTTGAGAGTAAATCGGGCTGTATTTAAGACCTTAACAAAATAAAAAAAATATGACCAAAAAGATAAAATAATAGTTCGAAATATACTTAAAATATCCCAAAACAGTCTTCAAACAAGTAAATCGAACTCGAAATAAGGATTTTGTACTTGAATCAAGTATTTTCGTACTTGCCGTACTATTGACACCGTTCGTACTTGATTCAAGTACAAAGGTTTTGGTTTTTTTTTTGAGTGTAGATGTCTGTATATATAGTAGTAATGTGCGCGCAGTTATCGATGTCTGCTTTAAAGTTAATTCTTTTCTCTGTTGTTGTATCTATAATATTTAACATTTCAAGAGTAAAGCGCTTTCTGTAGTTACTCTCTTATGCAAGATTATGGTCTCTTAGAAATTCGGTGAGTGCAGTGCAGTTTTATGTATGGTCGTTTGGTGTCGGAGTTTGTAATCGGATTAATGTTGCGATATCCTTGCTTTAAGTTTTGACTTTGTTGTTCCTATGTATATTTCATTACACGCGTTTATTGGATCCCCTTTATATGGTATTTTATATATTACGTCACTTTTGTCTACGTTGTCAATTTTCGACTTCGTCTTGTTGAATACATGTCCCACTGTATTTGCTGGTTTGTGAGCTGTTTGTATGGTATTTTTGTTAAAGCAGTCGGATTTAACATAAGTCAAGGATCTATACGACTTGGGTTGTCTAGTCTCTTTTGGTTTTGCCCTTTTGCTTCTCTCTATTAATATTTCTCCAAATATGGAAGTGTTCCATCTATTTCTAATTCTGTGGTAAATTTTAAATTCTGGTGAAAGGAGTTGAGTGCGTCAAGTGTATTTTGGACTTCGGCTTCCTTAATTATTGCAAACAGATTGTCAACATATTTAGTGAGTAGCCTTGGAGGGTGCGTCAGTTTCTTTATAGTGTTGTCAAGTAGTTCTTCCATCACAATGTCAGCTATTACTGGAGAAGCCGGGGATCCCATTGGCATGCCTTTCAATTGCCTCGAACTTAAAATATCTGTTTTCAACGATGCAGAATTTTATAATATCCATGAAAAGTTGTTTTGGATTTCTTGTTTGTGAATTTCAGTATTGCTGTCCATTTCTTCCTTATGATATCTAACGCTAAGTCTGTGGGAATGCTAGGGAATAGTGAAACTACATCGAATGACACTAATTTCTCCTCGTCTGAAATGTGGAGGTCATTGTTTAAAGTTGTTTCCGTTGTTTAAAGTTCATTGAGTCCTTCACATTGTAAATGGAGTCAGCTGTAATGTTTTTCAGAAATTTTATTTCAGAGTTATGGAGTATAACTCTCCGATAATATTAAAGAGAGTCAACACAAAAGTATAGGTTCCCCACAAACCGCGTCTAAAAATGGTTAAACTTTAAGATCAAACTACTAAAAATCTCGACGTAATGGAACATTTCTGAAAATAGGTTACTGATCAGCATTTAGTTGTCTATCGTAATGAAATCGATTCTATGTCATACTCTCCTTTAAAAGTCCTGGTCTCACCACTCATATCATATCATTAAAGGGAAAGGATTAAAAGAATTAACTTAGCTTTTATTTTGAGGACTTTTCTGGTAACTGGCTAATATTCCGTACCTATCTTAAATAAAATTATAAATATCTAAACGATGAGAGATATTCCAGTATCCGACGCTAATATAATTAATCTCTTAACAACATTTTCTTTTCTCGCAAGAGCCACAAAATTTTAAAAATTCATACAACAATATAACATACTTAGCTAAATACTTTAGCTGTGTATTTTGTCGGTCGATTTATTTCTTTCAAGTTTTTGTCAGTGCCGCAAACTTATGCAAACTCGTTGGAACAAAGCAACTTTGCTCTGCCTTGGCTAACCTCTGTTTTAACCTCAACTAATTGCATTTGTTTTAGAGCAACTTAATATGTCTGCAATTTGTTAATGTTAAAAGCCACAAAATGTACTCGAACTGAGGCAATTTTATGGATTAAGTCAAGGACTTTGGGGACTATAAAGTATATCAATTTATGTGTGATTAACATTTGTTGCCTGAGTACGTGCGTGCGTGTGTGTTGTGGTTTTGCGGCACTTAAATCATAAAATTACAAATAAGCGCGTCATCTGGCAAAGGCGGCCCTGAAAAGTATGCTACGAGAATTTACAACAATGAATTTGAACTCTTAATGGTAGCAGAAATGGCCAAAGAGCAATAAACAAATTATTTTATGATGCTGGACGGACACAGGCTTAATGATTACAAAGTGGCGGCACAGAAACGGGGCCAGCAAAGCGATGCTGTTAAACTGTTGATTAAGGCAACACACACACTGACTGACTGTCCATTAAAGCCTTTTTCTGGCTCAATGGCGTGCAGAAAATGGGTCACTAACTGAACTGTTACATATTTATACTAATCACAGCAAATTGCCGAAGAACGACGAAAGGTAAAAGGACCTGCTGTTGCTGCTAAGAGGTGGGCGGAGTTTCGTTTCTTGTTTCATCTGTTATACAAAACCTGATAATTGAGGGTGCCTAAATTTAGCAAGTAAAATTATGGTTTATCAAGTTTCTTCACAAAGTGCAAACGTTATCCAAAAAAATGCATTTACGACTTTATCGCAATCAAGAAAGTGGTTCAACACGCAAATTTTGTAATCGACTTTGTGGCGCAGAATTCCAATAAATTTGATTGCAAGCGAAGCGTGAAAGCCACTAAGCCAAAAGCAAGAGATGCTGACAAAAAAGGTCAGCAAACTGACATGGCATCAACCCAACCCAACCAGGGGTAAAATGAAGCTCACACGAACCCGCAGGTCATCGAATCCCACCCACCCCTCGCCCCCGGCTAATGGCTGAGCAAACGAGATGAGCAGCAGCAGCAGCACAACGTCAAGGGTGTAAGAAAATTAATGCAAAAACTTAATCAGGCGCATGATGGAGCTCTGCCAGGTGTGTATAGTGTGACGATGCATTTTCTCATCGATTCTGTTCGCAGCTGGCTGTGTGCCACAAATTAAACACAAACAAAGCGACAACATAAAGATAGTTGGCTGGGTGAAGTAAGGGTTGATGATGCTTCTTTTTCGGTTGCCCTGTTTGTCATTTGGCCAAAAGTATGTAAAGCTTTCTCCTGATTGGCATTGCCAAATATAGTATGGTACAAGATGACAGCAGGAAAGGAAACACTAAAAGGGGAAATTAAGTAAAGTTACAAAGGGAACTTATTGATGAACTCTTACAAAGCAGATTTATATCTGGGCCACAGTGGTCGAAAATGGATGATGAAATAAATTAACACATAACATTAAATGAAAATAAGTTTGACGACAGAAGTATATCTGAATTGGGTGTAACCCTGTAATCCCTGATTATGGTACATACCAAGCTTTAAATAGTCAGGTCAGATTTGGTTTAGTAACTGGGCAAAGTTCGGCCCGTTTTTAATTTACCCAGAAAGTCTGAGAACAGCTCCCTGGCTTTGCTGGGTGCTTTACTAGAGTTTTGGTACAGCGTAAGTGGTAAAACCTGCTCCATATCTGTGTGTGTGTTACATTAAACAATAACAGCAACACGTAGGGGTGGCTATTTGGGACTTTAAAAGAATGAATACAAGAGGTACGAAACAAACAAGAACAATGGACAAGCGACCTGAACAGATGTTAACACACGCAGAACAATTGACCGATTACGCCAACAAGTACATTGAGCATTACATCTGCTTCATTCCTTCGTCTCGGGTTCGAGCATAAGCCTGATGTCCTGATTGGTTCTATGGACAAAGAATGTTCCAATTGTCATGCACTCAAACTCAAAAATGAGTGAAAAGAGCAACTAAAGAACCATTAAACGGCTTTCACATATCCAGACTCAAACCTGTTTCTGACTTCCATTCGTAAATTCAATTCATGCTTTCAAATGACTTCTTTCGGAGCAACAGAAATAATGCACAATACAGCGGCAAATGGTCAGAAATTTAATTCTAACTTCAAAATCAAAGGACAAATGTATCATAAAGTAGGCTTATGGCTGCCAATGTCAAACGAATCACTTAAACTTCTACTTTATGGGAGCTGAGGATGTGAATTGTACACTAAAAAAAAATATAGTAATAAAATCTCGACGACATATCCCCATTTCAAAAAGCTATCTACGCCGGCTTGGACGGTTTGGATGCACGTTCCGGCTACAATAACCTCAATTTGCCTAGCGCCAAGCGGTTTCACGTCTATTCAAGACAAAACAATTTCAACACGTCAATTCAACACACGTCAATTCAACAAACGTCATTTCAACACACGTCAATTTAACACAGCACAATTATAACACATATACAATTTCAACATAATCAATTTTAACACAAAGCAATTAAACATCGGCAAATTTCAACATAGTACGATTTCAACACAGTACAATTTCAACACTGGAAAAAAATTAATTTTAAAAAAATCGCGCGATTTTTTTCAAAAAAATTTTTACCTGCGGCTAGTGCCCCCTACTATCACTAATAAAAGTCATCGTTACTCAATTTTAGGTTCCACGTCTATTCAACACAAAACAATTTCAACACGTCAATTCAACACACGTTAATTCAACACACGACAATTCAACTCACGTCAATTCAACACAAAACAGTCTTCGCAAAAAAAAAGTCAACACACGTGTATAAGTCATTTTATTGTTGTATTGACGTGTGTTGAAATTGTTTTGTGAAGACCTTGTTTTGTGTTGAATTTGTTTGTGTTGAATTGACGGATTGTTGAATTGTGTCTTTGGGTGAAATGACTGTGTGTTTTATAGACGTGTCACCGCGCCAGGCACATCATCGGCAAGCGTTATTGAAATTATTGAAATTCTTTAAGTCACACAAGAACGAATCGAAAAATTACATTCACGTTATGGTTATCAATCCTGATAAAACACCAGCTGAAGAGCATGTGCTCATCTCTATTTTATAACTACAAATTTCTTATTTTTGTAACCTTTCGTTTCTCAATTTAAAAACGTTGCCAAACCATTTTACAATCTTTCAGGCTTTTTTTTCAAATTTTTGCTACATTTTATTCTGTTGTTATACAATTTTTGGTTAAATTTTAAGAAAAATTTTGCTTCTGTTTTTATTGCTCATAGGAACGTGAAGCTTGCTTTGTGAACGAAAGAAGACCACTTGGACTAGAATTTGGACAGTCGTTTGGGAATCTTGACTTTCAATTACCACTGTTTTGCATCATCTTGACGGCACGACATAAGCTGCACTTCCAGCTGCACTTGTCACAGACTATTCGACGAACATTTCTCGTTGACTCTGAATGGCAATGCGAATTGGCCTGCCTGCGGGCACGTCTTGCTATCCTTGCTTTACCATTTTTTGTGGGTTAATCGCATTCCCGGCACACACACACACACAAAGTGAAGTACTCATACGAACGACAATGACGCGTCGCGTCTTGGTCGCCAATTGATTTGACTTGCGCCAACAACTCTGACCCACTTGCCAGCACTTTGTGTGTGTCTAGCAATTTTGGCTATACATGTGTGTGTTTATTTTGCGCGTACGTGTGTGTGTGCGAGAGCATGTCAGTGAATGTTAGATGTCAAAACCCATAAAAATTGATAAGCTTTGCCCCACACATAGAATTGCTGAAAATTTATATGCATGTTGGCTTGCCTGTGATCAAATGTGAATAATTGAAACAAATGTGAAAATGCCAGAAAAGCAATAAATTTGTATCTATTGGATACGCACAAGTGGAAAAATGCAAGTGCTGAAATGACAAATATAAATTGGCTGGATTTGCATATGATGAAAAATGCATTTGTTGCGGTGGAAAAGAGCCAAGTAAGTCAACAATATAAATTGCTGGCAAAGACAAGCAAACAACTGATTCAATAAACATTTTCAATGTAAAACACTTGTCAAATGCTATAGATTCAACGAAAAATGTAGTTAACATATTAAAAAAAATAAGAAATAGAAATTATTCTTGATTAGGTAAAGTTTTTGTGGAAATAAGTAAACAAAAGAAATAAATTGTAACTCCTACATGATTTAGCAACTTATGTGGTGATTTCAATTTCCGATGTGGGAAGTAATTAGGAAGTGCGTGGGATGTGGTTGGGATGGGTGGGAGGGATAACCTAGCAGCAAAGACGTATCAACAGGAAAAGGCAAAGTAGTAAAATGTTTATTTCAAGTCTATGTATGCAAGGTTCGATTTCTGGATCTACGGGGGACACAAATTAAAAAACATTTTCAAGTTTCGTATATACTTGACTCTCACTATAGACTTCAAACTGATTCAGATATTATTTGGTTCTATAAGCTTATTTTTGATTTTTTGCACACAATTGATTTAACTTGATCCGGAGAAAATAATAATACTAGTTGACAGCCAAAGAGACCCATTTCTACTGAAAATTTTTAATAGTGAAGTTTGGAATGGTAATCTCAAAAATCTCAAATTTTTAAATTTTTTTCGTAATATTATTTAAATTTTTTTTTTGGTCGGTGTTCTCACATTTTAAGCCATTCCACACTTTATAATTGTCAGATAGAGTCAAGCAAAACATGAATCGAAGGGTAAAGGGACTGCCAGTAATCGCGTAGAACATTGTTTTAATTTAAATACAATAAGCAGAAATATTTCAAAAAATGTGAGAAATTTCATTTTTGAAGGCCAGGAAAAACTATAAAAAAATGAGTATAAGTAAAAAACGAGAACGATGATCAAAATATATTGACAAACACAGAAGCTGTGCGCAATTTAGTGCAAAAAAAAATGTGGTACTTTCGTGATTTTTAAAATATTCGTTTGCTTCGACTTTTGTTCAGATCTTAATTATTATTTTTGTTCTGGCTTTTCGCTCACATCATAAATTGACAAAGAAAAACACAAATTTATTTTTTGTAAACACACAAAATACTCAAATTTGATTGTTAGTTCCTCTACTCAATTTGATCCATCTACGAAACTTGTAACACGATTTGCCCTACCAATACCTTATTTTCTTTGTACAAGTGCGATTCTTAAGAAGAAAGCATAAAAATAATTTTTTGGAGTTTTTGTATATTTTTCCTCGGCGTTTACAAAGTAAATTTCTTGCATTTTCGAGCAAAAAACCGATTTTTTTTAATTTTCTTAGTCTTTGTACTGAAACCACTTAGCCGATTTAAAAACAATGTTCAACGCGATTGTTGGTAGCTTAATTACTTTTTGATTCATATTTTACTTGACTCTATTTGACAATTATGAAGTGAGATATATCTTAAAACGTAAGACAGACTCTTCTAATTTTCTCAAAACTAGACAGGTGTCCCGCAAGTGTCCGTATTAGGACCATTACTCTTTTGTCTTTATATAAATGACCTTCCCACTTTGCTGTCTAACTGTGATGTCCAGATGTATGCAGATGATGTACAAATGTATGTTAGTCGTCCGCTAAGTAAAGTGTCAGAGTGTATTAATATTTGTAACAGTGGGCTAAGTGATTGGGCACAGAGAAATGGGTTAAAAATTAACCCTAAGAAGTCAAAATGCTTGGTTATACATAAGAAAATTTACTACACAGAAGCTTGAAAAAGATAAAGTCGATATTGAATATATGGACAGAGCAAAAAATTTAGAATTTATATTTGACAATACGTTGACTTGGGAGGACCATATAAACCAGGCACTTGGCAAAAACATACGGACTCATTAGGCAGCTGAATTTAAGAAAGCAGTTCATACCCTCACAAACGAGAAAAATAATAGCAAAAGCTTGTCTTCTACCAACACTATTTTATGGATTAAAGGTGTTTGGTAACTGTAGCTCGAGTTGCAGGCAAAGGCTAAATGTAGCATTTAACGACATCGCTAGGTACATATTTAAAAAAACTCGAAGAGATTAAATTTCCGCATTTTCTGAACAAATATATAATATCAACCTTAATTCATGGAAATGCTTGAGAGTCCTAATCTATCTACACAAAATTATAAATACCGAGAACAAACAATTTAATAAGCCCTAAAAATAATATATCAACATCTGATCGTCAATTCTTTCCGTATGCTATTCGTCTTTGGAATCAACTGCCACTTGAATTGAAGACAATTAGAAACGCACAGACATTTAGGGAAAAATTAACAGCATACCTACAACAAAACCCAAATATATAAATTGAGGCGGAGTTAAACGAACAGCAGTTTTACCTAATGTTATTAATAGACATCGGATTTTAGGTTTTTTTTTTTAGGTAAAAAGCATATGCTAAAATAAGTCAAAGATAGGTAAAAATATGTCAAAATATGTAAAAACAGGTACAAATATGCTCTTCTCTAATACCACTCTAAATTCCGTATTTATGATTGAAATGGTGAAAAATACCGAAGACAAGAATGTACCATGTAAAGGCAAGCCCTGTGGATGGTTCGTAGCGTACTAATCAAATCACAATTACAGTAAATACCTGTTGTTTGTATCTTACTGTAATTTCGTTTTCTCGTACGGTATGCGTCGTATGACGTTGAAACCGCAAAATTCAGTTTTGTGAATGTGTTCAGTTGACGAACGAGTTTTAAGTCAGGGACGCGAGCCTTATCATAAAATACATTCTGCATTGCATCTGCCTAGCTTCTGTACTAAGTTGAACGAGAAAAAGTGGAACAGGTGACATCATTGCATCTTAACTGATTTGGTTCCTTTTTGGTATTTTTTTTTCGCAAATTAGCAAATTAGTTGTATCTCAGTCATAGTAAAATTGTACAAAACATTCTGTATGCTGTAGTCTATTCTCTTCACCACTGGTCATCCATGGTGTTTTATCGCGGTTCGGTGAGATCACAATCATAGTTATGCAGTTATTTATGGTATTTAGAAGTAATTTCTTAAGTTAATATTGAGTTGACCACCATGGAGGACTCATAGGTAAAAAGAGTGCTAATGTAATAGATCAGAAATGATTTTCATCTTAATTGTCATTTAAGTTTTGTGCAATACTGCCAATAGTCCTCATTGATTGTAATTTAATAATTCGCAAGTCACGGTAAGACGGTTTAAAACAAGATTCTGATTTTTCCTCCGTTTTTTTCCATTCTGTAAACTCTATCGTGCCTTTCAGAGTGTAACAAATCTACTCAAGGTCCGCACCTAAACTTATTTTACACTTAGTGTCCCTAATGGAAAACTGATTTGGCTCGCTCACATGGTGAACACAAGAAATTGGGAACCTCTTATGGTATTGGCCTCTATACGGTATTTGCTGCCCCAGTAAGTTACGTTTTGAACCCTAAATAAAAGGCATATTTAGATGTGCAGATGCCTACTTGGAAGCATATATTTACTCTCTAAATATGTATAAGCATATGTCATATTCCAAAATAGGTCGAAATAGGTTAAGCATATTCTCAAACATGCTTTTAGGTCGAAGATATGTCAAATATGCAAAACGGATAAGGATTTAAAATAATCTACTTTTCATGAAACGAATTTGTATGCAACCAGATTTTTTTTTGGACCAACCATTAAAAATATGTTTTAACCTAAAATCCGATGTCCGATGATGAAATGTCTAGTTGTTATACACAGAATTCAACAAATTGTAATATGTAACTTGTTTTTAAATGTTTCTGTATCCTAATACCTAATAATTTTGTAATTAAATTCTAGTTGAACCATTCGACTGTGTGATTAGCGCTAAAGTATAAGTATATCAATAGGTACTTGTAGCGCTGAGAAGAAAACTTAAAGAAACAAATAAACAAACAAACCAAAAATTAAAAATTAATATTTTTCAAAAACGGAGTCATGAAAAATTTCTTTAAAACGATTTTTGAGATCACCATTCTAACTACACTAAAGAAATAATTTAGTTGAAATGGGTTATTTGTTTTTTTTTTTTTTTTTTGTAAACTAGTGCAATCAGTTCATGAGATCCTCTATCGTATTTATCCGCGAATTTCACCTCAACACTCATCCGTTTAAATAGAGTCCGGAAAGCACATCTTCTTGGTGGATCACGAATCATTATATGTTGCGAAAATATTGGTTATTGCGGGAAAGAATAATAAAAAAATTGTGCTGTCATATGTAGTTTTCGAAAGCATCAATGAAATGGACTCAATCGATTTTGATTTTTGCGCTAAATGAAAATTTTTGACGGTGCGCCAAACCCTTCTGTGGAATTTCAGAAGTTTGGTCCTTGTTTAAAATCTCGTTTCTTTTATAGATTTTATTGACAGTCGTTCTTTTATATAGAGTCCAACTGTTTACTCCGTCCTTAAAGTAAAAACGAATTACAGAATTAGTCAGCTTTATTCAAGCCCAAAACTTTTGTCTAAGCCATCAAATTGCACGGAAATTTGTCTTGCGAATGCAAGTGAAATATGTAAAACCTTCATAAAACTTTGCCCCACGTTGATGGTCTAAGAATTGAAATGATGATTGGTCGCAGCTATAAAAAGTTATGATCTCTCTTCCAGCTGATTCCGCTAAAGAACCACTAAACCCAACATGCAAAAGCAGCTTATGTCTCTGCTGCGGCAAAAAACAAATGGGAAAAACATCAGAGGGGCAGAAAAAAAAAAAAAATGGAAAATACTGACAAGCATATGCCTCAGTGAATCATCCTTAGGTACAGGCAATCTGTGCTAAACTTCCGCTGGCCCGCACAGACTGCCATCCTATTCCTATTCTCTGCTGGAATTGAGCCAGAGCAATCAATAAGTTTGTATATCCGTCAATGCCGACGCCGACGCTGCCGCCCGACGCTTGGGATAACTCGAGTGCCAGGCCATGCAAAGTGGCCAAATGAATTTTCTAAAAGTTTTTCTCGCATTTTTTTTGTTATGCTGCGATTGTTTTTTGCCGTTAAAAAAGAGGTAAACACAGCCTGCATTCATAATCACAAACTTGATCGGAATGAAAGTGGCCTTGTGGCTTTAAATGTTTAATTTATGAACTGCGAATCATCAGAAAGCTTATTGGCAATTTGGGGGCAGGGCCCGAATTAGCTTGCCTAATCATGAGCATCATCATCTGCTGATAACGGCTATCGATATGATGATGATTATGATTATGGTCATCAGGCTGGCTCAAATCTCTTTATAATCGTCTTGGCTTCGTCCGCTGAGATGGCGGGGTGAGTGGGGGGACATGCCACGCGTTTTATGCCTACACTTATAAATTTTTATTTTGTTGGCATTTCGCAATTTATTTGATATTTCTTTTGCTAGAAAAGCGTCTGCGGCCAAACTGTTTGCCCTCTGTTGCGGGGCCTGTCCGTCTGTCTGTCTCTCCGACTGACTGACAGTCCGTTTGTGTGTGTGTGTGTGTGCTTTGTCAATGCCTGCCGGCTGGTTGAAACGCGTTGAGTTGCGCTTTTTTGTTCAAATACACTTTGAGAAAATTCATAAAAGGAATTATGTAATCGACAAGAAACGGGAATCAAATTGGACGCAAAACTATGCCCGGAGACCTAATTTAATATAAGTCTGACTTTGATCTCTTGATGAAACATGTTTATGCTCTGCGACTGTCAGCTTTTGTCTATTTTAATGAGAGCAAGAGTACACCGGGGCGTATACTGAATCTTTGTTCTGCATTTTTTTGTTCCCTTTGCCTTTGTAATAACTTTTGGGTAAAGTGTATGTTAAAATTCTTCGAGTTCAAGTTTCTGGTATGCTGTTTCTGATTTTCTTGCCCTTGCTTTTCAGCTATTTTTTACACATTTTTTGCCGTGTCGCTGGCTTGTTTTTTCCCTTTGCCACGAGTCGCTCACGCGTTAAGCGCGCCTTTCGCTTGCTTTATGAGTTTCTACGTTTCTTCTCTATTACTTGGGACTTTGCCTTTCGCTCACATCCGGGCAATTTTCATTTGCTTTGGCATTTCGTGTTTATTAAGTCTAATTCAATTTGGTGTACATTTTTTCTGGCTACTGTTGCATACTTTTGGGCCACGGAATATCCACACTTTGAGGTAGGAGTTGTAATTACACACTTACACAACAATTTAGTGGAAAAGTTTTTAATTAAATCTTTGACAAATAAGCTCAATTTAGCCAGCACAGTGCATTTTCCTTTGACAGTGTTGATTTCTCATTTTAATTGAAATTTGTTTTTTGCTTTGAAATGGCTGAGACGTGCTTGATAACAAGAAAATGTGCAAAAATATTGTAGCAAAGGGAAATTATTTTCCTAGTAAACATACAAAGCATATTTCCGCGCAAAGACCCAATGAAACTACATTTTACATTTTCATTAGAATGAAATTTGTCGCATGCTGATAGATTTTTACTTGGAATAGTTGCAAAGCAGACTTAGGAAAGACATTCTGGGAATAATAATTATTTACAGGGACAAACAGAATAACAGCCACAAATGACGACAATAAAGTAGAGAATACCTAGACTAAAGGCTCTGCTGGGAGCTCCAAGCACAAATGTTTCTACAGCACATTGTATGAAAAATATTTCCTTTACCTGAATGATTCTAAAACGGTTCCGAAAAAGTATTTACCAGCAGCTAGTGTCTTCCACATCTATTCCAAACAATCCCAAAACAATTTCAACACGTCAATTCAACACAAAACAAATTAATTTTTTTATTAAACCTAAAATTGTTTGTATTGAATTTACGAACACCTGTCAGTGTCAGTGCTCATTACCAAATTTCGTTAGCTTAAAACGTTTACAAAAAACATGTAAGGGAGAAGCACTTATTTGGTGGTCACACAACTCCACAAAGCTTTTATATTTGACTTTGAGAAGGAAAAGTAAGAGTTATACACGGAAAAAAATTTTCGGTTGAACCAACCGTCAGCTACAATAAAAATGCCATAACACATAACGTAATGATTACGGTAACACAGCAGATTTCAACCAGAAATGACGGTCGAAATTGCTCCGACCAACAAAAATAGTTAGTTTTCCATTGTTTACAGTAAACTCATATGTGTACCACAGAAGCAGTACAAATACCACAGTATAGGTACCACACACCACAGTGTGTGTACCATAGACCGTACATGCCTTATATGAAAAGTTAAATTTTGTATAGTTCTTTGCACAACATGGCTAAAAAAATTCAGTATATTTTATAAAGAATTTATCAAAAATCCAAAATCAGATATTCGGATGTTTGATGGCCTCGAAAAGGCTTTAAAAGATCAAATTTCCCCTTAATTTGTCTTTGAGCTGCCTAGGCACGTCATAGTAGGAAGAAGGCAGCAAACGCTCGCCGAAACGCGTTGGAGGACAGCTGAGTTCAAATATGTTTTAACTGCAGCAAAGGAAGACGGCCCAAAACAACCCCAGTGGAAGAACATGGCAGACAACAATTTTGACAAAATTGTACAAAAAAATTATTATAAAATGTCCTATATGGGTCATTCTTTTATAAACCGAACAGCAAAAAAATTTTTTATTTTTCATTTTAATAAAAAAAAATCCGAAATTAGATCTCGACATGCCCACCAAAACGTAATTTGCGGTTTTGCACAAAAATTTTTTGTTAATTTTATAAACAATTTCAAAAATCGTCAAAATCGAAAAAATGGAAAAAAAGGGTTTTTAAAAACGTGATATCTCAGGTTTGGTTTATCGGACAGTGCTCAAGTTGATATCGATGGAAAGAATTTCACTGTGTCTACTCAAATTATAATTTTATAGATTTTTAAATTATTTAATAATATTAAGTAATTGTTGCTAAAAATTATTTATAATTTTTTCAAAGTGTTAACCACCATGATATAGCTTCTAAGGATAAACATTTTATTGTCCTAAATATAACTTAAATTTTGGTGTTTTCAAAAAGATGGAGACTTTTATAGTTTAAAAGTTATGAATTTTTAAAGTTATAAACAATTAAAAAGATGCCCTTAAATAAAAATTTCTCACGCAGTCAGTTTTAAAGCTTTTTGATTGAAACTTGGCACGTGTGCTTTATATTCATCAAGCTTTCTAAAAATGTTAACATCAGGCGGATCGGATGAGTATATCATATAGCTGCCATACAAATGCTGAATTTAGTAGTGTTATAAATTACTTTTCAAGCTCTGGTAACCCAAATTCCCAACAAAATTCAATTAATCATAACATTCGTATGGCAGCTATATGATATAGTCATCCGATTCGCGCGATGTTGACATTTTTAGAAAGCTTGATGAATATAAAGCACAATTGTCAGGTTTCAATCAAAAAGCTTTAAAACTGACTGCGTGGCAAAGCTTTCTTTAAGGGTATCTTTTAATTTGTTTATAACTTTAAAAATTCATAACTTTTAAACTATAAAAGTCTCCATCTTTTTGAAAACACCAAAATTTAAGTTATATTTAGGACAATAAAATGTTTATCTTTAGAAGCTATATCATGGTGGTTAACACTTTGAAAAAATTATAAATAATTTTTAGCAACAATTACTTAATATTATTAAATAATTTAAAAATCTATAAAATTATAATTTGAGTAGACACAGTGAAATTCTTTCCATCGATATCAACTTGAGCACTGTCCGATAAACCAAACCTGAGATATCACGTTTTTAAAAAACCCTTTTTTTCCATTTTTTCGATTTTGACGATTTTTGAAATTGTTTATAAAATTAACAAAAAATTTTTGTGCAAAACCGCAAATTACGTTTTGGTGGGCATGTCGAGATCTAATTTCGGATTTTTTTTTATTAAAATGAAAAATAAAAAAATTTTTTGCTGTTCGGTTTATAAAAGAATGACCCATATTTGTGAAGCTACTCAAACGGACCTGGTGAAATTGATGATGATTGCTGATTATGGACAATATATAAGAAGAACGTTCGACTTTCCCAGTTTATTTGGTTGGATCTATGCAAGCGTTCAAAGACTTTAATACACTACCATCAACTGGAGAGGTTCTTGCTGTGCTGTATAAGCAGTCACTTGGTGCAGCTTAGCCATCTTGAGAAAAATTAAAATAGAGTTATAAAAAAGTGAATTCTGTAAAATTAAATTAATATAAAAGCAAGACGGGTCGCAGGCATAATTTTCTAATCTCTTAAGTAACAAGGCGAACTCAGCTGGGCTGAGTCAGCTTACATACAACTAAAGTAAGAATACTAGAATGAAATCTGTAAAGGAGCCCCGCATGCAAAATGGTTTGGTTTTTACCTTGTTATTAAGTATGCTCGGTACCAAAGGTACACAGAGTATATTAAGTTTGTGTAGAAAGCATCATTTTCGGACGAAGAGATGATAAGAGATAGAGGCTTAACTTGTATGGGACATATTCTTCTTATACTTTCAGATCAAGTTCATTTAAAATTTTTGTAAATTTGGGAAAAACGTCTTTCTTACTTGTTACTTCTTTAATGTCTTAAATACCTTAAAAACTTTCAAAAACATACCAATGTTTGGGATAAAGAGTCCCGTAGTACTGAGCGGTCCAGTGATATTGAATACTGGTAATTCCAATTGATAAGCAATCTAAAAAATGGCCTTTAAAAAACACATAACATCAACTGTGTTGGTTCAACACCCTCTTTTTTTTATAATTTTATTATATATAAAACAATCTAATTGAACCTTTTGAAATAGTTTTTTTTTAGCAATTTGGAAATAATTCCCGGTGCTCTTCAAGGCAATGTAGGAGATGCGATTGGCCTGTCTTGCAAATAATTCCATCAAAGTCTTCCACTAGCTTGACACTTCTTTCTGCTACATCATTGACTTCCTTTAAGTACTTTACCATGGACTGAGCTGCTTAATATTCAGGGTTGGTCGGCCATGATTCGGGGTCACATTTTAAAAACTCCGTTGAAATTTCAAACCGCTTGAAAAATTTCACACAGCTCTTCGTTATCAGTTCGGAAAATGATTTCTCTGTTGATATGGAAGTAGGAATATTAATATAAAACTAATTGAAGAAAAAACTCAATCAAAATAAAATCGATATTTGAATATTGCACTTTAAGCCTCTTTTCACTTAGCCCAGTATCCTCATTATTTAATACCTGAACCATTTCCCGTTTTTCCTCTGTTTTTATGTCGTCATCAAAGAAAGCTAGTGCAACAGCTTCTCCAGACAAATACCACAAGTGGCCAAGCATTTTCTTAAGTGACACTCGCAAAGTCTTTCTAATTTACAGAATGCTGGTCTTGTTAGTGACCAGCTTTTTAGTATCGTGGCCCAGAGCTTCAGCTGTAGCTTGTAAAAGGTAAACAGCTAACCTTGAGCTTACGTTCGTTCATCTTGTATATTGTCCATAATCAGCAATAATTATCAATTTCACCAGGTCCGTTTGAGTAGCTTCACAAATGTAGGACATTTTATAATAATTTTTTTGAACAATTTTGTCAAAATTCTTGTCTGCCTACTATGACGTGCCTAGGCAGCTCAAAGACAAATTAAGGGGAACTTTGATCTTTTAAAGCCTTTTTGAGGCCATCAAACATCCGAATATCTGATTTTGGATTTTTGATAAATTCTTTATAAAATATACTGAATTTTTTGAGCCATGTTGTGCAAAAATCGTCGCATATTGAAAATCGTATGGAGAAATGTCCGGACTAGTGTACCACGTACTAATACTGAAAAACATCGAATTATTAATTAATACTTTCATTAAAACTTTTCCTACTCCGGGGTGACTTGAACTCAGGGCCCATTAACTGCACCACGAATAGGACGATATCTTAACTGGCTCGGCTGCGCTCGCGCTTTTGACAACGCATCATAAATCTTACTTGCATTGAATCTGCCAACCAATTAATTCTTCCACATCTCATAGATGAGACCACTTCTAATTCCCAAGGTTAGATTCGGCCATATTCAATTATAAATAGGACAACAAAAGTAAGCGCAGTAACTGTACTATTTTTATGGTAACTTTTACTAACGACTCAGTAAACCAAAAAACCGACCCAGTAATACTGCAAGCCGCAGTTTCAAAATCAACAATTAAAAACAAACACTGATATTACACTAAATCTACTATTTGAAGGGGTAAATTTGCCAAAGAAATTGTAAACAAAACAAGAACAAATTACATGTAACAATATTTTAAAGTAAAATTTGTCGGCTGACTCGTTTCCCTCAATGTTGCGGTGGCCAGGCACCCAGGCGAGGTGGATACGGAGATGCTGAGCGATCGAGCATTCCGTGAGTGTTTTGGCGTTATTGGTGTGCGAGTCAAGAGTCATTAGAGCTGCTTGACTATCTGAGTAAATGTATATGTTCCCTTCATCGATCATGAGTGTGCTAAGGTATTTGGCGTCCTCCTGGATGGCAACCAATTCTGCTTGGTACACACTGCAATGATCAGGGATTCGGAAAGAGATTTCCATACCTAAGTCTGTGGAGAAAACTCCCTTTCCTACTTTGTTATCGAGCTTTGATTCATCTGTGTAAATGTTGATGGAATTGGCTCTGCTGTGGGGCAAGTTATCCCAGTCGAGTCTACTAGGGATATTGACGTCATAAAGTTTGTGGAATGACGTTGTGGGTATACAGTAGTCCGTAATAGCGGGAACCGCGCTATGGTGGTTTAGTATTGTTGAGTGTCCTGATTCACCCGCGTACCAGGCTTCAGGCTCTCTTAATCTCAGGGCTGTAGTGCACGCTACCTGTTTAGATGAAATATGGTGTTTAGTGCTTCCGTTGGGGTGGTTCGGAGTGCACCGCTCATACATATTTCAGCACTTCTCTGTACTTTGTGTAAAGTGCTCATGACTGATGTTTTCTCGATTGCTGGCCACCATACTAGAACTCCATAGAGTAGTATGGGACGTACTATGGCTGTGTAAAGCCAATGAACAATTGCTGGGGAAAACCCCCATTTGCGGCCTATCGCCCGCCCACAAGAGAAGAGGGCAATGGATGCCTTCTTCACTCGCTCAGTAATATTGTCATGGCAGAGTAGTTTCCTGTCCAGTACGACGCCCAGGTACTTCACATTGTCTTTGAATTCTAGACTTATATTGTCTAGTTTAGAAGGGATAAGATCTGGAACTTTGTATCTCCATGTAAAGAGAACTTAGTTCTGTATTTTCGGATTTACACCCAAACCGCAAAAGGATGCCCACTCAGAAAGTGTCGCCAGCGCGGTCTGCATGAGGGCACATAAGGTTTGTGGAAAACTTCCGCATTTGAATATAGCAATGTCGTCTGCATAAGCCACCACCACATGTCCCTGTAAGATAGAATCCCACATGTACTGTAAGTATTGGTAAATTCAACCAACGAAAATTTTTTCTGTGTAGCAAACTTTTCCCCCTTGAAAATGGTATAGGTAGTGGTAACAAATATTTGAGTTTTGTCCTAAATTAAGCTTTCTATCTCTTACCGTTCGGGCTCTGCGAAGATTGTCAATCAGTCAGTCAGAACTCAAACTCTTGCATATGCCCTTCTGAAGTAATGGCAAAAAAATCATAGTGTATTGGTATCATTTAAATTCTATCTTAACCTTCCAAAAATATGTAGTCTATGTTATACCCTCATACCGAGGCTAGTGTCGCGATATTACAACTTGATTTCGGACCCCAAGTTTTGACTTAATCTTGCTTCAAATATTTTCAATTTAATAGGTACCTTCATTATTAGGATCTTATAAACATCCTGTAAAATTTTCAATCAGATCTGAAACTCAGTTTTACAGAAATAAACAAAAACAAGTATTTTTCCCGACCCTTTTATATGAAAATTGTTTTCATCGACCCTCGTTTTGTAGAAATGTTTAGTTTTTTCCCTTTTTTGGTCAAAAAAATGTTCGATATTTTGAAAAAAAAATTTTTGGACAAAAACATTTTACTTGGAAATTATTGTTTATTTTATTTTTTACCATGTCCTGACGCACTTTGACCCGAACTTCTGGAGAACCGCTTAACCGATTTTGATAATTTTTTTTTTCGATGAAAGCTAACAACCAAATGCACCAAATCCAATTTTTACCAAGGCTGCAAACCTCTAAAATATTGCAGAAGGTTCGGTCCGGGGGTTCGAACCCGTTGTAAAGTCTATGGTTCGGTTCGCGGACCGGTTTGCGGAACCCTTGAACCCAAGGTTTAGGTTCGAACCTTGGTTCGCATGAACAAAAATGAAGAGTTTCCATCTTTATTTTTTTAAAATAGTCTTCATTTCATTTCATTTTAATTATCAAACTCATCAGCCGGCATTTACAACTTTTGCGAACTGCTACTTTTAAGTTAATAAGCATTATATCTTCTAGGAGCTGTTCACCTATACCAGCTCAATGATCAGAAAGATAAAACTTCAACTGATACCTGAGTTTCATGGAACAGCAATATTTTTAAATTTCTCGTATTTTTTACCTTTCCAGAATTTTTAAAGATTTGACAATGTATGTTCTCTTGCACAATTTTTGAAGGAGACTATAATATCATTTACAGATTTTATATTTGATATTTGTGTATAGCTTTGTATTGCTTTCATAAAGAGATGTTTATAAAGAGATGATCATTGCAATCAGAAGTTGATTAATTTAAATGTGAATTTTGAAAGCTCTCGTTAAGAATTTCTTTTAAGAGCTTCTACATGTCTGTTATGTGCTACTTGGCTACTTTTTTGTTTTGTCAGAAGTTAATTAGTCAATACTGGTACTGAGCTAAAGACCTAATTCCAGATGACATAAAACTCTGTTTTTATTTTGAAGTTCACATGAATAGAAACACTTTTACACTGTTTTGAAATCTGAATGCTATTGCAAAGCAATCTTATTTAAATGAATTATTGTGCCGAAATAAAAATTTATGTCATCTGGAATCAGGCCTTTATAATAGAAGCAAGTTTATCGAACGTTTATATTAAAAAACGAAAGATTTCAGAACCATTGCTCAAAATGAAAAGCAAGCGGAATAAAAATCACTTGGTAGTAATCCTGCAGTTTCCAAGAAATTTTATAAATTGGCTGCAGCAATAAACAGATGTTTGGACTACGTTCCATTCAAATGTTTTTGGTTGGAGCTTCTTTAAAGAACTCTGAATGCATAAGTCTTTGAGAGTTAGTAAACGTTTGCATATTTTGTAAGTTAAGTTCCATCGGGTCACAGTCTAGGACAAGTTTTTTTTTAAATTTTTCTATAAGCAAGAGATTTTATAGAGTCGTCTAGGGAGTCTATTGAGGTAACATGGTCATCGTCCAAATCAAGAAATGCTTTTGATGCACATGAGAAGCCTTCTCTTTTTTTGACGGGTTTTGGCCTAAAACCCCCCCCCCCCCTGAAAAAAATCCTGCGTCCGCTACTGCATGAAGGTATACAGTACCCTTAAGTTCGGTTCTAAGGAGCTTGCAAAAGCTGAGAACTTTTTGTTTAACGATATTAAGTTATGACGTTATTTTCTGATCGTACTAGATTCACAATAAGATTTAGTAAGAGTGCTGTAGTCGAGTGACCCTTCTTTTTACCCATGATTAATTTACTAGCCAAATGTACAAATACACGCACACACGGTGAGGTTTAAGGGGGGAAGTGGAGGAAAGTTTCAAAATCTTAAACAAATTCAATACAAAGAAAACAAAAAAAACTTAAATTGATGTGGGTAATAAAAGGGATTGACAGATCATCCTAAATTTTTAATGGGTATGGGGGTATAAAAATGCTTAGAAAGAATAAAATTCACCTTAAATGATATAAGGTTAATTTTGACAACATATGAAAGTTCACTTATTTGGAGGAAAAAGTTTACAAATCCAACAAGGAACAAACAAAATATATGAAAATAATTGCGTCTCCATAAAAATTAGTTTACCCTGACTGCCGTAATAGTTATTCCATTGGTTTCTCTTTTCCCCTTTTGAAAAAAAATTGTTGCAGGTTCGCAATGTAATGTGTCAAGTTGAGCATTGACCAGGTAGGTAGCCGCATTTTCAGCCCCCCCAAAAAAGTTTCGATCTTGTTTGAAATGTCTGCTGTCGAGTTAATTCAACTGTGGCTATCTGTCTATATGGCTGGCACTGTCACTCTCTCTCTCTCTCTCTCAATTTGAACTATCGATGTGTTTGTCTTTAGTTTTGATTTTCCACTTGATCGAGTGCAAATTTCGTAGCATCTCCGGTCTGTGCACTCAGGTGTGTTATCAAATTAAAAAACATTTTCAAACTGAAATGCATTGTTTGATGTTAATTATGTACATTTATGGGCTCTGCGAGTCGGGCAACGTGTCCTAGATTAATTTCCTGTTTTTAGTCGCCTCCCCTCCCCTCCCCTCCCCTCCCTACCGCCTTTGTGCAATTATACAAATTGTTGTCACCATTTAGCCAGCAATATTTCATTCCCTGTTTGAGCCCATTATGAAATCAAGTTGAGGAACGTGCCGCAAAACTGTTTTACGCTTTTCGTTCTCTGGGCTTTTGCCTTCAACCCAAATGGGCATTTGTTGCCAAGTTGAAATTGCTTTTAATATAATACAATTTCTGTTTGCTATTTCATGGTCCACATTCTAAGGATGCTTGGCATTTTGTAGATGAAACATTTAATAGTCATTAAGTGCCTGGAAATGTGGACCCGAGAATGTATTTTATTTGAACTTGTTGACAATCAAATTTCAATAAAGCTGACAAAAGAGAGGCCAAAATCTGTTTGACCATCAAATCGGCACAAACACACACGCATACACGACCGCAGCCAGAAAGGGATATGCGGAGGATGATGGAATAGAAAGCTAGTAAAGTAAGTGGAAATGGAGGCATCAGGGCGGAAACGCACACACACACACACATGGGCAAGAGCTGTCATTGACAGCTGAAGTGTGGACTTTGAACCTTTTATGTGCTTTTAATTTTAATATAAGAAACAAAAAAAACCAAAAAAAAAACATTTGAAAAATTTCCTTTTGATTTGTTTATTTTTCCAGTGCGTGATTTTTGCAGCTGCCAACTTTCTCAGAGTCTGAACTGAACCCTACTCGGCGTATGCGTAATATTTTGAGTGAAGCACTAATTTCTGGCAGTTTCTACAGTTTGCATTAATTACACACACACACACTCCAAGGTGTCAACTGCAAAAATTTGAAAGGAATAAACCGTATGAACCACGGGAACACACTTTATCAATTAGATAGGACCAGGAATATAATTAATAGCCCACAAAAGCATAAACACACACACACATGGCTGTCCCTCTTGCGGTATGACAAATGATAACGATGCGGCAAACTAATGAAACACAACAACCTTGACTTTAATATCAACTTTAAGTTCCGCCAGCTAGCTACCAACTGGAACTGGAATAGTTAGAGCCAGGCATCCGGTCTAGACTTCATTATCATAGTGCGAACATTTTTGTGCGCCGCCTTTTTTGTCCTGCTGGGAACAGAATGGTAAGCAGCTGTTAGCCCGCTAGCATAAAACGTACTTAAAGATACAATAAAGGAGGAAAAAAAAATGTATATATATAAAGCCATCATAGGCATATGCATAACTGGGTGTGCGTGAGTGTGTGCGAGTTGGCGTTATCCTCCATTTACAGTTGGCAGCAAAAATGCTTAATCTAGCATAAGCATATGGCAGTATAACATTATAAGGGATGAATTCAGCGAACACAGGTGAACCTGTGATTATAGCACCATTTGCCTACTTTAACGAATGCTTTAAAGGCCAAACCCACTTGACAAAAACAATTAATTATACATGCGCATTGTGTAAGAAAGTAAATCAAATTTGTTTGTGCACAGAATTATTAATTCTTGTGTTGATTTCAGTTGAAAACCTAATTGGAGAACGAACAAATACTTGGAAAAATGTGGCGAGAAACCTGAAACTCATTAATTTTTGTATTGTGTTACGAATGGAGCATAAATTCGTTGGAATTTAGATAAATTCAAATAAAATATCTAAGATTGAAGAACAATTTGAAGGAATTTGCAAAGAAAGTCTCTTTTGAAGAATCGATTTTAATCGAATCACAAGCGGAGATTGAAAATTCCAACAATACGATGGGTCCGGATTCAATAGAAGAAAAGGTTGGTAGCTGATGGAATCATATTATGAGCTATTTAACTTCGAAAAGGATATAAAACAATAGGTTCCTGATATCCTATTCAAGTCATGATTCATTAGCTCTCCAAATATTGCAAAAAATGGACTGATGAATAAGCAGAGAGCTGAAATCGGTAACAATTTTTAAATATACTTGATCACAGACAAAAGCCCTGCACGAGTCTACTTGTAGTCCCCTTTCGAGTAAAGCAGCTCAGGAGATGTTTCCGAATGATCTATTAACCCTACGCAGAGCTCGAAATGGCTCGCAAAGGACTTCTTAAATTGCAAAAAAAAAAATAATTACAAACACCAAAGACAAAATTGACAAACAACAACAACAATAGAACATTAAATTAAAGATCAAATTCAGCGCCGGTGCTGGTTACGGTTTTTAGATATGACTGAAAGTCTCTTTAAATTTTTCCTTGCTCCGTACCCGTTTCTGGCTTATAGTATATTTTTCCGGTACGCCAACATGACCAAATGTTTTTTTATACCATATCGATAGTTGCGTATATCGGCATTCAGAATATCATATCGGAATAAGCCTTTTCGTCCTACAAAAATATCGACAACCCTAATGGAAACTCGCAAACACTTTCGAATAATCCTATCATCATCTCATCGGTAAGCCCCGTTAGCAGAACGACAAAAAATTTTTTTTGTCACACTATTTCATATAATTAGAAATAGCCACGAGCTTTGCTGAGATCTATTTATGTGAAATTGTGTGACGAAAGGAATTTTTGTTCGTTCTGGGTACTAGGCTTTCAAAAGTTTAACATTTTTTAGCACAATCTTATTTAAGACTTTTTGTTCTACGGTTAAGCCGGGTATCCAGCACCGCGGAAACTAAAAATTCCTGTCAAACTTCATTTAAAAAAAACTACGCCAGGAATTTATAGTTTACCTCTTCGTTGCTTGTGTATCCAGCAACATGAACGTAATCCACATTTTCTTATCGGTAGTTGGCATATCGATAGCGTGTGTGGATAGCGAGAACAGCTGACACACAGCGCAGGAATATATGTACATATTGTCAACAATTATTTTGGATGTGATGAGCGACAATTTTGGGGGGAATGCTCTTTTACTTATGTATTTGTTATGAGCTGTAATCTGGTTGGGGAACCATCAGCGTGCAAAGATTGATAGAGGGTGCCAAGGGCACACCTATGCCAAATTGATGAAACCGCCAAAAGGATGCTTTGCATAGACACAAAGGTCGGAGGGATGCTGTCCATGAAGATGCCTTCTAATCTGTGTGTCGCCAGATCATAGGCAAATTTATTAGAGTGGTGCACCAATTGCTCATGATACCTGCTGGTGTTTACACCGCGGTATATGTATATGTACATATGTAGTTGTATGCCTCTCATAACAGGGGCACCACATAGATGACTATAGTTTCTTGAGGGCAGTCGATCATGCCGTACCCCATAACGCGATCGCCCAGATGCCCCGGTACGAAGCTTAAGAAGCTAATGGAGCTCCAATGCCATTAGCTACTGCCCGAGTACACGGGCTTTCCTAGTCAAGACACGCCAAGGTATTTAGCCGCGTTATCCGTTATCCCAGGAGTCGCACTCAATCTACTTTTCCGGGTATCATAGCAATCGTGTTGACTCTTTGAACGATTAACGGCTATGTTCCGGTTCGCCCTTCTACCAAAGCCAAGGCCACTAAGTTGACAAAATCCTTAATGTAAATGCGAATGTGTTTAGTAAATCTTGTATCCGACCATGAAAGACCTTATTTGATGGGCGACCAACCAAGAAGTCATACTACTTTGGGGATAATAGCATTATAAAGTTGTGCAGATAACAACATACTGCAGTGATGTTTTGTGCCATCCCGGACATACTGCAAAGTGTCATGCCCTTTGGTTTTTATCCCCAAGTACATACAAATAAAATGATTAGCACATACTCCGAGCAGCATGCTTTATTCACAAAATATTATTTATATTCTAAATTTATTTAAATTCAAATAGTTAACAGTGCCAAACAGCTGATTGATCAGAGTGACCTTCCACCTATTCGTTGCATGGTCACTCTGTCTTAGTTATGTTCCACACACACAAGAAATAATTAGCAAATTCCTGACAGGAATTTTTCGCAGTGCTGGATACAGGCCTTAACTTTGTTCAGGGATTTTCTATTCATTAAGTGTTAACTCTAAAACAGGGTCCAGCAAAACACACATGCTCAATTTGGCATTGTGTGTGTGTTTAATTACGCGATAGTGAGCTTTCCCTGCAAACATTTTGTCGGGTTTCTTCTCTCCCTCGTCAAAATGTGAGTTTGGCGATAGTTTGAGTTCAGAGTCTGCTGATAGTTTGGCGATTTACAAAAACAAAACACATAAGGTATCGCATATTTAACATAAAAGGGAGACATTGGCGATATGTGGTTTCAATATTAACTGCGCTATTTAAATCGATTGAATGTGGAATAAAGACTTGAGAATTACAAGCAACCATTTATGGGTGAATGTTTTCAGACAGAATTATTTCAAATAACCCTTTTGTTGCCCGGGCTGCGATGCAGATTGTAGCACAGTCGTCTAAAACGTCAGTCCCCCATTGTGTTTTCAGTCCAAAAGAATGCAAAGTAAGTAAAAGTTTTTCATGTAATAAAATATGTCTTTGATTAATTCGGCAACCAGCAGCAAGCTAGCAGGGGAGCAGCAGCAGCTGCAAGCACAAATTTGAATTTTTTTGTGTGAAACGCTTTTTCATCCCTGAGAAGAGACTTTTTCGTAACTCCCAGAAGAAACGATTTCTTTTCTCCAAGAAGTGTCGCAGAGTGGCACATTTCTTCCCGAAGGAAGATGAGAATGCGATAAATATGCGATATCGCCAGAGTGAAGCGACACCTACTGGAAGAATCGCATTCTTATCTTCAGCGATAAAAAATGTTTGCAGGGTTTTTAACACTTCCTGCACTGTCGTATACTGTACTGAGGTCTGTCGACGTCGCACCCGAGTGGTGTCGAGTGGTGTGCTCTAAAGCGAGGTTTTGAAGGCTTCAACAGTCTCTACTGGCGTAGGCAATCAAAGAACTCGCAAATGTTTTTTTGATGTGAGAGATTCATTAAGTCCCAAATGAAAAGTGCAAGTCGAATAGCTTCGGAATTCTATATTACTACTCTTAGTACCCAAAATTCATAGGAGTGAACCGACTTGAAAAATCTATGTAGTTTAGACACTGTTGATTCGTCTTCGCCGGTTGATTTCCCTCAATTAACCGAAGAGATCGCTTTTCAGAAAAATCAAGCAACCATTTGCTTGGAAAATTGTTCACGAATTTGTGCTCATTACATAGATTCCTTATTCACCACCTCTTACAATCACAGAAAAAAATAATGATATGATATGGGGCTCAATGTTATATTTTTTCATATCATTAAAAAGCCGATATGACAAACTTGAAATTGACCTGTACGAAAATATCAGATTGAACTTTTTGACCATATCAAAATGATATTTTTAAGATCAAATTGATATTTAATTATTTCATTATTACAGAACGAAAAAAAATCAATTACAAATGGCAGGTCGTACATCCAATACTACTCCAGGCGTTCATTTTTTGCTAAGAACTATTAATAATTGTTTTATAGAAACAGAAAAAATCGAATTTATAATTCCTTGACTCTGCCTTGACTGGGGATCGAACTCGGGACCACCTGCACGTCACAAATTGGCATAACGTTTTACCGCACTGCGCTATCGGGCATGTGAGTGTGCTCATGGCTGAAAGCCTAATTATACATTTCTGTTCGTTGCTTGATTTGCAAGACTCTCTGTCTCTTTCCTTTTTACATTTTTTATACATCCCTTTCCTATTGTGAGAGTTTCGAAAATTAAAAAATATCTTTCTTATCTTTTCTAATATCATTTGACAAGTTGATATTATTTACTGTTAAAATGAAACATTATAGTTTAGAAATGATATGAATATAATGATATTGCACAAAATATCAAATTAACCAGCCCATATCAAATTGATATTGATATTATTTTTTTCTGTGATTTTATATACAAACTGTGAAGCAGCACATCTGTATTTCAGTTTCATTATATTTCCACCAATTGATATGAGTCTCCTTTTGTGCTTTTGTCAAACCAAGCGGTATCCAACGCAAAATAATCTTTTTAACGGGAGAACTTTTTATGTAATATTAATTGTTGTTTATGTAATATTAATATTCGAACTTCTCTAGAACTTTCGTACGACGAAGATCTTCATATAACGAAATTATTAGCTGAACACTGCAATATCTGTACTTCGAATTTCCTTTATAACGTAGTGTTTTTGGTCCTAATTCGACTATATTTATTTTAAAATCTGCTTAATCTGTGATATCATTCAGCTGATGGTCTATGGTAGTCAAAGGAAAGCAGAAATACTTATCGATTCAAAAATAAATGTCAACTAATTTTAGTAAAATATTTCATTTAACTAAATCTATTTTATGTTGGTTTTGATGGCCGTTCCGTTGGTTCTGTGATATTCTCAGGGGTTGTGTTAGGCCGTCTATCAGCTTTTCTCCTACGCGTATCGGCAGCTTTGCTGACTTCTTCAAAGAGTCTGTTTATACACAACCCCTAGGAATATCAAACTATTTTATTAAATTACCATTTCTTCTTTAAATCTTTGCCTCATAATACTGGCAGATAGCTAGTACCTCCTAAATTTATACATTTTATAAAATATATTAAGAAATTTCTGATGATTATAATACTGAACTCAGCTCGGAGCTTACTCTCGCAACGCTTAACCAAGTGGCACTTATTTAGTATTTATGCTTCATTGCAGTGACAAATTTACTTTGCCAAGCAGAAATCTCTTCAGCACACATAAATCTATGAGGAGCCAGTTTGATAAAAGAGAGAAACATGTTAAAATCCGATTATAGAAAATGGCTGAGATATAAATACACCTACCAAAAAGAGTGTGTCTGTGTGTGTGTGTGTGTGAGTATATTTCAGCTTGGCTGGCTTTGACAAATTTCGAGCCAGCCCCTACACACCCCTAGACAGCCATAGGACAGTTGCTCACATCGTATAATCGTAATAAAAATGCACAACATGGCATAAATGCTGCCAGGCGGAACGCACATCCCCCCCCCCAAAAGCAAAGAAACAAAAAAGGCAACTTAGAGCTTACTTAGGCCGTTAACTGCTCTCGAATTTTTAAAATGAAACTTGCGGCTGGGGCTACAAATTTAATGCGCTTACAATAAATTTTTATTATGCGTGCGAATGTTGCCGTTAAATTGGATACCGACGGTGCACCTATGCCAAAATGCTAAAAATTTGAATTTCGTTTTTTAAGACTTCACTTTTCCGGAGCAATGAACGGACGTGCTTTGTTTTCTGTTGTTGCTGTTGTTTATGTTTTAATGTGGCCATAAAATGCTGAGCAGGATGGTCAGGATGACCGAACGTGCCCAGTGACATTGTCTTTCATCTTCACTTGTGCGAGAGTACGATTTAGAGTTGTGTCACTGGCTTACCTGGCCCTAGTAAATGTCAGCACGTGAGATTGATTAAAATTCTGACTTATGTTCACACACAAACAAACACTGGGGGGACACTTTAGCACAAGAATTACAACATTGTAAACATTATTCCTTGGGGTTGATTCTAGGATTCTTTTGGGGTTGCGCGCGCGTTGCCTTCAAGTTGAAAACTGTTTGTTGGCCAGCTTCGGGTTTGGCTTTTATATAGTTCGGACAAACATTTTGCCGCCATAGGATTCAAAACACAACACGTTGCAGGCTCTGACTTGCAACCAAAACAAAACTTCCCATGGGTAAGAGCGCAGGCGCCTGTCAAGGGGAGATATTTATGGCAACGGAATTTACTAGGACGTAGTCAGGACTCAAACCCAAAGCTTTTGACTTACTGAGTACCCCTCGAACATACTGGAAATGGTGTAAGATTTCTCCAGGTTGGACCTTCAGTAACAGTTTGACAGCTCAATTTAGAGACAAGTTTTGGCAAAACAAAAAGTGCGTGTAGCAGAGGTTTTCACTTGGGGCCAAAATTTGGCATCTAATTATTTGATAGTAAAACCTTTGAATAGACAAAACGTTATTAGGTTTGCCTTGTGGATTTGCTTTTTGATGTTAAATCATAGTTTTCAGCTTAGAGCGCGATTTTTTATTTAACATAAAAATCTTTGAAACATTTGAAAATCAAGTATGATTCAGTTAACGAAGGGGGGATGGCAAGAGCGACGAGCTTGTGTCAGCAACTATGCTTGGGGCAAAGAATAAATTTCTTCTAATAGATAATCAAATTTAATCCCAAGCTTAATAAACCGATCATCTTTTCCGTGTTAAGTCGGGCGAGTCCGGAGTTTAGCAATCGTAGAGCTTTCTTTTGATATTTTATGATTCAGAGTTGGTAAATATTTAATAACGAACTGGCCAAAAAAATGTCCAAACAGAAGTGTCAGGAATTATTTATAAGGACACTCGACAACTTGTCTAATTTTTAACTTTTAACGGCAATGATCACAGCTTAGTTTCGAAAATAGGGCCGTTTTGTTTATCAGCAGATTTCCCCTCAACTTTTTAAATAACAACATCATTTTGACAAAATTTCATTTTAATATCGACCCCTGTGTGCGAAAACATCGGATGTGCCATTTTTTACGATATTGACATTTTGATGCAAATTAGTTTTAAGTCCACTAACTCATCATCTGGTAAAATTATATTGCGATAACCGCTACGGTTACGGAAATACAACAAAATCAATTTAATCGTATGTGCCAATGATGAGTTTTTTTCTTTTGGGTGAAATGATCGTATGTGTCACACACAATACTGATATTCAACAGTCTGGTGGGAAAAAAACTAAATTGGTAATGCTGATGAAAATGTGAATGTGAGTGAAGATGCAAATGCAAATTTGATTCATCCTTCTTACCTTGTTCTCCTGCATTCAAAATGAACAGTACATTTTTGCTTTTTTTCTTTTAAGATCAAATTTATGATATAACAAGAGACAAGCCTGACTTAGTAACTCAATGTGGACGGTTGTGCAAATAATCCAAAATATTTTAATAATGCAGTCGTGTTTAAACATAGTAAATACATAAGTGCAAAATGAACGATGTCTTTCGTTTGAAAGACGTTTTTGATTTATTTATAATTGACTTTGTTTGTACAATTTTCTTCTCCGTAGATTTCTAATGACTCACTTACAGTGATCCTGACAGCGATGAATATAAAACATAATGTTGTGTCGGAATGCGTGGTCACAAAAAAATTCCAGAAATTAAATCCACTAAAAATAATTGTAAAAAAAATTTTTTTAAGTGTGCTTAAAATTTATTTTAGCAACTCTAAATATTTCTAAGAAATGTCTTGCATTTCAAAGCACTAAAGTTTATTTGCCGCAGGAATTCAAAAGCATTCAAATCCTTTATAAGTGCTATACTCAATTCATGAAAGATGAAAACCTTATTAGCTACATTGTTTCGAGTTCGTTATTCAGACAGATTATTAAAAAAGATTTTAATATTGGCTTTGGAGAAAGTAAGAACAGCTCAAAGTTCCTATGTGCTAGTGTCGATTTACAGAAAGTTTTGAACACTCCATTCAGAAATCATATTCACATTCGTCGCATATAAAAGACTGTTTGGTTGAGAGCGACGAAGAATACTAATCTATTTGAATACTTTGTTATAATAAAAATTTGTTAAAATTAAATTTTTCCTTTATAGTATAAGAACACAATTGAAATAAAAAACATGAATATTTTCTTTTTCATATGTATTTTGTATATTTTGCATATTTTGTATGTACAATTTTACAAATTATCGTAAGTGCCAAACGTGATGAAGCACTTTAAAAATTTGTGGGCAAATACATCGTATGTGCCAAAAATGAGTTTTTAGGGAAAATATCACTCTTATCACAAATATAGTTATAAGTTTAGTTAAATAAATTGATAAATGTTGCACATCTGAAGACTGGTAGCGATGTTGCCAGCCACCGCATCGAAAAGTAGAAAAAAAAACGCTCTCCGGTAAAATTTGGGTTTTGGCACATACGATTTGTTCGCGCACAGGGGTCGATATTGTTATCACTGTAAATGATGTTATACCCGTTACTCCTACACAGAGGGAAAAAACTGAAAACATTGGATTCAATGATCTCACTTCCAGAACAATTTTTTAAACAACAAAACGTCAAATCGAGTTTTCATTGTTTCGTTTTTAAAAACTTGATTTCAGTTGATATTGTTCCGTTTTTAAGAAAAACTTAAACTTAAATGGTGAAAAAATTTGAGTGATTTTGGATAAGAGTTGTGGCTATAAGAGGATTCTTCTCATTTTGGGGCTTCGGAGGAGGAATAGGGAACGGGAAATTATAATAATTTTTTACAAGCGCAGGATGCTGCTGCTTCTCCGCTTCTTCCATATTTCCATGGGATCAGATACATTGCTGTAAACTAACTTATGTAACCCACTTCACCCGACCTTGTTTCAGTTAAGTTTTTTAGACTGAAAACTGAATCCGGTACCATTTACAATTAACAAACAACGAGCTAGCATATTAAGAGATTGCATACATTTGCAGATTTACAACTAGGGCTAATTATACTTGGTTAAACTGTATTCAAGAATGAAGGTTTCACTCCATCTGAAGGTACCTTAACCAATTGCACGATTGAAGTATAATTTTATACCCGTTACTCGTAGAGTACACGACTTTAGTTGTCGAGCAAATGTACGTAACAGGCAGAAGGAATCATATCCGACCATATAAAGTATATATATTCTTGAGCAGCATCAACAGCCGAGTCGATATAGACATGTCCGTCCGTCTGTATGAACACATAGATCTCAGAGATGGTAAGAGATAAAGGTTTGACATGTATGGGACAAGTTTATTTTTATTTTAGGCCACGCCTCCTCTTGCCCCCGCAATTTGGAAAAAAGGATAGTAATTATTGAAAATGAATCGATTTGCCGAAGAAATAATAAAGATCGGATGAGCTGTTCTCAAGTTATGAGCAAAAAAGTGAACCAAGCACCCCCCGCAACTCCCCCTCCCAACCTTTCACAACCAAAATCGCACAATCTTAGAGAGAGAGAGGGAGCGAGAGAAAGAGACAGAGATTGAGAGAGACACAGCAGCAGCACTGCAATTCAGCTCCAACTCCAGGTACAGGGTATGTCATAGTCGGGTTTGACTGACTTTCTCACTTGTTAAGATATCCTGTTCAAATTTATAACTCAAATTTATATTAGCAACAACTTTAATCCCTGAAATTTACAGCAAGATCGGATAATGAAAAGCCGAGTTAAAAAATGTTGCATACTTTTCGGATGGTCACCCTAAGGAACGCAGGAACACTGTTAAACATGTTTTTTCATGGGTAACGGGTATATCGAAGTCGTATATATTGCGTTCTTAATGGCCCTGTCCAAAATAGGGTTGTCAATATCTTATCGACATATTGATATATTTCTGCCGATATAGGCGGTTATCCACGTTATTATACGAAAAAAAACTATGGTAATTGCAGACAAGTATCAATCGTATCGAAGTTATCGATTAATTACTTCTACAAAGCTCGAATATTATTTCGAAAATATCAATAAGTGAAAAAGGTTCCAATTAACATTTATCCTGAACCCAACTTCGAACTCAAACTTAGGTTCACTGGCGTTCTGAAATTGCTTCGTAAACCCAAACCGAAAAAGTCCTACGATTCGAACCCCGAAGTGAACCTCTTCAATTTTTTAGGTGGGGGGGGATGGGGTATAAGTATTCAAGTAGAAGAGCAAGGTAATATTTAATATAATTCTGTAAAAACGGAAACAGCGTTTCCCAGTTGTCTCAATTTATAATCTTGGTTTCCGATAGGTAAAGTAGTTCGGAATTCCAAGGGTGTGTTTAATGAAAGGTTTCCCACAACTCAGGACAATCAAGACTAATACAAGATTACAAGCAAAAGCTGTGGCTTTCCACTTTTCGAACACTTAAACTGTGCTCGCATCATGCTGGCTACAATTCTGGGCAGTCGTTTGCTGGGCATTCGACGTGAGCTTGCAGGTAGTATAAGTGCAATAGCGAGGCAGAATAAAGTATTGATATTCTCAATAGCAATATGGCTCGATATAGCCATGTCCGTTTGTCTGTATTAATTCCTAGATCTCTAATATAAGAAAAGCAGAGCAACAAAATTTATAATGTATACTCCTGCACGTAGATCAAGCTTGTATCGAGTTTTTGCAAAGCCGACTTCCGTCCCCATAATAAAAAAAATCCCTCAAAAATATCGGATTTTGCTTCGAAACTCACATTTATATTCCAGACATTGATAAAATCTGAAATTTTCAATAAGGTCGGTTAATAAATAGCGCAATATTAATAATATCACCTTTTGTCATACATTTGGGCTGCGATGTATATGGCGATTGTTATAAAAAATGTGTTGCCTACTTTTGGGCTTTTCCCTACGCTTTAAACATTTCTTCCGCTAAGTAACCGAATATTTTAAGCCAGCGTACTTGAAAGTATTTCAGTTCATTCCAGCAATGACTCACAACTCTATTAACTACATATTGCCAAAAAAAAAAGCCTCACCATCAACAAGCAATTTTAATATCCTGGCCCACCACAATCCAATCAAAGCACTGAAAGTGGCCAACAACTGAAGCACCTATAATTGGACAACTTCTACAGATGGAGGACTTTTCATGTCAGTTTGAGCGATTCTCATTTGTATTCGCACACAAATATTGACACACAAATGTTAATTATCACAAAAGAGGCTCAACCGACACACACACACACCCAGACTCGACATTAAATTTAAAGCGTTGACAAAGTTTTGCACTTTGCGGTGTCCTGATTCAGGACCATCACCTGCTCAGACTCAGGCTAACATGTCGAAGTTTTTCATTAACCTGACTCGTCCAGATACACATACGCACAATGGCAGGCAGCTGCTGTCCATGTGAAGAGCGTTAACTTGTTTTCCTGGAACACAACCGGTTGACTCTGCTGTTGCTGCCAATTCTGTTCAGTTTTCCCCTATTGGAGACTATCGAAGCGTGCCGGTATTTAATTATCATTTTTGTGGTTATTTGACAATGTTTGGGAAACTTTGTGTGGCTTCAGCATGAATGTTGATATTTAATGATGAAAATTTCCAGCGAAGAGCTAAAGTGCAACTAGTAAACTTTTTTTTCTTTTCATTTAAAAGTCAATGTGCTTGAAGAGCGTAACCCAGGCAGCCAAAGCAATCAAGGCGATTGCCCAACGCCTCTCACAAATCACAATATGCACGAAACTCTTTGAATTGCCAGCCAGAACATGCGCTTGACATAATTCCTTAATTACCAAAGTTGTCATACGCATTTATATGTATGTAGGTAAGTTACCATAACAATTTGTTAGTGGTTGGCTTACTCTTATGTGTGTGTGTGTGTAGTTCCTGTTGTCTGTTGGCAGGTAAGTGAAGTTTACAAAGTCATGACCACCTGGGTAGAAGTGGAAATGTTTGTTGCAATTTCACATGAGGATGAGGATGGGGTAAACCATGCTGTGCTCAACTCTTATGCAATGAAGAAGGTTGGCCTTGGGAAAAAAAAAAACATATGAAGAGCAGGTATTAAAATATGTTTGAGATTTTAATAAGCAACATATTTTCAACAGAATCATGTTTAAGTTAGGGACTTTTATTGTCTTTGTATAAATGTACAACAAATTAGTGAGTAATTCGGAGTCAGACCACTCGACTGCAACGCTCTTGACGGTTTTCGATTAAAGACGGCTGATAAGGTTGGTTTTTTTAATTTTTAAGGTTGGAAAGATGGAGTTTAATAATTTTGATTTCACATTATTTTCTGCCCTGTTACCCACATATCCACTTGAATGCTTCTCAAACGCATTCTGAAATGGGCTAACCAAATATCTTATAATTAGTTCCATTTCATGGAACAGTTTGTTTGTCCTGCAGCAACTGCAGTCAGTTACAGATTTCATATCCAACATCACCTGTCAATTTGGGCAAATGATGGCAACAGACGGAGTTGTCAGAAGCAGCAGCAGCACAGTACATTCGATTCTTTGCCAAACTGGTGATTATGATGTGGCCCTATCCCACCCCACCCCACCGCTCCTTTTCTCATGATATTTTCTTATTTGCAGCCGCGCATTGCATTTCCTTCCGCCTTTTGCTTTGGCAATGCGGTTGCAGGTTGCTCGTTCCTGCTGGCATTTCAATTTCAATTTGCTAACGGAAACCTGAAGCTGAGGCGTTGCCCGTAACAACGCTGTTTGCCATTTTGGTAGCAGCAGCAGCAGCAGCATCGGGTCCATGGCCACCAATTAGGGGTAGAATCCAATTGAAATGGGGAATTTAATTAAAATATTTTACATAATTGTCTCACATGATTTTCGGTCAACAATCAAGTTTAATAATTGCTACAGCAACGAGCTATGCAAATTTCAATGTAAATTCATTAAAATATGCCCCAGAGAGTGTGGCTTCATACAAGGACCGCAGAAATTTGTCAAAATGTAATTTACACCTGTTTGGGCATATGCAAATAACCTGAATAGTGTGTGTGTGTGTGTGTGTGCGAGCGGGAGAGAGAGCAAGTATCATCAATCCAAAGCTCTGCCCCAAAAAGTAGACTACAAAAACCGAGATAACAATTTAACTGGGCAAAAAGTTGAGCCTGACCGTGTTGTAGATGATTGCAGCAAATTGCCAACGTAGTTGTTGACTTTTGACCATGTGTGTGCACTGAAAGAAGTTAAAAAACTTTACCACAGTTGAATGGTTTTTCTTATTAAAGAAGGAGCATAGTAAGAAATACTTATAATTTCAAGTAGATTTGCCTCTTAAAGTTTTTAATTCAAAATATTAGTGGTATTCCTGAAAGTTGATTTGCTTTCGTTTACACACATATACAATTTGACAGATTCAAAGAGGAAGGGCAGATTAAAATTGTAAAAGAATTTGTAACTTCGAACTTTCTAGGAGAGCTGTGCAGATAAGTAACCATGAACATCTTTGACCATGTCAAGCAGTTCTCTAAGAAAACTGTCACACTCGGGGGACAGAAATCTCTAGAGATTTTGCCGACGGTTGGTTTGTAAATCTCTCAAAAAAATCGTCGGTGCCACAGAACTTCGAGAGATTTCATTTTCCTATTAGAAAATCTAGTTAGAACAGCAGATGTTCCAATTGAAGTTCCATCTCTAAATACAGGGCTGAATCTCTCGCCAAAAAATTGCCCTTTTTTCAGTTATGGTCTAATGTGATGTTTAAATGAAATTTTTTGATTGTGTAATATGTTTTATGTTGCATTTTTAAAATATAGTTCAAATTGAATTCATATTCTTCATTAATATAAAGCAAAATTTAAAAATTTGTTCGCGCCAAACATCAGGTATAAATTGCAGCCCTTAATCCGCTGTTTGTCAAGTAGATGGCGCTGAACATTGATAGGTGGAGCCACTTAAAAAGCGATTGCAGAAATCTCCTAACAACACACGGGAGGTTTGAAACCAACCAAATGAAATTTCTGTGGCACCTAAGAAATGGAATAAGGTTGGAGTTTGGTTGGAAGAGCACCCCCGACTAAAACGAAAGCAAATCGAAATCAGTTTCGAAGCTTTTTTTACGAAATCAATTAGTATGACCTTAATTTCCTTGCATTTTCTGGGCACACAGCTCATTTTGACTTCGTGGTTAGCTTTGAGATAGATAGCTCGTTGAGATAGCTTTTGAAACTGACGGATGAGATAGCATAGAAACAGAGGGACAGACGGACGGACGGACAGACGGACAGACGAACATGTCTATATCAACTCAGCTCGTCTTGCTGATCAAGAATAGACATTAAAGACATGTTTAAAGTTATTCTAAAGGCTAGGTGTATAAACCGTCAGCCTGATCCTCAATACCACCCTCATGCTAGTACTACACACGGCTGCCAAGCTCGTCGCAAGATACCGCATCGTTCCCAGCATAAAGATGGATTAAAGATCCCGCTCCAATTGTTACTCTAATTAATACTATTTAGATTATACATTATTAACTCCCTAGGCATTTGATTTTATTATAAAATATTATTATTACTATCGTTTTCTTTTTGTATTTTAAATCCTATAATGTTTAAAAATCCTCCGCTACAATTCTGTGCCGGTACCGTAATGCTGCAGCAACGTAAGAGGAGAGCAACGTTCAATTTGCTCCATTTAGGAGATTCAAGATCATATCTCTTCCAAAAGCTGTTCCCCCAAAGTACAGTTGCCTCGTCTCTGCTAAAATGGGGCAGTCGACTAGGAAGTGTATAATATCCTCACGCACCCTCATATTACAAAGCGAGCAATTTCCAGTCCTTATATGAGGTATGGAATTTAGTGCCAGGATTTCACCACGCGCCATAAAAATTATTCTGATTTGATCGATTGTGTATTCATCCGAGAAGTAGTTGATTGCTCCAAGCTCGTAATTTAGTTCCCTTCCTAGCAGGCGAAGGGAGCTGCACATCGCCTTATAAATTTGTCCCTGTAGCTCTCACCCATCCTACGTACAATTCGGTCTGACCACCGTGCCACCACCACCACCGACCAAACGTAAAGGTACGGATAGCTTTTCCGCCAGGTTTTTCCACTCTCGAAACTGTTGTAATTGTTCTCGCAGTAAATACGAAGATACAATCTTTGGAAGTCGGTGATCGGGCATTCGCATTACCTTTTGCATGTACTTGAAGTGGATGTCTGCTGTGTATACATGAAGAGGCGAAAGTCCAGTGTCCAGATATATCATTCTGTTTGGCGTATACTGAGGCAGGCGGAACAATCTTTTAATGAAATACCTTAAAAGACATTCTACTTCGTTGAAGTGGTACAACCCCCACACTTGAGCGCCATAGGTCATAATGGACCTCGCCGCTGCTGTAAAGAGTTTGATTGCCTACTTTGGAGTCTGCTAATTTGTTTGTTAGTTGCAGGTTGAATCTCGCGTTGTGGTTGAAGTAAACTCCAAGATATTTGTAGCTTTTAACAACTTTTAGCTCGACGCCATTTAATTGCCACTTTTCATCTCTTGCAAGTCCTCTCCAGTGTTTTTTAAACAGGAGAATCTGCGACTTCTCCATATTTATTGTGAGGTTCCAGAGCACACAGTAATTATGCAGCGCATCAATTGTTTTTTGCATACTTCTGGGTGAATCTGATAACAAAACTATATCGTCAGCATACAATAAGGCCTTGCAAAGTTTGGTTAAGATAGCTTTAAAACTGACGGAGGAGATAGCATAGAAACAGACGGACAGACGGACATGTCTATATCAACTCAGCTCGTCATGCTGATCAACAATATATATACTTTATGTGGTTGGAGATGCTTCCTTCTCTGCGTTACAAACATCCAAGAAAAAAATAGCTGGTTTCTCACGCTTACTTGAACCAAGACCTTTTCGTTCTAAGATACACATAGTTAAAGCTTTTGGCATGCCCGCTTAGCTCACTCTGCCAGCAGGCATCATTTTTTAGATGGAGAAAGTTGCTGCGCTGGATAGGACATCTCTCTCGTATGGATAAGGATGCTCCAAATGGGGGAATAAGGCGAAGGCGGCTCTACTACGTTTACCTAAGAAGGTGAAAGGATAAGTACATCATAAATTGTTATTGACTTTGGAATCATATAACTGCACATAACTTTTTTACTCATTGAACATCGAAAATAATGCGGCGAAAAGCAACGCTAACCTAGCTCCTGCGGTCTAGAAGTGATTGTCGCTGCTCTAGTGGGACTACAAAATTTTCTTTAAAACCCCTTTCTCGTCTGCTACATAAATTTTACTTGTATAGAATCTGCTTACCAATAAATTTTTGCACATCGCGTAGATAAGACCACTTGTAATTCCCAAGTTCGAATTCGGTCATATTTCATTTGAATACGACAAAGAACAGGACGTTTTTCGACTCTTTCAAACAGCCTCAGAAATCAGGATCCAGCTTGTTGAAACTGTTCAAAATACTCTAGCTGAGCTTTCCTAAGACTAGAAATAAAAAGCTCTGAAAAACAGATAACAGTTTGTAGTGGGATAAGGTATATTAAGGTCCTTCTATACACGGCCACTCTGGCAGCATCCGGTGTATTCTATTCGGACAACATTAAATTGGAAATTAGTTCAAAATTTTAATCATTAAGGGCGCGCGCACACATGTGCCTTAATGATGAACTGACGGCAGCTTATCTTTCAGATGCAAGAGTGCGCGCGCCCTTACGAAATTTTAGAGTCTTGATATTTTCTATATCTTCTTTCTTTTATTAATTCTGGTTAAGACAAGAAATCAGATATTTTAAGTTCTTCACAAATATTTTACAGAATCACCGATGCTTTCATTTATTAGTTTCTTTTGACGATTATTGTTGGGATAGTTGGGATTGAATTTTATATGTGAGAACCGTTTTCTGAGCACTTTCTAAATATGTTTGATTATTTTAAACTTACGAAATCCTGCATGAGTGCATTAACGTGTACTATAAATTTATAAATACTAAAAAAAATGTAGTAAGAACATATTTTTGAGTCGAACCCCTTCTGATATCAGGTTCAGGTTCGGACAGAAAAATTTGTTCTGCTCCGGTTCGGGTTTGGTTCGAGCTTCCCAAAAATGCCGGAGACTCCGACTCCAAAGCGGTTTATCTCTGAACCTGTTTGCAGCCCTGATTGTCATATCTATTAGTCTATTATCGATATACAATCTAAGGTCCCTTTGTTATCGATAAGTTCTGGCGATGACCAATAAACTCTAGCCGACTCAGTCCTGATCGAGCATCGAAAGAGATAACAAGCGTGTTTCTTAAGTTCTGCCCCAAGGGTCATTTGTCTCCCACAAGTTTAACGCATTTATGTACAAATCACAAAAGTTTAAGCTCCGAAACTAAAAAATATTTTAAGAGTCATCGTTTTTAGACCTTGAAGTGAAGGACAAACGGAACATATCATTTCTGCTTTTCCATTTAGCTGTATTCTTAAATACTTTTACTTCATTTGTGTTAACTTTCTTTATAAAATTTCTATTTGAAGTCCTATTCTTGAACAGAATTTTTTTTACCATGCCCAAAATTGATGAAGCAGCAACTGTTTCACTGTTTTTCTCAGTGTACGCTTGTGTATCTTTGACCACTTATCGCTGGCATTCAAATTTTTGCCGCTGCAGTTGGTTCGTTCTCTCACTCTCGCCCTTTCAGCATTTTCTGCGTTTTTCTTGTTTGTTGCTTTGTCGTGGATTGATAGCTTTACTACCTTTGATTTATAACCTCCTGGCTGTCCTGGGCATCACATAACATGGACAAGCCTGCTGGCTGCAACTAAAACTAATCAACAAAAGCGGAAAAGTTGCACTTGACATTGAAATGTTGGCATTTATTAGCATCAAGATTCAGTTGCTTATTGGAAATGTAGGCGGGAGACTGTTCACATGACCCAGGAAATAGGTGCTCTGCTTGTCCTTGATGGCAAAGAAGAAGGGATGATTAACCGTAAACTGGTAGGTCACTTCACCCTCCAGGTAGGATTCCAGTTGAGCCTTAATAACTGCAAGTTTAAGACTAAAGTTAACCGCAAAACTGAAGGCGTAAAGACTTAAAGACTTACAGGTGGCTCCAGTGGCCGTGGTACCCTTCTCGTTGACCTCTATAAACGCCTTGTGCTTGACCTCGGAGATGTGCAGGGGAGCTGAAGCTTTCAGCAGGCTGCCAAAGTTGGCCTGGCTACCGAACATGGACTTGAGACCCAACTGGAAGTGAATAATATTATTTAAATTTTCCCATTCTTATCTCTGTCCACTTGCCTCCTCCAAAGCTGGTTGCAGTGAGATTTCGTATTCATATTTGAATTTGGGCAGCTCCACCTCAACTTTTCGTCTGCTCAACTGTCCACTTATCTCATTCAAATCCCGGCCATTCAATTGCTCCTCCAGTTGCTCCAATCCTTGTTCTTCCTGCGGTAAAATAATTAAAAACACAATATCCGTACCTTCGTAGGGCAATTCCAAAGCTTTTGCCTTTAATTCGGCCAACTCGCCATACTGAAAGTAATCCGATTGATGCATAGTATCCACTTTCACCTTTTGACCTCCGCGCACGGTAAAGAAGCGCGGAGCCGTGGAGTATTCCGCAAAGCTATTGAACCAATCGGCCTTGAAGTAAATGGCATTGATCAGAATGGCCGCGGTGTCCGCGTTGAGGCTGTCCGGAGCGATGAGGTTCTTGATTTGCTGCTGGGTCTGCTGTTCCACCCATGCGTTGATGTGTTGAGCCGTTTCAACGCCCTGTGAAAAATTCACATTCACCGCCGAAGCGTTGAAATTTTTGCTGACCAAATCTTGATAGGCCGGGGCCAGCTCGAATTTCTGGGCCACATAAATCCGATTGGCATACTTCAATTTCATCGCACCCTCCTTGGAGAGAAGCTCAGCAAATTGCTGGGCAACTTCAGTTTTGCTGATTGCCGCCTGCAATTCCAAACCCCGCTTCAGTTCATCCTCGGTAGAGCCATTGGCGCCCAGGTAGGTTAAAGCCAAACCAGTTCGAATGGAGGCGGGTGAAACGATGAGATTGCCACTGCTTTGGGATTTGGCCAGCTGGTGGTAGAGCTTGGATGCGAACTTGGCATCGCCGGAGGTGAAGGAGGAAAAGGAGGGGGAGGATTTGGTTGCCATGGCTAGTCCGAGCAGCAGCAGCAGCAGCAGCAGAAGTGTGACACCGGAGGCTGTGTGTGCAGAAAAGAAATGTAATGAGAGCGCCGGGGTAACACAACGCCAGCTTAACGTACTCAACATGATGATTAGGCAGTCTTAATGAGACTCGGCTTTTATACGGTTTCCAAGCATTGTTTGAACTTTGATTGTCATCCATGGAAATACTGGTTTCTTGGCAGTTATGTAAATGTCTTTGTTCTTTTTGTCAACTCACGTAAGGAAGGGTACATTAACTTTTAAATGGGTTAGTTAATAAGTTACTTATTCTCTCGCCCAAGTAACTCTCGCAGAGACTAGGTCCGGCCAAATGACGGGGACAGAAATATGTATGTGCTTGTGTGGGTGAGCGCTCTAGTGACTCTCTAGACTGCATCACTGAAAACAGGTATTTTAAGTTTGACGAGAAGATTTATACCCAGCTTAAAGGACTACCAATGGGATCGCCGGCTTCGCCAATTATCGCTGATATAGTAATGGAAGAGGTTTTAAGTCAAGTAACAAAAATAAGACTTCTTACCAAATATGTAGACGACTTATTTGCAGTAGTGAAAGAGGACGACATTGACGAAATACTTAAAAAACTTAACAATTACCATAAAGACATAAAGTTCACGATGGAATTAGAAGTTGACCAAAGGCTACCGTTCTTAGATTCCATAGTACTTAGGAAGGACAACACATTAAAACTGGATTGGTACCAAAACCAATGGCCTCCGGTAGACTGATAAACTACCATTCTAAGCACCCCAAAAAACATCATACTTAACACAGCACGAAATTTCATTAGAAAAGTGTTAGAAGTGAGTGATCCAATTTTTCATAAAAACAACAAAAAACGAATAACAAAAATTCTCAAATCAAACAATTTTCCCTCACACACCATATATGGCCTATTGAAGAAGAGTGAAACCGAGAATATGACACCAAAGGAAATAACACCTAGGATATATAAATCGGTTGTATACATACCATCTTTTTCCGATCGTCTGATACGTTCTGATTGCTATAACAAAGACAGAGTTGCCATAGCCCATAAGCCGATACACACAAATAAAATATTTTTTACGAATACAAAGAGCAAAATACCGACGCTGGAAAAAAGTAACTTAATCTACAAAATCCCTTGTGCAGGAGACGGAGCCACTGTATGCGAGAAGGTATATATTGGCACGACAAAATCGAAATTAAAAACTAGACTATCCGGACACAAGTCAGATATAAAACGAAGAGACGAGACACCAATCCAAAAAACAGCACTGGCGGCCCACTGTGCTGAGAGCAGACACACAGCTGATTTCGCGAATGTGAGCATACTACACCAGGAACAACAATACAACAAACGGTTCACTTTAGAAATGTTGTACATAATCTCAGAGCCTACTCGGATGAACTTCAAAGCAGATACGGAAAATTGCGCTCACATATACAGACATTTACTTGACAAAATACAGACACCACTTGACCATAGCAATAAGAAAATAAACTCAGTTTCAAACTCCGCAGCTGACTGATTGGACGCTGTTGCTCTCTGTATGTAAACATTTTGTAAACTTTTGTTTTTGTATCAAGTGTAAAAAGTTCGTGTTTTCTTGTGTTATTGTTTATACAGCCCTGATGACGATTGCCGACGGCAGATCGAAATATATTGGAGATAAAAATCAAAGTGTGTTTTATTCAACTATAAAGCACATAAAATATTCACGACCTTGAGCCTGCTATCAACTATTTCTAAAATAACCAAGAAGAGGTCGCCAAAACCAACAAATATTAAGAAATTGGTTTATGGAAAGTAAGCTGGATTTCTAGAGCTTACCCAACTACAAAATTTTAAGCTTGACTTGGTACAGAATGTTTAGGACTTTGTCTTAATCTATGGAAGTTCTACGACTGTAGTCTCAAAATCAAGGTTGCAATTCTCTAAGATGTAGTAAAATATTTGTTTTGGTGGTAATCACATATTACAATGTCCCAGGTACGGTTCGCGAATTAGTTCCTATATTTATTGTAGCACGCTCGTCTTTATTTGTATCGAAGAGGACGTCAATTAAAACTCCAATGAACCGAATATGTTATTGTTTCGGCTCAAAAGGTTTATGTCAAGGTAGCATATACCTTCTACGCGCATAACTATTAGAGTTCTACAGCAGTTCCGGTCCGGACGTTCAAACTTGTGGTGAAGCATAATATTCTGTTCGCAATGTTCAGAACACTGAAGGCAGCCTAATTGTACTAATTGGTGACAATCTCGTATTGTTTAGCAAATGATAAATCTGCCGTAAATCTAAGCAAAAAATTTGTGTGGGACCTCCATTAGCAAAGATATTATATTTATTAAGACACCGCTAGTGAAGAATGATTAAATCGCAAAAAGGCCAAGAAGAGTCAAAAGTAGTAAAAAGCACACCAAATCATACCAGATGCGATGCATATATGGTCAAAGAACCGTAAATTACTTCACAAAAAAGTTTTTCCAGACAAAAAATGTATACTCAAAACTGAATGACTGTGATAATATACCACGGATGACCAATATAAAATTAAATTATAAAAGAACCGTGGTCGACCACCAATTCTTCATTATTCGCGATCCATTGAGGAAAAATAATTCACAAATTTTTTAGGTGGCTTACCTTAAAGTAAACACTTTCCATATCAATCACCCCTTGACCAAAAATTCTGCAAAATTTTAGAGTTTTCTAACCTTGGAATATACACATCTGTTGGGCACATTTTGATAGTTTAACTTTGAGGACCCAGCGTAGGTCATCCGTGGTATACTATACTATCTATAAGTATTCATTTTTTGTCTGAAAAAACTTATTTCTGAAGTATTAAGCGGTTCTTTGACCATTGACAACCTTTAACGTAAAATTGCGCTCATGCATCGCATCTGGGATGATTTAGTTTGATGTTTACTGTTTTTGACTCTTCATGGCTTTTCGCTACTTAATCATACTTCAGTAATGGTGTCTTAGTAGATATTTTTGTTAATAGAAGTCCTCACACGAACTATTTTCTTAGATTTACGGCAGACTTCCCATCTGCTAGACAATACCATATAGATCCATCCAGTATTTAGGCATGCTATTCCGTCTGAAATAACCCTTTTTAAAACGAGTGAATTTGATTCATATTGAGGTAAAACATTTGCGAGACTCGATTCTGGACCTGCTTGCAGTCTTGTTTATTAACAAGTTAATATTCTCAATATTTTTTTTTTCGAAGCCAAAATAAGTCGATTTTTAATATTGTACCAGCTTAGAGAGGTCTTAAAAAAAACCTCAATAATGTTTAAGCCAGGCACGATTCAGATTCGGGTTCGGAGAGTCATAAATTTCAATAGTTAGGCTACCAAAACCGTAATTGTTGTAAGAATTCGCTTCTCAACGAGTTTACAATCCTGATTAAGGTATTGCTGATTGCCTAAATGAAACCATTTTAGCATTTTATAAACCTGAAGAGAAACCTAAGAGAAATTTGTACTTTCCACACACAAAGCAGCGAAAGCATACAAATGAGGCATTCAATTTAAGAGTATACACAATTTCTAATGTTTCTAATCGCTCTACTTGGTTGTCTCTCTCTTCTCGCGCTCTTTATTTATTTGTGTACATTTTTGTACTAATCTTTGGCGTCTCTCAAAATATGTTTACAGTTGGTGATGTCATTTTGTTTATATTTTTTTTTTATTTACATATTAAAGATTGAAAATTGAAAACAATAATAAAAGGTGAATACCCGAAACTGCAAATATTAGTCTTAATTAATATTACTTACAGATTTAAGAAATTTGTAGGTCTTTCTGTACAAAAGTCCAACGATGTAAAGGCAGCTACATTAGAAATCAAACTAAACATTTATGTTGGAGGCCTAATATAACCAGCTGGTGTCTCAATTTATGCTAATTGAATGAGATATATGAGGCATTTCGCCGGCCTTAAGTGATGTTTTGGGTTCTCTAATTAATAACCTAACCAAAAATAGACACAATTACGAAACAACTAAAAATATTTTTTTTACAAAACTCTCTCCAAGAGAGTCTCTCCGTTTATTGACTAGCCAAAGTGGTTGCCTCCGGTCTAACATAGCGACCTGCAAAGAACACAGCTTGACTGTTGCGTATGTAGAAAACAAAGGGATGATCCACTTTGAATACTTTCATATTCATGTTCAACATCATGGGCACAATTTTCATAACTAAAAAAAAATAAAAATTATAAAAAATATTTCTCCTTAGCAATTCTTGACTTACAAGTAACAGCCGCTGCCTCAGATCCAGCCTCATTCACATCAATATATCCACGATGTTTGGCCGCTGATATCCTCTGACCCGTTTCGGTGGTAAACAGACCGCTCAAATTGGCCACCGCTTGGTCAAATATCTCTGTTATGCCCAGCTTTAAATAAAATTTAATAATATAATTGAACTTATACGAATTTTTAATTTTACCTTTTGCATTATGTCCTTGAGATCCACATCGTATTGTATGCTAAACCTGGGCAAAAGTATTTCCACATCTTCCATAGACATTTTGTTATCAATATCTGCCAGATCTACCGTTTTCAATTTCTTCTCCAACTCCAATATGCCGCATATCGAGTTTGGCAATATGATGAGCATCGAAATATCCGAATTCTCATAGGGCAGCTGCACTGCTCGGGCGTCCAACTCGGGTAATTCGGCATATTTGAATTTGTCTTCCTGATACATCATGTCCACTGGCACTTTCAGATTTTTATCCACATGAAAACCCTCCGCAAAAGTAGATTCGGGTGTAAAAGGCTTCTTCCACTTGCCCTTGAAGTACAGAGCATTTATTAAAATGGCACTCGTCTCCTCATCAACCGCATCTGACTGTAGTAGCTCTTGAATCTTATTTTCTGTTTCCTTTTCGACCCATTGATTGATTTGTTGTATCACTCTTAAGGCATCACCAAATTTTACTGCCAACGCTTGGGATTGAAAGTAATCCTGGGTGATCTCATTGAACTCGGGGTGCAAAGTCAAGGTATCATTGACATACAAACGATTCAGTGACTTAAGAATGGGACCCCTGTCACCGTAATTGCAAGCAGTGGTCCAAAATTCACCAAAAGTTCTAGCTATATGATGTCTATCACCCGGTCCCAGTTGCAGTCCCTCACGTAGTTCCTGAGCTGTGGATCCGGCAGCTCCCATGAAGGCCAAGGTGAAACAGCTTTGTATAGAGGCGGGCGAGACAATCATGTTACTACCTGGCTCATGATTTTGTTCTACGTTATCCTTGGTTATAATATCCAACAGATTCCGGGAAAAGGCATTTCGACTCTCATGTGGATGGAACATATCTGTGCAAATAGTAGGTTTTCTTTAAAAAAAAAGGTAAATAATTATTTTCTTATTGTATCAGATGACATGGAAATAAATGTTAACTTGAATGAAAAATGTACGAAACTGAACTTATTCCACAGAAAAAATATCATGATAAATGCCCTTCAAAGTATTCAAGCTTTATTTCCCTTAATATTTATCTATTTGAACTAGATAGTCAATAGACAGTATAAAGTTAAAGCATTTAAGGGTATTCAAACTACATAGATGTCAAGGTAAATGTAGAATGTCTATGAAAATTCTATAACCAATGTCATTTTTCACCGAAGTATCGATAGTGAACTCCACTTTGAATAAATGGAAAAAAATTCACCCCCTAAGTGAAAAGTAAGATCCAAACGCATTTTTTAAGCTACACATAACAAAATAAAGTAAACTGATTTTACAATTTTGGAGTATCCCCTCAACAGTCAGAAATGGACGCAAGCTGATTTCATTCGGAGAGGTTTAAATTCATTTTCCAAAATCGGTATGAAAATTAACCAATGACTGCATACTAATCTTTCGAAAAATTCATCCGCAAAATTTGCCAAAATTTCAATTGAGTACAGTAAACGTTCTGAAATATTGGGAAATTTTAAATTTTTCATAAAACCTAAGATTATTATGAAAATTTAATTTGTAAAGAACAAATAAAAAAATCGCGAAATAACAAAAATTCACATTTGAGCTTAGATTATCATAAAGAAGCGTAAACCGGCAAGTAAAAGGAAGCAGTAGATGATATGTTCAAGAAAATCAAAGGACCTAAGACAATCATAAAGATTAGCATCAATTAAAGACGCGTAAACAAGAGGCAAGGCTGTCGGCTGAAAGCCATGCCTGGATTAATTTATTTTGTTCACCATAACCTAAATGTTCACTGTACAACTCGAGAGAAGAAATAAGTTACTGCTGCTACTACAAGAGGTTTAGTCCAAAAGCTGCGAAATTTGTCAAATTTTGCATTTGAGTATTTACGAAAGAGCAGGCGTAAACAAATAAGAGGCGTAGATTGAATAATCCAAAATGACCAAAGATTGTTATGAATTCAATGGATGGCAATTTAGACGGATAAATAGGAGGTGTAGATGGAACGGCTCAAGGAATCGCAAACTTTGCGACTTTTTTATATGACCAAAAATAATTTTGAAGACTTAATGGACGAGTTAATATAGGAAGTGTTAGACGTACTGTAAATTAATAATTGTGCTTGGATTTTTAGCAAAATTTACAAAATTTTATGAGTTTTGGGAATCATTAAGATTTGATAGACGGCGATTGGTTCGATACTACGGTCCAAAAAGTCGCGAAATTTTTAAACCTATTTGTACAATGTGGATCAAGATCGATAGACTATCACAAAGATTTAATTGGTGGCAACTAAAGACGGGTATATAGGAGGTGATTGTCGATCGTCTTAAAAAAATTTTGAACATTTGCTTAATTTTAATATGAGTTAAGATTGTTACGAAGACCTGTAAGCCGACGGCTAAATAGAAGATAGATCATACTGTTTCGGAAAAAAAAATTCTTAAGCTTAGTTTTGTCTTTAAAATTCTTAAGGGTGTGTAGCAACGCACGCCGGGCACATCATATGGAAATATATATTTCAAAACAGTTTGATTGTAAGAAAATAATGTTCCGTACATGGTAAACTTCTATTTCTTACCATCTCTGAGATCAGGGACGGACAGACAAATGATCCCTTCTCCCTGTTACATACTTTTGCCCGAACTTAATATTCTTTGTGTACATTGGTACAGAGTATTGAAAGAGAGAGAAAGAGAGAGAGAGAGGGAGACTCCTTGGTCGGTCAACGCTGAGTTATGTTCGATCTAACACATAAACTATGGATTAAAAAAACTTTGACTTCAGCGCCCGATGCTTTAAGGTATGAGCTAAATATATTCAACGCTGAGTTTTGTTCATTCATTAAATGTGAGCTAGAGCTTTGGTGTAAGAGGGAGTCAGGAAAACTTAGATTTGCACAACTTTATTTTACCGTTTTTACCTGTTATTGAATTGTTCAGGGTATAATTAATTTCTTTGGCATGCACTTGACTGAATCTCTCATAACAAAATGTGCTGTTGAGCTGTTTATTTTTTACACACTGTAGTTTGGTCGATTGATTATTATCAGATATAACACATCTGGGAAATTTTAATTAAATGATAAATAAATGAAGAGTCTGTTGATAACACGAGCCTTCTGAAGTGGGTCACACTTTTATATGAGTTTTACTTCAGTTTTGTTTTATTTCTGAAAAATTTTTGCCAAAATTGTCAAATTATTTGTTGATTTTATTAGATTTTGAGGTAAGTAAAACACAAACTAACTAAACAGCTGTACGGAGTGTCACCGCGACAGACACATTGTCTACTTGGAACGATAAGTTTCGGTTAAGTGAAAGTTACCTCAAAACGTCTCTCTGCACTGCGGTTTGATATACAACTGACGAATATTTTTTTGCTGGGCGCTTCCAGTGTGAGTCAGAGGTGTGGTGTACCCATTTAACGGGCAGCGATTAGATAAAATGCCAGAAGAGTCACTGCTGAGCGGGCGAGAGTAAAGAGAAATAAATGTTTCAACAGAAGATAAGCTGCCAAGAACTTAATACTAAAACCTAATCGTTCTCAGTTTTGGTAAGTCAAAGTGTAGCAAATGGAAGTAAAATTTTGATATGCTCAACTTCTGTTCTAGAACTTTACCATGACAACTGAAGCTTTCGCCGAGGATCTGGAAAAATTTTCCTCTCGTGTTTATGCCCAACTAACTAGCTCCAATGCCAACCAAAATATCATATTCTCCCCCCTTTCCTTACAAACCTGTATGGCCATGCTCAGGATGGGTGCCGAGCTTAAAAGTTTGACGGCCAATGAGTTGGACTTAGGACTTTGTTTCAGTTCTAGCGATGCTGATCAAATTGCCGCCCGTTTTGATGCTATCCTTAAGGCTTTTCACAACTCCCCCGTTTTGAAAATGGCCAATAAGTTGTTTATTATGAAAAACTATCAATTGCGCCAGGATTTTCAAAAGATTTTAACCCAACAGTTCCATTCCCAGCCGGAACATTTGGATTTTTCAGCTAGTTCAGCTGCTGACACCATCAATAAATGGGTGGAGTCTTCCACAAATAATCTGATCAACAATATCATCAGTCCAGCTGCTCTAAATGCCGACACTCGCCTGGTTCTCATCAATGCCATACACTTTAAGGGCCAGTGGGTAATTAAATTCGATGAGCAAAAAACACAGAAGGAGGACTTCTTTTTGAATGAAAAACAAAGCGTTAAAGTGTCCATGATGAATGTGGAGAATCAATTTCTTTATGCCGATTTGCCAGAACTAGATGCTACGGCTTTGCAAATGAATTATAGAAATACGGATTTGTCCATGTTGATAATATTGCCGAATAAGAAAACAGGACTGACGGATTTGGAACAAAAACTTCAGTCTACCCCTTTGAAGACTATAACCTCAGCCTTTTTTATGGAAAAAGTTAAGGTTAAAGTGCCAAAATTTAAGTCTGAATTTGAGCAAGAGTTTACAAATGTTTTTAAAAAAGCAAGTTGGTTGTTATTTTGAGTTGAGGATTTTGTTCTTAAAATTGATTTCAATTTCAGCTGGGCATTAACCGCATATTTGATAATGAGAATGAACTGGGCAAAATGTTGGAATCGAATGAGATAATTAAGGTCTCTCAAATTATACACAAGGCATTCATAGAGGTCAATGAGTTGGGCACTGAAGCGGCAGCCGCAACGGGTAAGTTTATTAGAGAAATGGTAAATGTTTACCAAAGTAAATACATATTAAACTTTTTTAATGCAACAAAAATCACATCAGCTTAAAATCTGTTTTTATAGATTTAAATTGAACACATCCATTTACCTCAGTGAACCCTATTCAAATCATCAAAATAATTTGTCAAACAACAACAAACACAGAAAGAGATAATCAAAACCCCCGTTATGTGCAAGTGGTGTGAGTTTTAGAAATATAACAAAACATTTAATCTGCTACGGCACGGACTGAGATTAACATATATATCCATCTCCCAAAACATACTAAATAGGTTTAAGATTTTCCTTAAAAATGTAGTTTTTCCCAACCGAACAATGACCTGAGCTTCCCCAACCCAAACCTTCCAATCCTTTTAAATTGAAGGGACTTTATTAATCTTTCAATATTTTGCTCAGTTGGTTTAAAAGAAATGTGAAAAGATTTTTGTATAAAGGATCTTTTTGTACAAATCTTTTGTACTTGACTTTAATTTACTCAACTTACATGCGTAAAGCGTATACCTAAGACTCTCAACTGTTTTCGTACACGGTTTTTTGGTTATAAAATGAAAACGAATGAAGATTTTTGAAAACTATTATTTTTTTATTCGGCCCCTCAATGACATCTAAACAACCGTTCGAACTCATTTCGAGAGTTCAAAGAGGTCATCATCATGCCATGATCCCTTTTTGTAAAGCCTGCATCTACGGACATTATTTGCAACAAGAAGCCGCTACAGCTCACAAGGCAAAAACGACTGAAAAATGGCTGTACAACCATGTACCGAACTTCACAAGACCTGAATCCATTGGACTACAAACTATGGTCCGAACTCGAGGATTTGCTCTACTCGATACCCAAATATTGAGTCTTTGAAGCGTGGACAATTACTCAATGCAAGAATAAATGTGTACGCCCGACTGATATGGTGACATATTATCAACCCACAGCCTAAACGGCTTATACCACAGGATTGAGATTTGGCATAGACCTTCGTTTAGTTATGCAAGTTTAGTCGGAAAAGTTTGTATGGAAAAAAATTAAATTTTCATCCGATTGACTTCAAAGTTGGTTTGTAAGCATTGTACGCGAATTGATTCGACACGTGTTTTTCCGATTTCGGAAAATCCTCCCACGAGGAAAATGGGCGGACAATTCTGCATGCCAAAAACTATGTTTCATCCGATTGCCTTGAAACTCAGTTTGTAAGGACAGAAAACGAAATAATTGGAAAAGTGATTTTCTTATGTTGGAAAATTTAGCCCAATGGTCGGAAAATTACCGGAAAAAGCTGCATGAAATTAAATATTTTTCATCCGATTGCACAGTGGTCGCTCCCATACGACAAAAATAAAAAAACCGAAATCAAAATTTTACACTTTGAAGCATGTCGATCATATCATAAATAAATTATCTTTTTGAAACAAACGGGTTTTTTTAGTGTGACCATTTGCTCTTTGTAAAAAAATCCCTCAAAGTTAGACCTCGTGCTACGCATTTCAGTGCGTTGTGTTTTGTCTCAAAGTGACAAAAAAGTTAAAAGAAATCAAATTAACAAATTAAAGGTCCAATAGCTTCTTAATGATATGGATATCATTCGTACGGGTATGAACTATGATTTGAATTATTTATCACATGGTTTAATTTGGTATATCGTATAAAACAAAAGAAAATCATAATTGACCTTTTGTGAGTGAATTTCGTTTACTCTTTGTACTTTCCCTTAAGCTTTTAGTTGTGATGTCGATCGATTCCGAGGTATTTGTGTTTTGTTGTTTGTGCTTTCCATGTTATGTGCTCTGTGCATCTGTATGTTATTTTACGTTTTATTTATTATTACAAATGTTAATTTTGGTTCATTTGAATTGGCATCAGGCAATTATTTTCATTTTTATGAAAATATTTTTATGAAAATATAACAATGTACCAAAATACACCGAACCCTAAATTTTCATGCTTCGCAGCGGGGGCTATGAATTCATTTTAGACATGAGGTTTTTTCGTGAAATTTTCTTAGAATTCATCGCAGATTCCGAATCTGCTATACGCTTATCGCATCAAAAAATTTACCCGCCTTAATATATAAGTAAATGGGTGGTATGGGCGTATGACCACGCCCAATTTTTTCAAAATAGCTTTATCCTATTGTTAAAGGGTTACAGTTTAAATTATAAACCTGGAGGACAAGTATAACTATTTTTGTCGCATACTTCTAACAAGTCCGACCACTGTGGATTGGCTTGAAACTCGGTTTGTAGAATACAAAAGTATTTGAATGTGATTTTCTAATGTCGGAAAATCCGCCCCATGTGTGAAAAATCCCGGAAAATTCAGCATGAAAAAAACTATTTTTCACCCGATTGACTTAAAACTCGGTTTGTATGGACAAAATAAGAATTCATTTGCGTTTTCATTTTCCGATGTTGGAAATACCGCCGAGATGTGGGTGGTAAGTTGTTTTGGAATTGGGTGGTTTGTGGGTGGTAAGTGGGTTGTATGTAGATGGAAAGTGGGTGGTATGTGGGCGGTATGTGGATGGGAAGTGGGTGGGATGTAGGTGGAAACTGGGTGGGAATTGGGTGGAGAGTGGATGCGCATTGATTCTATACTGTTGAAGGCGCAGCGAAGCGCGACGGGTTATTTGCTAGTGATATATAAAGCAGGAAGGGCACTTTTTTAAAAGAAAACAAGTGAGAAAGTCGGTCAAGCCCGACTACACTGTACCAAAAGCAGGAGCTGAATGCAACCTTTCTGCTGCGCTCATCTCTAAGTTTCTCTCTCTCTCCCTCTCTCTTTCACTCACACGTTGTTCAATAAAAATGCGGTGTTGGTTGCGAGCGCATGGGAGGGGGGGGGGGGAGGCGGAAATTTATTTTTGGTCATAACTTGAGAACCGCTCATCCGATCTTTATCATTTCTTCGGCAAAATTATACATTTTGTTAAATACTAACTATTGGTACGAATCGTCTATCTTCAAAACTGTAGGAGATATAACGTTTTTTCCAAATTGCGGGGGCGGGAGGGGGCGTGGCAAAAATTGAAAATAAACTTGATCTGCCTGCAGCTATAAGAAGCATTTGTCCAATACATGTCAAACCTCTATCTCTTACCATCTCCGAGATCTGTTTGTTCATACGGACGGACGGACAGACGGACATGGCTATATCGACTCGGCTGTTGACGCTGATCAAGAATATATATACTTAATAGGGTCGGAAATGATTCCTTCTTCCTGTTACATACTTTTGCACAAACTTAATATACTCTGTGTACCTTTGGTACAGAGTATACAAATTAACGGGGAGTAGAAATACCAGAACCAAAGTCACTTGCTGCAGTGTTCTTTCATTTTTTCAGAAAGTTTATTATGCTGATCCATAGTAGAGTTGTGCCGATTTTGTTGAACTAGTTCAAATGAACTAGTCTTTAAAATGAACTAATGAACTAGGTCTTGGTTTTGAACTATAGTTCATATTTTGAACTATGTATTTCTCAGTTTTTGAACTATAGTTCATATTTTGAACTATAGTTCATTTGAACTATAGTTCATTTTTTGAACTATGGTTAATTTTTTGAACTATAGTTCAATTTGAACTATAGTTCATAATTTGAACTATAGTTCATTTTTCTTTACCACTGAAGCTAATTTTAAGGCGTTTACTCATTGTCTGATACATGAGATATGAAAATCTATTGGGCCTGCATTTAATAATGATTTTCTATAAATTTAACAAACTATTTACATTTAAAAAATTACATATAGCAGGACTTCGAGACTTTCATTTCTCAAAGCCAAAGTATGAGATTTTCGAGCCAACCCAGCAGCAGGTGCTAAGTGTTGCGTCCTCCTCGGCTCAGATTCTTCCATATGCTGTGGCCGCTTTGCTTTGCAATGTGTCCTTTACCCAAGAGTCCTGCTAAAGTTTCATTGATCCGCAGGATAAGCTGCTCCAAAATATATACTCTGGTGGACATGGGCACCCACGACCTTGAACCATTACAGGGAGCCTTCAGCTGCGAGGATTGGGCGTCAGAGGGAATCAAATTCAAACCGCATAACCAAACTCAGGAGATGACAGGTCTGCAGTTGATGGACTTATATGCCCAGCTTAAGCCACATCATTCGTGGCTCTTCCGTCTACCCAGTAATCTATGGTGCCAATCGTGTAGTTCTCTCACTGCTGCCCATCATTAATGGTGAACGATCGAAGAACCTGCCTAAGACCAAGAAGGTGTTTTTCGAGTGCACAGCCACGGATTTAGCCAAGGCCTAGGTGTTACTTTTTTTCCTCTTCGAGCATAGCCAGAAGTTGCCAGTTGAGCTTAAAGTGGTCCAACCAAATGGTAACACTCTCTTATTTAGAGGTAGTCGTACGTGAGGATGAAATTTCGGGCCAACGCTATTGGTATTAATGAGCCGGCTTCCCAACTGGCTGACATGTTAAGTTGAATTTACTAAGAGGCACGGGTTAAGGGTGACTCGCTGGTTGTGTAAAGATTCCCCCTGCGCGACATGTGTGATCCATGGCTGAGACATCTATAAAGATGTAGCTTTTCATTTTGCCTATAACAACATTAAGAAATCGCTGCTAACATTTATGTAGATAGTAAAACAGTTTAATCTCAACAAACTGACCGAGCAACTGCGCGAGCAAGCACCGAAGCACTGATTTTACGCGCACGCAAACTCAACAAATCCATCGAAACCAAGCCGACTGTGTATCATGTATCAAACAGTATTAAAATTTTCCTCAGTAGTTAAAATAATGAACAATAGTTAAGAAAACGAGCAATAGTTAAAAAAATGAACTATAGTTAAAAAAATTGAACTATAGTTCAAATGAACTATAGTTCAGAAAATGAACTATAGTTCAAAAAATGAACTATAGTTCAAAAATTGAACTATAGTTCAAAAAATTGAACTATAGTTCAAATGAACTATAGTTCAGAAAATGAACTATAGTTCAAAAAATGAACTATAGTTCAAAAATTGAACTATAGTTCAAAAAATGAACTATAGTTCATGAAAAAATGAACTAATGAACTAGGTCATTAAAATGAACTAAAATTTCCAACTCTAATCCATAGACAAATGATGATGTTTCACCCCCCCAAGATCCTATTCATATTCCTCCCAGATCCCACCCCCGATGCTACCCAGATCCCACACAGATCCTTTCCAGATAATACACAAATCCCAACCAGATCCCTTCCAGATCCCGCCCAGATCTCTTCCTGTTCCCACCACCATATCGCTGAGATTTCTTCCAGATCTCGCCCAGATCGCTTTCAGATCCCGCCCAAATCCCTTCCAGATCCCGCCCCTTCACTTCCCCCCTCTGGCCATTCTCTAGTGTGTGTGTTGGCTGGTAAACTCCAAAAACCAAAACAACACAAAATATGAATGACGTCAGCGTCACGTGACTCTGAAATCAAATTTACTCCTACTAAAATCGTCCGTACCGAACTTAAAGATGTTTGACATCAAAATAAACTATTTGTAAGAAACGCTAACGTAAAATGGGCTTAAGTCAAGAATATTCTTTTGACACCGAAAATACTTAATATTAGTATGAAATTGATTCTTTCTTTGTAAGACTGAGCTATATTAACCCATGAAAGTTCTCAAGACAATCCAAAAACGAGCGTAAGCTTATTAAAATAAGTCCAGATGTTAAAATTTCAAAATAAATTCTTTAAATTTTTTAACATTCATAGTTAAGGCCTCGAACGTTAGAAAATTCCTTTCGAAACAGTATTTCACAATAGAAATATGAGCATCTAAGCAAAGACAAGGTGATTCTAATTATATGAAAATTTGTTGTTTACAATACGGGGCTTTGATTCGGTACTTAGAAGTTAATCAAATTTTGTTTTGGTTTGTTTTTTTCGTTTATTTAACCATTCAGTTGCTGTTATGACTGCCAGAAGTATGCCAGCTCCACAACAGAAGCCAAAATTATTCTATGCCAATAGACCCTTTTATTATGCCATAAATGATGGACAATATGGAGGGCTTTTTGTAGGTAACTTTGTTGCTCTCTATTCAGATGAAGAAACCACCTGTGATTGTCTAGCAAAAACTAATACAAATCCTAGAACTGTTGCATGAGTAAGATGTGCCTCAATACAAAAAAAATTGACTTAAATCTTAAACATTATTATTTAAATTCCGCGAACATCTTCTGCCTTGTGATTAATAGAATGCTACAAAATGACAAACTCTAATCAACATTCTTAAAAGAAATTGCGACCTCAAATGGCTTGAATACTCACACAGAAAACACTTCTTATCAGTAAACTTAAAAATTCCCCGTATTCATTTAAATACCAAGTCAAGCTTCGTTTTGTTGATAAGAGTAAAGTGAAACTGAAATTTAGAAAATTGACGTGTAGAGACAACACAGTCTAGAACGCACTTTGAAAGCAATCAGTTGTCTGTTTAATGTAAAAAGTAATTAGCAAAAGAATGCATACACCTTGGAAATTGCCTGGTAAGTTGAAATAAAGAGAAATTTCATTTCTAAAGAGCGAATGCCCCGATATAAAGAGAAACCTGTTGACTTCTGAGTTTGTGAGTGGATACACAATAATATAAAACATAAACTGAGCACAGGCAAACATTTAGTTGCTGCTCAGAGACCAATGCAGTTGGTTGTTTTGCTTTCGCTTACTTTGGTTAATAAATTTAACAAATAGAAGGAGAAATTTGTTGCAATCGCGTCAACAATTATTCGTGTGATAAGCCTGTCGAGTAAATCAACATCGAAACGGCAAAACAAGGCGTTCTATTGACGAACATCGGACGAGGTGACTCACTCTGTGGCAATTATATAAATTCATGAAATCCAAGCTAATGCGTTAACTATTTTTCAGTTGGCTGGCTGCTCTTGTTACTCTCTCTCCAGTCGTTTCAAGCTCAGCTCTTTGACACCATGCCCTCCGGAGACGCTGCTGAGCTGGAGTTCTCACGCCGGCTGGCCATTTTCTCCATCAATGTGTACAGTCAGCTGTCGCAGTTGAAACCCCAAGAGAATGTGGTCTTCTCGCCCTTCTCCATACAAACCTGTGCGGCCATGGCTCGCCTGGGTGCTGGAGGAAAAACTGCCACAGAATTGGATCAAGGTCTGGGTCTGGTCTCAACTGACACTCAAAAGATAGCCGAAAGTTTCCATCAAGTGTTGGCCCACTATGAGAAGAGTGAGATTTTGCGTATTGCCAATAAGATCTATGTGATGCAAGGTTACACCCTACGCGATGAGTTCAACAAGCTGCTGACTCAACAATTTCTCTCAGCGGCTGAGAATGTGGATTTTTCGAAAAACGATCAGGCAGCGGCCACCATCAACCAGTGGGTGGAGCAGAAAACCAATAATCTGATCAAGGATTTGGTACCACCCAGCGTTTTGGATGTGAATTCCAGGCTGGTGCTGGTGAATGCCATACATTTCAAGGGCAAATGGGTACATCAGTTCCCCAAGCATGCCACCCGACCAGAGCCTTTCCATTTGAATGATGAGCAGAATGTGAATGTTCCCATGATGAATCTAAAGGCTAGCTTGCGTTATGCAGAGTTGCCCGAATTGGATGCTACAGCCTTGGAATTACCCTATAAGGATTCAGATTTGTCTATGCTGGTGATATTGCCCAGAAGCAAAACCGGATTGCCACAATTGGAGGAAAAACTGAGAACCAAGCCGTTGGCTGAGATTTCAGAGAAGCTACACAAAACTCAAGTGCTAGTTAAATTGCCCAAATTCAAGTCCGAATTCCAAGTGGAGCTGACGGAGGTGTTTAAGCAGGTGAGCTTAGTTGTCAATTCTTCAGGGTTTAGTTCAGTGTTTAAAATGGTTTACTCACAGCAGCAAAAGTTGTAAAATTCTGATTAACTGAGCAACAAGTTTTTCTCAAATTTGAAAACGCTGCTGTTGTATAGACTTCTGATTTGAAAATCTCAGTAGTCGGCGTCAAATCAAAATCAGAAAAACCAAAATTGTAACTTGGGAAATCAAAGCAGCAGTCGGCCCTTTGAAAGTTTTTCATTTGATTGACTGCGACTTTTAGAATTATTGTAAGTCTATCAAACAGTCGATGAATACTTCGACAGTCGATTCTCAGTGCTTTGAAAGTTTTTTAATTGATTGACTTATCTAAATATTGTAGGGTCCAAATTTAATCTGTTAGTGTACAAATAGATATATTTTGTGACCATATGGGGATTATCTAGCTGACAAAATCTGCGTAAGTCTTGGGCCTCCATTAGCAAAGATATTTATTAAGGCACCGCTACTAAAGAATGATTAAATCGCGAAATGACCAATAAGAGTCAAAAATAGCAATCGATGCATGATCGCAATTCTACGTTAAGGGTTGCCAAGGGTCAAAGAACCGCTAATTACTTCAGAAATTTGTTTTTCCAGACTAAAAATTTAAATTCATGGCTGTATGACTGTTACTTACTAACCTGCGATATTATTGCACGAAAGACCAATGGTGAATGAATAAAGTTGAACATTGAGTTCCAACCACCTACTTCAAATAGCGCTTAGGAACATATTATTTCACATAAGAAAAACCCTTACTAAACAATTATTAGGTCGCGAAAAGGCTAAAGAAAATCAAAAATAGTAAAAAATGAAACCAAATCACCTAGATACAATGGAAGAGCACGAGTTTAATAAAAGATATACAACTAAATAAGAGCCGAAAGCATAATTTCTTCTCCGATACTCTGAGAAACTAATAGACGTCCACCTGGCCATAAACTCTTTCTTCTTAGCAAATCCACAGAGATTGCCCAATGGATAGAAATAACGCTTAAAGTAAAATAACATATTCATAGATATACGTGAACGCTTTAAATAACGTATTGCCATTGGTTGAGTTATAAGCTTGGTGTCGCGTCTACTCGCAGCATTGTCTCAATTGAGTCACTCCGCATGCAAGTGTCCTGGCCACTTTCTCTGGTTTGTGGCAGTCAACCAACTATACATTGTACAGAGTACACAGATAAAACTAAAAATTTGCAGTGTATGTGAGCATTTAATATGTATTTATATATTTTATAAACATTTTGTATTGATGTTGAAGATGCTAATGTATGTTTCATAAGGTAGGTTGAACCCCACCGAGTTGGACAATCCAGTTGAGGCATCTTTAATTTTTTTAATTCGAAAATTTCTCTATATCCATTTGAGGTTTTTCTTATAAATTTTGTAACATTGCGACATGCTAACAAATATTTTATAAGTTTTGCAGACTTTGAAACATCCAGAGCACAAAGTTGAGCGGTATGAGCAGCACAACGGCAAACTTCAATACTACCCAAAAACATACTTGGCGTGTTTTCTAACAGCTCTATTGTTTTCAAATAATAGTCATTTGTGCAGTCGTCTTCATCTTCCTCAGGTTCTTCTCCAGTAAGAAAATTCAGTATATTGGATGCCTTCAGCATATTAGCACCATTATCGGATTTTACTGATACAATTTGTTGCAAGCTTATCTCAAATTTTTGCAGAACTTTTATTATTTCGGAGGCCAGATTTTTGGCAGTGCTCGATCCACTTCCTTTTAGTTGTGCCATTCCCAGGATTCTTGATTTTATTTGAGCATCTATAATATATTGCGCACTCACTCCAAAAATATTTCGGCCCAGCCTACATGCACTGTCAATTTTTAATGACAGCAACCTATTTCTAGCCTCTTTAGTAATGTCATTCCGAATATTTTTCGCCACTAGTGCCAAAGTTTTCTTGCAGTTTAAGGCATTTAAGCACATCTGCTTTCCTTCTGCAGTTCTAAGCCCTTCAGAAACGGGGTCCAAAAGAATTCTCATATTAGGAGAATTCAATATGTTAAACGGAATGCTATCCTCGGTGACCAGACCAACATAAGCTCTGATTATCTGCTTTTTGTTGACTTCGACTTTTATTTTTTTTTTTGCGTATGATGGTTTCAAATGCAGTAGATGAAGCAGCATTTAATTGTTCTACTTGGGAATAAATTATTTTGTGCACTTTCTCCAAATGCGCTTTTAAAGTGGAAATCCTGTTGTTTTTCAGCGGTTTATTGCACTTCATGCAAGTAGCTATCCCGTCGATCTCATTATTATGAAAATATTTCCAAATTTTGCATTCCTTCTTCGGCGCCATTGTGCACAAAACAAGTGAATTTTAAAAATTTTCTCAAAGGTTCGAACTGTTAAATTTCTCTTTCCAAATCAAACTAATTGAATTAGAATCCAAAAAATAGAAAATGAAAAACTGACAAAGCAGTTGCCTACTTGTACTTTAAAAATACGATATGGGTCGACTGTCGAAGTATTCATAGACTGTTTGATAGACTTACAATAATTCTAAAAGTCGCAGTCAATCAAATAAAAAACTTTCAAAGGGCCGACTGCTGCTTTGATTTCCCAAGTTACAATTTTCGTTTTTCTGATTTTGATTTGACGCCGACTACTGAGATTTTCAAATCAGAAGTCAAAGCAGCAGTCAAAAAAATTAAAACTTGTCGAAGTTTTTAAACACTGGTTTAGTTACTTGAAGCGAAATGTTATGTATAGGAGCTTACAGAAATAGTTCTTTGTGGTCACTTAAAGGCTGAGCGCCTTACCTTGTTAGTCACATCATAGAGAGGGGCATGTAATGTCAGCGCTCTTATGTTCAGCTAACATTTTTGTAGCTTTTTCAGCTAACATGATGAAAGCTTCGCGTAGACTGAAAAGCTCGCAATCTCAAGTGTGACTAAGCCCTTATCTATTTGGTAAACTTCCGATAAATTTTCGATAAATGTTAGTTCTGATTTGTATTTTTTTTAACTTACTTTTCTGTGAAATCGAATTGAATTTCCTTTTAATTGATCAATAACCATTTTGAGTTATTTTATTACGAACTCGAACTCTCAGAACCCTGAACCCGTTCATCCATGCTTAGGGGCAAACCAAATACAACCGCGACAGAGCAAGCTAAGAGGGACTGAGCAAAGGTGCTATCTATACTTGTCTCTTCTGTGGCAGTTCTGTCATGAGTTAGCTTCTGCCAGCTCATAAAAAACCGACAAAGATCGCTGATGTTTTAATTAGGTAAATTCTTTAAATAGCTATACGATCAACCAGCCTTCTGTGTGGTGTTATTCGTGTCTTGTTTTAAAAAGGGTATGAACAAAATCCCAGCTTATTGTTCTAGAGCCTGCAAAAAAGATCCATAGTTATTCCATATACATAGACTAGAAATTTAGGAAAGTGAGTGAGTTATATTTTTTTTTGGTGCTGATTCGAGTTTGACAGATTATGAATGCTTATTGTGCTCTTTTTTTAAGTCTTATAAAAAACATTGCAAAAGCTGCCTGTCAAATATCTTTAAAGCAGGTTTGCCCAAGAAGAGAGGACGGAAGGCAGTCTCTTTCTCTCTCTGACTCCCAGATCTGCATAACTTCGGGAAACATTTGGAACTCAGACTGAAGAGCACTACTCTAGGGAGACGTGTGTCAGATTTTCCCTTAAGAGAAATTTGAAGGCTGAAACGATATATCAAATAAAAATTGATATGGTCCCATTGAAATTGTTCATGTGTGCTGTATTTATAAAACAAAAATAAGAATAATAACCTGTAAACATGCAAATTACGTGTAGAGACTGTGAAAACATTTGGATTTACAACCAATTTGAAATCGCACCTCAGATCTAATCATTCAGAGGTAGCAATACCAATATACAACTTATATATATAGGTCGAATAGAGAACAGTGAGGAAGAGTAGATCAGAGTTATTTAAGAGTTCATTTCATAAACTATATAACAATTCCCTATTAATATTTAAACAGTCAGGATTTAGAAAATTCAGGAGTTGCACCACGGCAATTATAACGAGAGCGTAAGTTAAAGTCGGCTCTAACCGACTTCGATATACCCGTTACTCATGAAAAAACATGTTTAACATTGTTCCTGCGTCCCTTAGGGTGACAATCCGAAAAGAATGCAACATTTTTAATGGTGGGAGGGGTTGCGGGGGGGCTTGTATCACTTTTTTGCTCATAACTTGAGAACCGTTCATCCGATCTTTATCATTTCTTCTGCAAATCGATTCATTTTGCTAATTACTAACTATCTTTAGAAGGTACGAATCGTCTATCTTCAAAACTGTAGGAGATATAACGTTTTTTTTTAAATTGCGGGGGCGGGAGGGGGCGTGGCCAAAATTTGAAATAAACTTGATCTGCGTGCAGATAAAAGAAGCATTTGTCCCATACATGTCAAACCTCTATCTCTTACCATCTCTGAGATCTAGGTGTTCATACAGACGGACGGACGGACGGACGGACAGACGGACAGACGGACATGGCTATATCGACTCGGCTGTTGATGCTGATCAAGAATATATATACTTTATATGGTCGGAGATGATTCCTTCTGCCTGTTACATACATTTGCACGACTTTAGTATACCCTTTTTACTCTACGAGTAACGGGTATAAAAATAGTAAAGGACATACGGAAAAACTTAGACAATAGTTATGTTACTTTCTTGACCCTTCTTGACAGCAAAGCGACGACGTTCAAATGTATATAAGTCGTCCTCTGAGTCAAATCAGTGATTGTATCAACTGCTGTAATCGTGACCTGTTTTATTTTAGTGACTGGGCAAAGAAAAATGGTCTTGGGCTTAACCCTGTAAAATCGAAGTGTCTTGTGATATATAAAAACCATATGAACACTGACAGTTTAGATAAATTAAAATTAAAGAATATAGATATAGAGTATGTATTAAGGGCTGAAAATTTGGGATTCACCTTTAACAAGACGCTTTAATGGAGTGATCATGTCAATAAATCGGTGGGGAAAACATATGGAATTTTAACACAGCCATATTTAAGAAGTGAAACCAAAATGCTTGTGGCAAAAAAATTCGTGACACCGGTTTTGTTTTATGGTATAGAAGCATTTGGTAGCTGCGATGCAGCTAGTCTGCATAAATTATCTGTAGCATTCAACAGTATAGCCAGATATGTCTTTGACCTTAAGAGAACAGACCACGTAACCGCCTTTGCAAATAAAATTGACTTAAATTCTTGGATTAGCTTTAGAATGTTAATATTTATCCACAAAATAATAAACACAAAGGAACCGGCTTATTTATATGACATTTTAAATTTTACATACTCGAGCAGAACTAATAACATTGTTTGCATCCGATCTAAACTCTCAAGCTCCGAAACACATTTTTATGTGCACGCTGTTCGTAAATGGAATCAAATACCCCACAGTCTCAAGAATATCAGGAGCACAACGCAATTTCGTGAAAGACTAGAGGCACACCTAAAAGCAACCTAAATTTGACATTTGAAATTTGTTATAGAATGAAAGGAATGATAGAAACATAGAACGAAAATAAAAAATAAAATAATCTAAATTAATAAAATATTCTCATTAGTTATTAAGAAATTATACATGTATCAATGATTTTAGTATATAATTTTAATATGTTTAGATATAAGTTTACTAGAAACAGTTTTATAGAACATTTGTGACTAACGCAATAACAATAAGTATTACACTTGTAGCGTTAGGATGTTTCGATAAATAAATACAAAATACTAAGTCGCTTATATTTTAAGGATGTCCAATCAAACAGCCACTAGCAATGGTCTTTAGTCGTGTTATGGTGTATGTTTCGAAAACAAAGATATGATATGGAAAGTTTTAATATTGATATTTTGAAAATTATTGACAACCCTAGTCTAAAACTGTTATTACGGAAGTCAACATTTTTTCTGTGTGAAGTCCTATTTTATTATCTTTTGAGAATCGTTTTATTAATTTATAACGAAGTTTTTCGATTCATGAGTAGAGTTTTTCATAGAGAATGCTTACCAATTAAAAGAGATTAAAAATCATCCTAAAAAAACATTTATAATTTCTCCTATCTTAACTGTCTTCCTCTAGTTGGGCATGTCTCGCATGTTCTCGAACGAAGCCGAATTTGGTGGCATGCTTCAAAGTTCTGAACAACTCAAAGTCTCGGCTATAATACACAAGGCGTTTATCGATGTGAATGAAGAGGGAACGGAGGCAGCTGCAGCCACTGGTATGTAGATTTTCTTATAACACTCATCTCTGACATTGTTCATCTTCATTCGCATGAACTTCCTCACTCTCATATTTTGTGTCTCTTGTGTTGTCTTTTTGCCAGGCATGGTGGTGCGTAAGAAACGCAGTCTTGTCCATTTAACCGAACCAATTAAGTTCCATGCCGATCATCCATTTATTTATGCTCTGGTCCATCAAGAGAATTTACCATTATTCTGGGGTTCGATTGTGCAGCTGGATGCTGGCTCTTATTCCGCATCCTGTGCTGCAGACGGCAACAAGGAGCATGATGAACTTTAAATTTATTATAAATCAATTTTTACAATTTAAGAAAAAAAAACGGGTATTAATAAATACAGCTATTTAGTTTTTTATTGAATTTAATATTTTTGGGAATTTTTTGTATGATCACTGGAGGTTCATTTCTTCATTTCACATCTGTCATTAAAGTTTCCATAACCCAAAATGGTATCACAGATTAACATTTCATCTTGCAAATGTTGAGTTTATTCTAAGTAATCTTATTCGAAATTTATATGGTCGTTACTTTAGTTTTAAAGCAAGTGAATTCAACAATTTGGGGTCTTGATCGGAATTTTCAGTAAGACGTATGATTTCAATGATAATTTTTTGAAACTCCTCAGGTTTCAGTGTCTGCTGCTTTTTAACAAATTTTCATAGCTTTGAAATCATACGACTATTAGGACTGTTCTTGAAACTAATTTTCTGTATAAATAATGTTTCCTTTCCCCCCTAAATTTCTGTTTCATAAACATCCCAAATAGTTGTATTTCACCTTCATTTCTAATCTCTTTTAATCCCTTAAAATATTATCATTATTTTAACCATAAGTATTTCTTATGCAGCCATGGCTATATGCCTCGATATGTGTAGTACTCCTGAACCGGAACCTATGTTTTTTAAGGCAGACCATCCCTTCCTCTACTACATTACTTCCAGAGGAAATGCTGTGCTCTTTGCCGGCCAACTGATTAAAGCATGAGAAAGTAATACACCCCACCATTCATTTTAAATCCATTTTATAATCTTAACTAATCCACATATTATGTTTATCTCGAACATGCCTTGTTCTAATCATCTAAGGTCTTGTCTTTCATTTTTCGTTTAGGTATGGCTGTTGTTATGTGCTCTATGCCCATGTTTGTGCCGGAACCTATACGTTTTTATGCCGAGCATCCATTTAGTTATTATATAATCAATAAACAGCAGACAGTGCTCTTTGCTGGCAAGCTACTAAAGGCCTGAACCTAAGACTGCACTCATAATGAATGATCTGATACCAACATTTTTATACTAACCCCCCCAGCATGTACATTTTATATATATTTAATAAACAATATCTGGCATATAAGCTGAATGTTTATTTATTGCATTCTTCTTCCTTTTCTTGTGTTTAGCTATGGGTTATCACTTTCTATCGGCTCGTCCTTCTCACCGACCCAAATATTTCCTTGCTGATCATCCCTTTTATTTCTCAATTATCAATGACAGTAAAACTGTTGTCTTTGCGGGCAATCTACTAAAACCTTAAATTTTGTTTGTACTAATCGAGCATGTAAATTATTGTTAAATATATATAAATTTAATAAAAGTATATTGAAGCTATGGTTTTTCTTTTCAACATTTCGCAGCATTTCGTATTATGCCCGTGTTTGGTGTTAAGCGCAAACATTTCTTTGCCAATCATCCATTTGTGTACTATGTGAAAACTCTGAATAATCTTTTATTCTTTGAGGGCAAACATTTTTCCTAAAAAAGCAGCGAGACTTAACCTTACGTTTTATATAAATAATAAGACAAAATTAAAGGCTTTATTTTAATCAAACTTACATTGATTTGTTATTTTTGGCTTATTTTGGTTAAGCTGCTCCACCAAAGGCATTCAAGTGTGATAATTTGTCTTAAGACTTGAAAGAAAATATGTTTTTTAATCAATTTACATAAGGTAAGTACTTACAAGCTTCTTTAACTGCAAGACTTAGCAATGCGACATCCCACTTCTAAGAAGACCAATCTAGCGACTTGCAAGTTAAGTTTTTTATATAGAGATTAGAAAGACAATGGGCAATATCGATTCGTAATTCTGTTTCTTTGAAAGATCCGTTTAATTGGAAACCATCGGGGGATTGCAGGTGATGGTGTTATTCCCAGTTTAATACAGGTAAGGCAAACCGGAGAATCCTTCGGCACCGGCTTCATGAGGTCCTGGTATCTTTCTTACCGAAGAGCTGTAAAAGGTCATCGAACTCTAGACACCAACATAAAAAAGAAGGTGATATGGTTTAGGCAAAGACTCAAGAACTCTTAAAGATGAGTTGTGGCCACACAAGTGAAAAGAGCGCAACAGCAGTGCAGCATTCAGCTTCTATTCCTGGTACAGAGTATGTTATAGTCGGGCTTAACCGACTTTTTCACTTGTTCAATTCTTTGGATTTCTTCTTTTTATTCGGTCATTCAATGGCTACTAAATTCTAATCAGGGCTGCAAACCTCCTAAAACTCAGAAGGGGTTCACTCCGAGGTTCAAACCCTCGAAACTTTTTGGGTTCGGGTTCAAGGAGCAGGTTCAGAAGGTCGCTTAACCTAGGTTCGGGTTCGAACCGGGCTTCAGGAATAATTTGTTTCTTCGCTAATTGAGAAATATGAAACAAACTTAGTGCCGATTTCTCTTTTCTTATATAGCTGCTATATCTGACATATAAGCTCACAATTTACTCTGCTCTTTATATGTGACATAGGGCCCTAAAACAGTTAATTCATAGTTGGCTTGATAATATCGTATTCGAGCTTGGATCGTTCAGTCTATATCAGGCCTGTTCCCGTTTCTAAATTGGTAAATGTTGTGATTTCTAAAAAACTATTAAAGAACTCGACCGTATGTCATTGCTGTGAAGAGGATCGAATGAGGATAATTGGGTTTTTAAGTAAATAGCCGAATAGTACTACCGATTTTTGGAAGTGAGAACATTTAACAATTCTGATTCTGCATGATTTGATAGATATCGAAAACGGGAACAGGCCTGTATATTTATGTTTGATTATAACTTTCTAAACAAGACACACACACACCACCAAGAAGGATGTTCGACTGTACAACTGCTTCAGGAACCTCCCGTTTTTATTCTAAGCAGGATTTGCCTATCTTCTGGAAGTCGGCAGAGCCCATTGCTATAACTGTTTTAGAATTGGTTGGTTAAAAACTATTAATTATTCAGGCCTGTTCTCAATTACACTTCGGTTTTCGTATAAACTATTGTACTATTAACTCTATGTTAATAAGATTGTATGAAAAGTGACACTTATATCGACGGTTACTAGATCTGCGTTCACTAAAAGTGGAATTGCTCAAGCATTCGAATCTGACGGCTCAGTCCCAAGTAGATAAAAAGGCCAGTTCAATGGTTTATACGAAAACCGAAGTGAAATAGAGAACAGTCCTGATTATTTTATTTATCATTCTTAAAGCTTTTGATTATTAGTTTTTTCTGAATATTATACAATGAAGCAAAATGTTTCTTTGTTAGCTGTTTTTATTTCAAGGCTTACAAATATGGTGAAATGGCAATCTTGACATTAATAGCATTTAGATAAATTTAATAAAACATGTATTTTGTACCAAACCCTTTTCACCTTTTTATACTCTGTACCGAAGGTACATAGAGTATATTAAGTTTGTGCAAAAGTATGTAACAGGGAGAAGGAATCATTTCCGACTATATAAAGTATATATATTCTTGATCAGCATCAACAGCCGAGTCGATATAGCCATGTCCGTCTGTCCGTCTGTCCGTCTGTCCGTCCGTCCGTCCGTCCGTCCGTATGAACAAACAGATCTCGGAGATGGTAAGAGATAGAGGTTTGACATGTATGGGACAAATGTTTTTTATAGCTGCAGGCAGATCAAGTTTATTTTCAATTTTTGCCACGCCCCATCCCGCCCCCGCAATTCGGAAAAAACGTTATATCTCCTACAGTTTTAAAGATAGACGTTTCGTACCTTCTAGAGATAGTTAGTAATTAGCAATATGTATCGATTTGCCGAAGGAATGATAAAGATCGGATCAGCGGTTCTCAAGTTATGAGCAAAAAGTACATCGCCCTCCCCCGCCCCCTCCCACCCATTCACAACTAACACCACACAATCTTAGAAAGAGAGAGAGAGCGATAGAGAGAGTAAGAGACAGACTTTGAGATGAGCGCAGCACCAGCATTGCATTCAGCTTCTACTCCAGGTACAGAGTATGTTATAGTCGGGCTTGACCGACTTTCTCACTTGTTTTTTGTTTAAAAATTATCTGCTCCGGTTCAGGTTCGGTTCGGACTTCCCGAAAATTCAGGAGTCTACGACTTCGAAGCGGTTCAACTCCGAACCGGTTTGCAGCCCTGATTCTAATTTCCTCGAAAAAACGAACAAAATTCTGCCTTGTGATGAATTTAAATTGACTACAAAATGACGAACTCTTATCAACATTCTTAGAAGAAATTGCGACCGAAAATGTCTTGAATACTCACACAGAATACATATTTCTTTAATTATTAAGTCAAGCTACGTTTTGTTGATAAGAGTTAAGTGAAACTGAAACTTAGAATATTGAAGCCAAGAGTAGAGTAAAGAGCGAAAGCACCGATATAAAGAGAAACCTGTGGACTCAGCGAATGTGTGTGTCGGCAAGCATTCAGTGAATCAGCGAATATATTCGTGCCCCAGGAGCAATGGCTCTGGAACTCTGGTGTGGATATAGAATAATATAAAACATAAAATGAGCACAGGCAAACATTCAGTTGCTGCCCAGAGACCAGTGCAGTGGGTTGTTTAGCTATCGTTTATTTTGGAATATAAATTTAACAAAGAGAAGAAGAAATTTGTTTCAATCGCGAACACAATTATTCGTGTGATAACCCTATCGAGTAAATCTACTTTGAAACGATCTACAACTCGATCGGTCGAGTTGGTTGTCTGTTCTTGCTTCTCTCTCTTTAGTCGTTTTAAGCTCAGCTCTTTGACACCATGCCTTCCGGAGACGCTGCTGGGCTGGAGTTCTCACGCCGGCTGACCATTTTCTCCAACAATGTGAACAATCAGCTGTCGCAGTTGAAACCCCAAGAGAATGTGGTCTTCTCGCCCTTCTCCATACAGAGCTGTGCGTCTATGGCTCGCCTGGGTGCTGGAGGAAAAACGGCCACAGAATTGGATCAAGGTCTGGGTCTGGTCTCAACTGACACTCAAAAGATAGCCGAAAGTTTCAATCAAGTGTTGGCCCACTATGAGAAGAGTGAAATTTTGCGTATTGCCAACAAGATCTATGTGATGCAAGGTTACACCCTACGCGATGAGTTCAACAAGCTGCTGACTGAACAATTTCTCTCAGCGGCTGAGAATGTGGATTTCTCTAAAAATGCTCAGTCAGCGGCCACCATTAACCAGTGGGTGGAGCAAAAAACCAATAATAAGATCAAAGATTTGGTATCACCCAGTGTTTTGGATGCCAATTCCAGGCTGGTGCTGGTGAATGCCATACATTTCAGGGGCAATTGGTTGCATAAGTTCCGCGAGCCTAACACCCTACCAAGGCCTTTCCATTTGAATGATGAGCAGAGTGTGAATGTACCCATGATGTTTTTAATAGCTAGCTTCCGTTATGCAGAGTTGCCCGAATTGGATGCTACGGCCTTGGAATTGCCCTATAAGGATTCTGATTTGTCTATGCTGGTGATATTGCCCAGAAGCAAAACCGGATTACCACAATTGGAGGAGAAACTGAGAACCAAATCGTTGGCTGAGATTTCAGAGAAGCTGTACGAAACCAAAGTGCAAGTTACATTGCCCAAGTTCAAGTCCGAATTCGAGGTGGAACTGACGGAGGTGTTTAAGCAGGTGAGAGAGTTTGGCCCCTTTGGGGCTGTATAGCAAATTTTACATTTACTTTTTAAATAAGAACTCTAAGAACCTTTCTAATAAAACCTAACTATTCTATCTTCCTCTAGTTGGGCATGTCTCGCATGTTCTCGAATGAAGCCGAATTTGGTGGCATGCTCCAAAGTTCTGAACAGCTCAAAGTCTCGGCTATAATACACAAGGCGTTTATCGATGTAAATGAAGACGGAACGGAAGCTGCTGCAGCCACTTGTATGTAGATTTTCTTTTTACTCTCAACTCTGACATTGTTCATCTTCTTCTTGATTTCATTTTTTTTTCTTTCATAGACATCCCGAATACATGTATTTCACCTTCATTTCTGTTCTGTTTTAACCCCCTTAATATTACTTTTATTTATACCCATTTCATAATCATTATGTGGATTATGTGGACTTTAATACATCTCGAACATGCCTTGTTCTAATCATCTTTCATTTTTCATTTAGATATGGGATATATTCATTGCTCTTTGCGCGTTTATGTGCCGGAACCCATACGCTTCTATGCCGACCATCCATTCACTTATTACATAATCAATAAACAGCAGACAGTGCTCTTTGCTGGCAAGCTACTAAAGCCCTGAACTTGAGACTGCACTCATTATTATTGATCTGATACCAACAATTGTATACTAACCCAACATGTACATTTTATATATATTTAATAAACTTTATCTGGCATACAAACTGAATGTTTATTTATTGGACTCTTCTCCCTTTTTTGTGTTTAGCTAAGGGTATTGTGTTACACTCAGCTCGTCCTCGTCGACTAGTCAAATATTTCCGTGCTGATCGTCCCTTTTATTTCTCAATTATCAATTTTTTTTTATACTCTGTACCGAAGGTACAAAGTGTATATTAAGTTTGTGCAAAAGTACACTCAGAAAATTATTTTTCTATATTTAAGAAAATCACCCTAGAATCGAAATCGCCCGAAAACTTAGAAAAAATTTCTATATTTATGAAAAAATTTTCTGTATTTTAGAAAAGTGGCCCTACGAATAAATTTTTTAGAAAAAACTTTCTAAAATTCAAAAAACTTAATTTTTTTTTCTAAATATTAGGGTGAATTTTCTTTATTGCCTTTTCTAATTTTTAGGGTAATTTCACCTTTGATTTAAGAAAATATTTGTTAAATATTTAGCGTACTTTGCCCTAAAATTAAGAAAATAAACCGCAATTTTCAGAAAGCTTTTCTAAATCCTTCGACCTTTCTAAAAATGTTTTCAAAATTGCATTGCGATATGCTGCCGTTCGGTTTTAACGACGAAGCCGTCTATATGATGGCATTTGTTTACGCACACTAATGTCTATCGCAATGCCTGAAGAATGAAGATGTATTGAGCAAGTTTTTTTTACGCCACACAAATTCTTAGGTATGACTTAAACGCAAGGTTCTGCTAAATAAAAAAAAAACATTAATATATTAATGTTTATATTAAAACATTAAAAAAATATATATATTAAATGAGAAGAAAAAGTATGCTCCTACTGGGACTTGAGCCCAGGCCTCCACGTTTGCTAACCGAAAATAATGTTAACTAGACGACCATCTGTGTACATTATTAACTATAGTTATGTCGCTACGTCTTGCTCAAGGTAAATAGTCGAGTGGGCTAAGGCATCGTCCGAGTGTTCAGTATTCGAGAGAGGCCCCGAGTTCAAGTCCCAGTAAAGTAAGTAAAAAAAATGGTTAATGCATTTAAAAATTATTCATAGAAAAAAGTGGCCCAACCCAAGGATTCGCGGCGAGGTGGATCCAAACAACAACCACACACGGGGTGGACTGTAGTCTGTCCTACCCTGCCTCCACCTAAAATTTTTTTTTTTTAAGTCTTTTACTGTCAGCTGCTGCCTTCTCATGCCAGCGCTGCCATAACCGGTTGGGAATTTTAAATTGACTTAACAGCTAAAACTGTCTAAGTTTTTTTTTAGAAAAATTGCCCTGAAATCTAGAACATAATTTTTTATTTTTTAGAAAAAGCGTTTTCTTAAAAATAAGGCGAGTCGCCTCTGGAAGTTTTTTAAAGGCGATTTTCTAAAAACTAGGGCGAAAATGTCACTTTTTAGGGTGAATTGTTTGTTGAGTGTATGTAACAGAGAGAAGGAATCATTTCCGACCCTATAAAGTATATATATTCTTGACCAGCATCAACAGCCGAGTCGATATAGCCATGTCCGTCTGTCCGTCCGTCTGTCCGTCCGTCCGTCCGTATGAACAAACAGATCTCAGAGATGGTAAGAGATAGAGGTTGGACATGTATGGGACAAATGTTTCTTATAGCTGCAGGCAGATCAAGTTTATTTTCAATTTTGGCCACGCTCCCTCCCGCCCCCGCAATTTGGAAAAAACGTCATATCTTCCACAGTTTTGTAGATAGTTGGTTTGTACCTTCTAGAGATAGTTATGTATCGATTTGCTGAAGAAATGATAAAGATCGGATGAGCGGTTCTCAAGTTATAAGCAAACGAGAGCGCAGGTAAAATTCAGTCTTGAAATACATATTTTCCGCAGTAAAATAAGGGCAGCAAATTTTTAAATATTCATGGAACGGAAGTACTTGATTCAAGGAACAAAGAGCATAGCTGAATAAGCATACAAAAACTGCCCCCACTTGCACCAAAATTAGATATGTGATTACCATAATTTTTCCTACTTTTAGTCTCCTTGTCGCCATTAGATAGATATATAAAAAAAAATCGGACCGCTTAGATTGTACTTTTATTTGTATCGACTTTCTGTAATTAAAAGCCCGAATCTTTTAAAGTAAAGAGCCAAGAGGATAGTAAAGAGCATATGCCCCAATATGAAGAGAAACCTGTGGACTCAGCGGATGTGTGTGTCGGCAAGCATTCGGTAAATTAGCGAGTATGTTCGTGCCCCAGGAGCAATGGCTGTGGAACTCTGGTGTGGATACAGAATAATATAAAACATAAACTGAGCACAGGCAAACATTCAGTTGCTGCTCAAAGACCAGTGCAGTGGGTTGTTTAGCCTATGCTTACGTTGGAAAATAAATTCAACAAATATTTAGAAGGAGAAATTTATTGGAATCGCAACCACAATTATTCGTGTGATAAGCCTGTCGAGTAAATCAACATCGAAACGCCACAACAGGGTGTTCTACGGACTACATCGGTCGAGGTGACTCACACTTTGGCAATTGTATAAATTCATGAAATTCAAGCTAATCCCTTACCTATTTTTCAGTTGGCTGTCTGCTCTTGCTTCTACCTCTCCAATCATCTCAAGCTCAGCTCTTTGACACCATGCCCTCCGGAGACGTTACTGAGTTCTCTCGCCGGCTGGCCATTTTCTCCAACAATGTGAACAGTCAGCTGTCGCAGTTGAATCCCCAAGAGAATGTGATCTTCTCACCCTTCTCCATACAGAGCTGTGCGTCTATGGCTCGCCTGGGCGCTGAAGGAAAAACTGCCGCAGAATTGGATCAAGGACTGGGTCTGGACTCAACTGATACTCAAAAGATAGCCCAAAGTTTCCATCAAGTGTTGGCCCACTATGAGAAGAGTGAGATTTTGCGTATTGCCAACAAGATCTATGTGATGGAAGGCTACAACCTACGCGATGAGTTCAACAAGCTGCTGACTCAACAATTTCTCTCAGCGGCTGAGAATGTGGATTTCTCGAAAAATACTCAGGCAGCGGCCACCATTAACCAGTGGGTGGAGCTAAAAACCAATAACCTGATCAAGGATTTGGTATCACCCAGTGTTTTGAATGCCGATTCCAGGCTGGTACTGGTGAATGCCATACATTTCAAGGGCAAATGGGTACATCGGTTCCCTAAGCATGATACTGATCTAGAGCCTTTCCATTTGAATGATGAGCAGAGTGTGAATGTACCCATGATGAATTTAGGAAACAGCTTCCGTTATGCAGAGTTGCCCGAACTGGATGCTACGGCCTTGGAATTACCCTATAAGGATTCAGATTTGTCTATGCTGGTGATATTGCCCAGAAGTAAAACCGGATTGCCACAATTGGAGGAGAAACTGAGAACCAAATCGTTGGCTGAGATTTCAGAGAAGCTGTACTCAACCAAAGTGGTAGTTAAATTGCCCAAATTCAAGTCCGAATTTCAGGTGGAACTGACGGAGGTGTTTAAGAAGGTGAGAAAAAATTTAAAAGTTAAACTGAAAAATAAGGTTAAGTGTGGGATGGTTCAATTGAATTCTATAGTGCTCATCTTAACATTGATCTTTTCCCTTTGCTGCTGACCTCGGTTAAGAATCGGTAAGATCAAAGAGTTTTTTGATTCATCTTTCCGCCTAAACTTACACTATCAAGCTTTGGGCTTGTGTGCCTAGCAGTGAAGTACAAAGTTAACGTCAAGAAGTCAAGCATGAGCAACAAGCAAACGAACAAATGGTCCGAGAAAGATGAAATAAACGAAAGCACTCGTCGTGAGAGGGCAAGCTGTCGAGCGTGGTATTTATAGAACACATGTATTCTCTCTCTCTATGCGTGTGTCGGCTGCGACGCCTGCATAATTATGAGTTCATATCCCATGTGATAGGTTTTTGGCATTTTGGGCACCACTGCCCAACAGTGAGTTTCTCTTAGTAATCACAGTCTTAAATTTAAAGGCAGTTTTTGTATGCTTATTCTGCTATGCCCTTTTGTCAAGTCTTAAAAGCAGCTTTGCAACAAGTTGTATGCCAAATATCTCTAAAGCAGGGTTACCCAAGAAATGAGGACGGAAGGCAGTCTCTTTCTCTCTCTCTCTCTCTCTGACACTGCAGAGTGTGCTCGGGCCCCAGGAGCGAAGGCACTGGAGAACACCGATCTAAGGGGTAGTTTAGTCAGATTTTCTCCTAAGAGAAACTTTAAGGCTGGAATGACACTTTCTATTTTAAAGAACAATCATTGACTCAATTTTCCGTTAATGTACAAAAGTTGCTGTTGTGTATCATCTCAGTCTCTTTCAATTCATTGAGCGGCGAACTTAAGCATACTCGCTAACACCATCGACTTTTCCCAAAGAAGAAAGAAAGTGTCGAAAACTGTACCTAAAAATTAAAAATGTTATTCTAGCTTTATTATCATAGAATCTATTTATTATTTTTAACGAAGATTAACATAACTTAGAGCTCAAGGGTCAGTTTTTCATAGAGGTAAAAATTATTCTAAGAACATTTATAATTCAAGTTTTAGAATTATGATGGTTTCATTTATAAATTATTCTATCTAAACTATCTTCCTTTTAGTTGGGAATGTCTCGCATGTTCTCGAATGAAGCCGAATTTGGTGGCATGCTCCAAAGTCCTGAACAACTGAAAGTCTCGGCTGTAATACACAAGGCGTTTATCGATGTGAATGAAGAGGGAACGGAAGCTGCTGCAGCCACTTGTATGTAGATTTTCTTTTTACTCTCATCTCTGACATGGTTCATCTTCTTTTCCTTTTTTCTTTTTCATAGACATCCCAAATACATGTATTTCACCTTCATTTCTGTTCTCTTTTAACCCCCTTAATATTACTATTATATAACCATAATTTTAAACCCATTTTATAATCTTTATGTGGATTATAATACATCTTGAACTTGCCTTGTTCTAATCATCTAAGGTCTTGTCTTTCATTTTTCGTCTAGTTATGGTACATCAACAACAACAACAACAACTGTGCGGGCCCAAGCCGAAACCCATATGCTTCTATGCCGACCATCCATTTACTTATTACATAATCAATAAACAGCAGACAGTGCTCTTTGCTGGCAAGCTACTAAAGGCCTGAACTTGAGACTGCACTCATAATTAGTGGTCTGATACCAACATTTGTATACTAACCCAGCATGTACATTTTATATGTATTTAATAAACTTTATCTGGCACATAAGCTGAATGTTTATTTATTGGACTATCAGAAAATGGGCAATATCGATTCGTGATTCTGTTTCTTTGAATAATCCGTATAATTGGAAACAATCGGAGGATTGCAGGTGATGGCGTTATTCTCAGTTTAATACAGGTAAGGCGAACTGGAGAATTTCCTTCAGCACCGGCTCATTGAGGTCCTGGAATATTTCTTACTGAAGAGCTGTAAGAGGTCATCGAACTCTAGACAGGTAACAGGGAGAAGGAAGCATTTCTGACGGCATAAAGTATATATATTCTTTATCAGCATCATTCGTCTGTCCGTCCGTCCGTATGAACAAACAGATCTCAGAGATGGTAAGAGATAGAGGTTTGACATGTATGGGACAAATGCTTCTTATACTTGCAGGCAGATCAAATTTATTTTAAATTTTTGCCACGCCCCACTATGGTGCCATATCCCAAAAAGATGGCCAAAAGTCGCATCAAAAAAATACTTTTTATAGACTTTAAATGATTGGAATAGTGGTACATCAAGTTTGTATTCTGACCGTTAATAAGGAGAAAGTGTCCCCACCTGGCTCAGGCTTGAACTCCGTTCGTGAGCGTCGAGCGTGCCTTATCGTTAATTCGTCATGCGTCGAAAATAACACAACGTTTAGAAGCGTTTAGATTCGCAAAAAATTAACCGATTTGGATTCTGATTCTACTCTAGGAAGTAAGTACAATTTAAACGTATTGCTCAAAATTATATTAACAATCAAGGTTGCAAACCGGTCCTGAACCGAACCCTTAAAACCGGTTCGGTTCGGGAGCCCCAAATATTTTTGACTCTTCGAACCTGAACCCGAACCGTACCACTTTTTCTAAAAATTAGGTTCGGTTCAACAAATTAAGTAGTTTTTTCAACGACACACACAATATGGAAATATAGAAATTCCTTGTAATCTGTCTTGTATCATTCAAAAGTTCTCCAATCCTACGACATTTCTCTAGGTGAAATTTATACTATCTGATTTAATAAGGGACGAATTTGGACCGAGCAGGAAAACTTTTAAATGACAAAACAGCATATTACAAACATGCTAAAGCTCCAAAACGAAATTCCTTATGAGAGTTTTTAAAATTCACCTTTAAATGGATCAACTTCTGAATGCGAAGAAATTAAGTTTTTAAAAGCAATGATCAAATATTAAATATCAATTCTGTAAATGATGTTATAGATTTGTGGTGGTCCCAGTTCACCTTCCTCCATCTAGTTCAATGCTCGATACTCGCACATTTTTATGTACATCTCTAATTTACCCACACACTAATCTTAGTGCCAATGTGTCACATTCATTCTTACCGGCAGCACGCCCAACGTCAATAAACCGAACTAAAGCCTAATCTGTGTATTATACTAAATATCTAGTTAACGTGGTTTAAATAGACCACAGATTCCGACTATTCTAACTAAATTCACATCGGCGAATGTTTTGGAAAGGTTAAACAAACGAGGACTTAAAAAAATACTGCGTTAACTATACGTGCTGTTTCAGAAACTCCTTTATCAGTTTAAAGGGCTTTTCAACACTTTCCAATCTTAGTACTAGTATAGATGAACAGCTCGTTGGAGATAGAATGCTTATTAACTCAAATTAAGCGGTTTTCTAAATGTCTGCTAACGAATTTGGATAATTAAAAACCGCATTATTGACATGAAGAATATTATTTTAAATAATAAGTGTTTATAAATCGAAACTATTCCTCTATATTCAAGCGAACCGAGTTTCAAACAAAAACCAAGGGTTCAGGGGTTCCGTAAATCGGTCCGCGAACCGAACCTAAGACTTTACAACGGGATCGAACCCCTGGACCGAACCTTCTTCAAAATTTTAGAGGTTTGCAGCCTTGTTAACAAAGCATAAAATGTGAATCATTAATAAAAATAGTTTTTTTTTGTCACATTCTGAAAAATCGTGTTAAAAAAGCAATAAGTCAAAAATCCCAGCAGATCCCACTCTCAAACGAATAAGATATTGTTATTTAGACAATTTTTCAAAACATAGTCAAAAGTTAGCTGCCTTTAGCTGCAGGTTTAGTCTCAGTGAATATTTTTGTGCGACAATAGTAGCGACATTACAAATATTATATAAACTGCTCGGCAACAATCTCCCCCAATTCACCAAACCAACTTTTTCTAAAGTATTTTGGTCCGCTGAGCACGAAAATCGACATGAAAAAATCTGTCGAACAGTTATCGAGATATTATCGATAAGCGGATTTTTCGGTGTTTCGATGTTTCCGAAGAAATTGTCCGCCATATTGGATTCGCCATCTTGTTTTTTGACTTCGGATTCGTGATCAGTGACCCCGAAAACCCCCGAGTACAAACTTTAAGCCAATTCAAAAACGTTTTTCGACTTTTGGCCGTGTTTTTGGGATTTGGGATCCCGCTCCCAAAATTTTGAAAAAAAAAGTCATATCTCCCACAGTTTTATAGATAGATTATTTGTACCTTTTAGAGATAGTTAATAATTGGCATTATGTATCATTATGCCGAAGAAATGATCAAAATCGGAAGAGCAGTTCTCAAGCTATGAGTTAAAACACCACCAACACCGAATTTCATTAAATAGAGAGAGAGAAACTTAGAGATGAGCGCAGCAGCAGTGCTGCATTCAGCATTTACTCCTGGTACAGAGTATGTTATAGTCGGGCTTAACCGACTCTCTCACTTGTTCAATTCTTCGGCATATTGAAAGATGCCAATTTATATATAAAGAACTCTATTTCAAACTTTTGTAGTTGACTTAACTTGCTTACTTGAAGCCAATACTTAGAATTCGCAATTGTTTTGGTATCCGGTTCTTTGTTCATAAAATGAAAACGAATGAAGATTTTTTAAAACTATTTCCTTCTTTTTATACCCTTGCAAAGGGTATTATAATTGTGCCAAGAAGTTTGCAACGCACAGAAATATTCATTTCCGACCCTATGAACTATATATATTCTTGATCAGGGCGACGAGCCGAGTCGATTGAGCTTTGTCCGTCCGTCTGTCTGTCTGTTTCTACGCAAACTAGTCCCTCAGTTTTAAAGCTATCGAGCTGAAACTTTGCACAGAGTCTTCTTTTTACTGCACACTGATAATATGTCGGAACCGACCGGATCGGATGACTATATCTTATAGCTGCCATAGGAACTATCGGTCGAAAAGTGGGTCTTTGTGAGAAAAACTTTTTGTTTTTAATGTAAACGCCTCCCGCTTCAGCAATTATTAGTTTTATACGCTTTTACACAGATTTGGAAGTTTTGGTCAAAATCGGATGACTATATCTTATAGTTGCCATAGGAACTGTCGGTCGAAAAGTGGGTTTTATTTAGAAAAATTTTTCTTAATCTCTGATGTATTAAAATATTTGCTAGGTACATAAACTTCGGCAAAGACGAAGTTAGCTTGGCCTTCTCGTTATTCGGTCATTCAATGGCTACTAATTTCTAATTTCCTCGAAAAAAAGAAACATAATTCTGCTTTGTGATGAATTTAAATTGACTACAAAATGACGAACTCTTATCAAATTTCTTAGAATAAATTGCTACCCCAAATGGCTTGAATACCCACACAGAATACATATTTCTTTATTTATCAAGTCAAGCTTCGTTTGTGAAACTGAAACTTAGAATATTGAAGCAAAGAGGAGAATAAAGAGCGTATGGCTCGATATAAAGAGAAACCTCTGGACTCAGCTTATGTGTGTGAATTAGCGAGTATGTTTGTGCTCCAGGAGCAATGGCTGTAGAACTCTGGCTTGGATACAGAATAATATAAAACAATCATTCAGTAGCTTCTCAGAGACCAATGGAGTTTGCGTTCTACGATCTAACATCGTTCGAGGTGACTCACTCTGTGGCAATTATATAAATTCGTGAATTCCAAGCCAAACCAGTTGGCTGGCGGCTCCTGCGTCTATCTCTCCAATCAGCTCTTTGACACCATGCCCTCCGGATACGCTGCTGAGCTGGAGTTCTCTCGCCGGCTGGCCACTTTCTCCAGCAATGTGAATAATCAGCTGTCGCTGTTAAAACCCCAAGAGAATGTGGTCTTCTCGCCCTTCTCCATACAAACCTGTGCGGCCATGGCTCGCCTGGGCGCTGAAGGAAAAACTGCCGCAGAATTGGATCAAGGTCTGGGTCTGGTCTCAACTGATATTCAAAAGATAGCCCAAAGTTTCCATCAAGTGTTGGCCCTCTACGAGAAGAGTGAGATTTTGCGTATTGCCAACAAGATCTATGTGATGCAAGGCTACAACCTACGCGATGAGTTCAACAAGCTGCTGACTGAACAATTTCTCTCAGCGGCTGAGAATGTGGATTTCTCGAAAAATGCTCAGGCAGCGGCCACCATTAACCAGTGGGTGGAGCAGAAAACCAATAATCTGATCAAGGATTTGGTATCACCCAGTGTTTTGGATGCCGATTCCAGGCTGGTGCTGGTGAATGCCATACATTTCAAGGGCAAATGGGTACATCAGTTCCCCAAGCATGCCACCCGACCAGAGCCTTTCCATTTGAATGATGAGCAGAGTGTGAATGTACCCATGATGAATTTAAAGGCTAGCTTCTTTTGTGCAGAGTTACCCGAACTGGATGCTACGGCCTTGGAGTTGCCCTATAAGAATTCAGCTTTGTCTATGCTGGTGATATTGCCCAGAAGTAAAACCGGATTGCCACAATTGGAAGAGAAACTGAGAGCCATTTCGTTGGCTGAGATTTCAGAGAAGTTGTACGAAACCAAAGTGTTAGTTAAATTGCCCAAGTTCAAGTCCGAATTCGAGGTGGAACTGACGGAGGTGTTTAAGCAGGTGAGAGATATTTTTGAACTTTCGACAAAAATCTGACCCTTTCGAAAAGTCACAACAGAAACTATTCAGCTTCTGCTGCTGACCTCTTGTCCTGGTTTAAGTGTGCCCATTAGTCATACTGGGGAAAGACATGATATAAGGGGACACTCAGTGCGCTCTTTGCTTAGTTGTCAATTCTTCAGTAAGTAGATATATAAAGCGAAAGGTTATGTAAATGAGCTTACTGAAATAGGCTGAGCGCCTTACCTTGATATTCACATCATTGAGAGGGGCATGTTTTGACAGCGCTCTCTTTTTCACCTGATATTATTTCCGGTTTTAGCTTTCATTATTTGTGCCCGCCCTTAGCTAACATGAAGAAAGCTTCGCGTAGACTGAATTCATAACTATATGATTAACTACTGATAAGTTTGTATAATATTAATTTGGTGCAAAAATTAAATTTGTATTATTCTTAGTTTTTTGGTCAGTTAATCAGAAAAAAATATTAATCAAGAACGGAACAAAAGTCGAAGCAAACGAAAATATACTTTTAAATAATCAAGAAAATACCAGATTTTTTTGGACTAAATTGCTCACAGCTCCTGTGTTTGTTCATAGATTTTGATCATCGTCATCTGCTTTACTTTGTAGATTCTCAAGTATAAAACAAATAAGAAAGTCGGTCAAGCCCGACTATAACATACTCTGTACCTGGAGTAGAAGCTGAATGCAATGCTAGTGCTGCGCTCATCTCTAAGTCTCTCTCTTTTTTCTCTTACTCTCACTCTCTCTCTTTCTCTCTCTAAGATTGTGCGATGTTAGTTGTAATAGGGTGGGAGGGGGTGTGGGGAGGGAAATGTACTTTTTTGCTCATAACTTGAGAACCGTTCATCCGATCTTTATCATTTCTTTGGCAAATCGATACATTTTTCTGATTTCTAACTATTTCTAGAAGGTACGAATCGTGTATCTTCAAAACTGTAGGAGATATAACGTTTTTTCCAAATTGCGGGGGCGGAAGGGGGCGTGGCCAAAATTGAAAATAAGCTTGATCTGCCTGCAAGTATAAGAAGCATTTGTCCCATACATGTCAAACCTCTATCTCTTACCATCTCTGAGATCTGTTTGTTCATACGGACGGACGGACGGACAGACGGACGGACAGACGGACAGACGGACATGGCTATATCGACTCGGCTGTTGATGCTGATCAAGAATATATATACTTTATAGGGTCGGAAATGATTCCTTCTCCCTGTTACATACTTTTGCACAAACTTAATATACTCTATGTACCTTCGGTACAGAGTATAAAAAAAGAGTGTGTGCCATGAGACGCACGGTACGAGCGAAGCTCTTTACGATGAATCCGATTCAAGTAATGGCAAAAGACACATTTAGATACTGTATAAATAAATGTTGAATTATCAAAAATTAGGTCAGTATCAAGTCACTGTTAAGTCTTTGTAATGTCTCTGTTAAGTCTTTGTAATGTCTCTGTTAAGTCACTGTTAAGACACTGTTAAGTAACTGTTAAGTCACTGATAAGTTACTTTTAAGTCACTGTTAAGTCGCTGTTAAGTCGCTGTTAAGTCACTGTTAAGTCAATGTTATGTCACTGTTCAAACAATGTTAAGTCACTGTTAAGGCACTGTCAAACAAAGAACATTTTAATTTTCAGCACAGAATTCACATTTTGACCTTAATGCAGGCACTCTTTGCACCCCCACTCCCCGTATACCCACCATATCTCCACCCGACTAACTCCAGATCCCCACTTGATATCCCCCAGATCCCCACCAGTTCTCCACCATATTCCCATCAGATCCCCACCAGATCACCACATGATCCCCACCAGATCACCACCTGATCCCAACCAGATCCCCACCAGATCTCCAACAGATCCCCACTAGATCCCCAACATATCCCTACCAAATCCCCACTAAATCCATACAAGATCCCCACCTGATCCCCACCTGATCCCTGATACCCATCACCTCCCCTCATTTCCACACACAACCCACCTGCTACTACGCGGTAATGGTAAAAGCAGCTGATTTTGCAAATACAAAATACAAAACACAAAATCAAAGACATACCCCAAAAGAATCTGTCGCAAAGACAAAATTTTTCAAGATTTACTCCCCAGTCTGACGTACGTAAAAGAGCTTCACTCTAAATATTTATATAAACAATTTTTTTTGGATTTGTTAAAATTTTTTCTTCAATGAAATTTCTCGCATTTTCGAGCACAAAATATTAATTGTCCGGCGAATTTAGGCATACTCTGACTCGCTTACAGCACCGACTTTTTGGCAAAGACGAAAAATTGTGTCCAAAACAGACCCTAAAAATGTTCTCTTCATAAAGAGATCCAATGGCCTATTCTATTATCTTTAGAGAATCTTTTCATTAATTTTTAATGAAGTTTAACACATTCCAAGAGATTAAGAGAAGCTTGGCTGTATAGCTAATTTTACATTTACACTCTAAGAACCTTTCTAATAAAACCTAACTATTCTATCTTCCTCTAGTTGGGCATGTCTCGCATGTTCTCGAATGCTGCCGAATTTGGTGGCATGCTCCAAAGTCCAGAACAACTCAAAGTCTCGGCTATAATACACAAGGCGTTTATCGATGTGAATGAAGAGGGAACGGAAGCTGCTGCAGCCACTGGTTTGTTAATTTTCTTTTTACTCTCATCTCTCATCTTCATTTCACCTTCATTTCTGTTCTATTTTCTTATACCCATTTTATAATCTTTATGTGGATTATATGGATTGTTATACATCTCGAACATGCCTTGTTCTAATCATCTTTCATTTTTCGTTTAGGTATGGGATATGTTCCTTACTGTGGGCGCATTTTTGTGCCGGAACCCATACGCTTCTATGCCGACCATCCATTCACTTATTTTATAATCAATAAACAGCAGACAGTGCTCTTTGCTGGCAAGCTACAAAAGGCCTGAACTTGAGACTGCACTCATAATTATTGATCTGATACCAACATTTTTATACTAACCCAGCGTGTACATTTTATATATATTTAATAAAGTTTATCTGGCTGTTGAATGCTTACTTATTGGATTCTTTTTCCTTCTTTATTTATGTATAGATATGGATTATCAATTACTATCGGCTCGTCCTCGTCGGCTACCCAAATGTTTCCTTGCTGATCATCCCTTTTATTTCTCAATTATCAATGGCAGTAATACTGTTGTCTTTGCGGGCAAACTACTAAAACCTTAACTTTCTTGTTATGAATTCAAATTAAACTAATCGAGCATGTAAATCAAAATAAAATAAAAGTATATTGAAGTTATGGTTTTTCTTTTCAACATTTTGCAGCTTTTCGTATTTTGCCCGTTTTTGGTGTTAAGCGCAAACATTTCTTTGCCAATCATCCATTTGTGTACTATGTGAAAACTCTGAATAATATTTTATTCTTTGAGGGCAAACATTTAGGATAATGGAGCAGCTTGGCTTTAACTTAAGTTTTAAACAAAATTTAAGACAAAATTAAAGTCTTTATTTTAATAAAACTGAAATTGATTTTATATTTTTGGCTTATTTTGGTTAAGCTGACCCCACTAAAGGCATTCAAGTGTGGTAATTTGTCATAGGACTTGAAAAAAAATCGTTTTTTAAAAAATTTACATAAGGTAGGTACTTACAAAGTTGGATCAGTTAAGCTTCTTTAACTGCAAGACTTAGCCAGGTGACATTCCACTTCTAAGAAGACCAATCTAGCGACTTGCAAGTTAAGTTTCTTATATAGAGACTAGAAAGACAATGGGCAATATCGATTCGTAGTTCTGTTTTTTTTAAAGATCCGTTTAATTGGAAACCATCGGGGGATTGCAGGTGATGGTGTTATTCCCAGTTTAATACAGGTAAGGCGAACCGGAGAATTTCCTTCGGCACCGGCTTAATGAAGTCCTGCTATCTTTCTTACTGAAGAGCTGTAAAAGGTCATCGAACTCTAGACACCAACACAGAAAGGGAGTTGATATGGTTTAGGCAAAGACTCTAGAACTCTTTAAAATGAGTTAGCACACAAGAGAGCGCAGCAGCAGTGCTGCATTCAGCTTCTACTCCTGGTACAGAGTATGTTATAGTCGGGCTTAACCGACTTTTTCACTTGTTCAATTCTTTGGCAAATTCAAAGATTTAGAGGATATCTGAACAGATTTATGTATAAAGAACTCCTTTTCGAACTTTTGTAGTTGACTTAATTTGCTTACATGAAGCCAATACTTAGAATTCGCAATTGTTTTGGTATACGGATTTTTGTTCATAAAATAAAAAAACAAATGAAGATTTTTCAAAACTTTTTTCTTCTCTTTATTTGAGCGAAGCACTTTTAGGGACGTCAGACTGGGGGGTAAATCTTTAAATGTTTTGTCTTTGCTACAGATTCTTTTGGGGTATGTCTTTGATTTTGTATTTGCAAAGTCAGCTGCTTTTACCATTACCGCGCAGTAGCAGGTGGGTTGTGTTTGGAGTGGGATAGTGTAAGGTGGAAATGGGGGGGTGGTGATGGGTATTTGGTAGAGACCTGGTGGGGTTCAGGTGAAGATTTGGTAAGGATCTGGCGGGGATTTGGTGCTGATCTGGTGTGGATCAGGTGGGGATCTGATGGGGATCTGGGGGTCATTCTTTTCATTTTCTTTTCATTCAATGGCTACTAATTTTTAATCTCGAAAAACGAAACAAAATTCTGCCTTGTGATGAATTTAAATTGACTACAAAATGACGAACTCTAATCAGAATTCTTAGAAGAAATTGCGACCGAAAATGTCTTGAATACTCACACAGAATACATATTTCATTAATTATCAAGTCAAGCTTCGTTTTGTTGATAAGAGTTAAGTGAAACTGAAACTTAGAAAATTAAAGCCAAGAGGAGAGTAAAGAGCGAATGCCCCGATATAAAGAGAAACCTGTGGACTCAGCGGCAAGCATTCGGTGAATTAGCGAGTCTGTTCGTGCCCCAGGAGCAATGGCTGTGGAACTCTGGTGTGGATGTAGAACAATATAAAACATAAACTGAGCACAGACAAATATTCAGTTGCTGCTCAGAGACCAGTGCAGTTGGTTGTTTAGCTTTCGCTTATTTTGGAATATAAATTTAACAAAGAGAAGGAGAAATTTGTTTCAATCGCGAACACAATTATTCGTGTGATAACCCTGTCGAGTAAATATACATTAAAACGGCAAAACGCGGTGTTCTACTGACTATATCGGTCGAGGTGACTCCTTCTGTGAAATCCAAGCCAAACCCTTACATATTTTTCAGTTGGCTATCTGCTCTTGCTACTCTCTCTTTAGCCATTTTAAGCTCAGCTCTTTGACACCATGCCCTCCGGAGACGCTGCTGAGCTGGAATTCTCACGCCGGCTGGCCATTTTCTCCAGCAATGTGTACAGTCAGCTGTCGCAGTTGAATCCCCAAGAGAATGTGGTCTTCTCGCCCTTCTCCATACAAACCTGTGCGGCCATGGCTCGCCTGGGCGCTGAAGGAAAAACTGCCGCAGAATTGGATCAAGGTCTGGGTCTGGTCTCAACTGATATTCAAAAGATAGCCCAAAGTTTCCATCAAGTGTTGGCCCACTATGAGAAGAGTGAAATTTTGCGTATTGCCAACAAGATTTATGTGATGCAAGGCTACAACCTACGCGAAGAGTTCAACAAGCTGCTGACTGAACAATTTCTCTCAGCGGCTGAGAATGTGGATTTCTCGGAAAATGTTCAGGCAGCGGCCACCATTAACCAGTGGGTGGAGCAGAAAACCAATAATCTGATCAAGGATTTGGTACCACCCAGCGATTTGGATGCCAAATCCAGGCTGGTGCTGGTGAATGCCATACATTTCAGGGGCAAATGGGTACATCAGTTCCCCAAGCATGACACCCGACCAGAGCCTTTCCATTTGAATGATGAGCAGAGAGTGAATGTACCCATGATGTTTTTAATAGCTAGCTTCCGTTATGCAGAGTTGCCCGAATTGGATGCTACGGCCTTGGAATTACCCTATAAGAATTCAGATTTGTCTATGCTGGTGATATTGCCCAGAAGCAATACCGGATTGCCACAATTGGAGAAAAAACTGAGAACCAAGCCGTTGGCTGAGATTTCAGAGAAACTATACGAAACCGAAGTGCACGTTAAATTGCCCAAATTCAAGTCCGAGTTTCAGGTGGAACTGTCGGAGGTATTTAAGCAGGTGAGAAAAAATTTAAAAATTTCAAAAAAAAATTAGGTTAAATGTGGGATGTTCCAATGGTATTCTGTAGTGCATATCTCAACATTGATCTTTACCCTTTGCTACTGACCTCTAGGCGATTGTTCCACTCAGTCATACTAGGGAAATACATAATACGAGGGAGTCAATGCGCTCTCTGCTTAGTTGTCAATTCTTCGGTGTTTGGTTACTTTAAGCGAAATGTTATGTAAATGAGCTTACAAAGAGAGTGAGAGAGAGAGGTCACAAGCTCGACTTGCCCCTTTGAATATATATGCAAATATATTTATTAGGAAAATAATTCTAAAACACAGAAGGGCCGTTACGGGGCACGCACACCCAGACCGAACTAAGTTTAGTTTCAGACTGCAACCGTCTTCGTCACGAACTCAAACTGTCTGTGCTCTGTCTTACTCTAACCCATCAGCCATGCTTTGGTGCAAACAAAATACAACCGCTACAGAGCGAGGATCGAACCAGAGCGTCAAAGCCCCGCAGCTGACAGCGAAGAGACACTCAGAAAAACGTTCTACCCACACTTCTCTCATCTGTGATCATCTAGGCTTTTTTGTGGTGTTGTTCATATCTTGTTTTAGAAATGTTATGAAAGACATCACAACTTAGTGTCCTACATTCAGCTAAAAAGTTCCATAATGTTAAAAAATTAAAAAATTTTTACTGATCATAAAATATTTGGAAGATTGGAAGACTAAAAATTCAGGAGTGAGTTGTAGGTACTGATTTTTAGGATAGGGATAGATTTTGAATGCTTATTCTGCTGTGCTCTCCAAGTCTTTGAAGTCTTATAAGAAACATTGCAAAAGCTGCCTGTCAAATATCTTTAAGGCAGGGTTGCCCAAGAAGAGAGGACGGAAGATGTGACAGCATCCCCCTCTCTCTCTGCCGAGTGTAATCGGCACCCAGTAGCTCAGGCAGGTCGTTTTATGATGCAACTTTAGAAAACAAAAATATCATATGGAATGTTTTGATTTTAGATATCATCGATATTGATATTTTGGAAAAATATTTCCCACCCTAGTCTAAAACTATCCATAAAATTTTTTTTTATCCATATTACCGTGGAAGTCAAAATCTATAAACATTTATTTTTTCTAATTTCTTCCATCTTTACTATCTTCCTCTAGTTGGGTATGTCTCGTATGTTCTCGAATGAAGCCGAATTTGGTGGCATGCTTCAAAGTTCTGAACAACTCAAAGTCTCAACTATAATACACAAGGCGTTTATCGATGTGAATGAAGAGGGAACAGAAGCTGCTGCAGCCACTTGTAAGTAGATTTTTTTTTACTCTCAACTCTGACATTGTTCATCTTCATTCACATTTGCCATTAAAGTTTCCATAACCCAGAATGGTATCACAGATTAACATTTCATGCTGCAAATATTGAGTTCATTCTAAGTAATCTTATTCGAAATTTAGATGGTAGTTACCCTAGAGTTAAAGCAATTGAATTCAACAAATTGGGGTCTTGATCGAACTTTCCTGTAAGGCTCATGCTTTCAATGATAATTTTTTGAAACTCTAAAGTTTTCAGTGTCTAATGCTTTTTAACTACTTTTTATAGCTTGTTGCAAATCATACGAATATCAGGACTGTTCTCGAAACTAATTTTCTGTATAAATAATGTTTCCTTTCCTCCCTAAATTTCTGTTTCACAAACATCTCAGCTATATGTAAATAGTTCACCTTCATTTCTGTTCACTTTAAGGGGATTACCCTTAATATTATCAGTATTTTGACCATAAGTATTTCTTATGCAGCCATGGCTTTATGCCTCGATTTGTGTAGTACTCCAGAACTGAAACCTATGTATTTTGCGGCAGACCCTTCCTCTACTACATTACCTCCAGAGGAAATGCTGTGCTCTTTGCCATCCAGCTGGCTAAAGCATGAGAAAGTATAACACCCCCCATTCATTTTGCATTCAATTTAAAATCTTCACTAAATCACATAATGCATCTCGAACATGCCTTGTTCTAATCATCTAAGGTCTTTTTTTTTATTTTTCGTTTAGGTATGGTAGAAGGGTACTACTGTGGTGCTTTTAAGAGCAAATATTTCTTTGCCAATCACCCATTTGTGTACTATGTGAAAACTCTGAATAATCTTTTATTCTTTGAGGGCAAACATTTTGGCTAATAAGGCAGGGAGACTTAATCTTAAGTTTTGTACAAAATTTAAGAAAAATTAAAGGCTTTATTTTAATCAAACTGACATTGATTTGTTATTTTTTGGCTTATTTGGGTTAAGCTTCCCCCACCAAAGGCATTAAAGTGTGGTGATTTGTCTTAAGACTTGAAAGAAAAAAGTTTTTTAATAAATTTACAATAAGGTAAGTAATTACACACTTACACAGTTGGTTCAGTTAAGCTTTTTTCACTGCAAGACTTAGCAAGGTGACATTCTACTTCTAAGAAGACCAATCTAGCAATTTTCAAGTTAAGCTTCTTATGTAGAGATTAGAAAGAAATGGGCAATATCGATTCGTAATTCTGTTTCTTTGAATGATCCGTTTAATTTGAAAACATCGGAGGATTGCAGGTAATGGTGCTATTCCCAGTTTTATACAGGTAAGGCGAACAAAAGAATTTCCTTCGGCACCGGCTTAATGAGGTCCTAGTATCTAACTTACTGAAGAGCTGTAAGAGGTTATCGAACTCTACACTGAGAAAAAAAATCAATCTAAAATCTAGATTGAAAATTTCCTTTTCGAGACACTTGCAATCTTATAAAAACAAGATTGAAAAACCTTGAAATAAGATTTAAAATCTTAAAAACAAGATTTATCATCTTGAAACTTATCAACCATCCACAGTTTTCTGTAAAGCTTCAGTAAAAAAAACTTTATGATATACGTAACGATATTTAAAAAAAAAAAAAAATAAAAGAAAAAATAAAAAAAAAAGAACTCGCCCCTCCTGGGACTCGAACCACAACCTTTCCGCTCCAATGAAGCTTTTGCCATCGACTTAACTATCACTGTTCATGTAATTTTTTTTCGCAGACAGTTGCAGTATAAGAGCTCAGCTAGCAGAAAGCATTGTCGTCATGAGTTATTATACTGCGACTGGTGGCGCCTTACAAATGATGCCAAGCAGCCGAGCGGTCTGAGTGGCGATGCAGTGTGGTCAATCACTCCGAGGTACTCAGTTCAAGTCCCAGTACCAGCGAATTAATAATTAACATTTATATAAGTTTTTCAGAAACAACAAATTGTTAATAACTAAAGCAAACACAACAAAAAAATATAGAAAAAAAAAGAAGTGCTTAATATAATTTTTTTTTTGTCTGTTTTTATACCCTTGGAGAGGGTATATTAAAATTGTCCGGATGTTTGTAACGCATAGAAGGAAGCATCTCCGACCACATAAAGTATATATATTCTTGATCAGCATGACGAGCTGAGTTGATATAGCCATGTCCGTCTGTCCGTCTGTCCGTCTGTCCGTCTGTCCGTCCGTCTGTTTCTATGCTATCTCCTCCGTCAGTTTTAAAGCAATCGTAACCAAACTTTGCACGAAGTCTTTTGGTATAAATACGCTGCACATTTGTCGGAACCGGCCGGATCGGATGACTATAGCATATAGCTGCCATAGGAACGATCGGTTGAAAAACTAGTTTTAGTGAGAAAAACTTTTTTGTTTTCGATGTTATCGCTCCCAACGCTCGTATTTATTAGTTTTTAGTGATTTCACATAATTTCACCAAGCCATTTTGAAATCGGACAACTATATAGTATAGCTGCTATACAAAAGTTAGGTCTGAAAAAAAGTCTTAGTGAGAAAAACTTTTTTGTTTTCAATGTTATCGCTCCCAACGCTCATATTTATAAGTTTTCAATGATTTCACATAATTTCACTAAAATTTTTTGAAATCGGACAACTATATAGTATAGCTGCCATACAAAAGTTAGGTCTGAAAAAAAGTCTTAGTGAGAAAAACTTTTTTGTTTTCAATGTTATCGCTCCCAACGCCCGTATTTATAAGTTTTTAATGATTTTACATCATTTCACCAAAATTTTTCGAAATCGGACCACTATATAGTATAGCTGCCATACAAACTGTCAGGCACATATCAAGCTCCAAGGGTATATAAACTTCGGTCGAGCCGAAGTTAGCTTGCCTCTATTTTTTCATATTACAAAATGAGATTGTTTCATCTTAAAGTCGAGTATACGATCTTGGGTTAAGATTATCTGGTCTTAGTCGAATTCTGACACCGTTTCTCTTTAATCTTGAATCAAGATTATAATCTTGATTTTAGATTGATTTTTTTCTCAGTGTAGACACCAACACTTGTGATGAAATTAAATTGACTACATAATGACTCCAATCAACATTCTTGGAAGAAATTGCGACCCCCAATGGCTTGAATGCTCACACAGAAAATATTTCTTATCACTAAACTTAAAATTTCCCCGTATTAATTTAAATACCAAATCAAGCTTCGATTTGTTGATAAGAGTAAAGTGAAACTGAGACTTGGAAAATTGGAGCCGAGAGGAGAGTAAAGAGCGAGAACAAAACATTTTTTCCCACTAAAACCCATTTTCCGACTGATCATTTGTACGGCAGCTACAAGAAGTAGTCATCCTATCCGGCATATTAGCAACGTGCAGACAAAAGAATACTCTGTGCAAAATTTCAGCTCGATAGCTTAAAAACTGAGGGACTAGTTCGCGTAGAAACAGACAGACGGACGGACAAAACTTAATCGCCTCAGCCCATCATGCTGATCAAGAATATATAGTATACTTTATGTGGTCGGAGATGATTTCTTCTATGCGTTGCAAACTTCTGGGCAAAATTATAATAAACTGTAGCGTGCACATGCTTTGAGTCAAAGTAAATACAATTCAATCACAACTATGTAACACTTTGTTGCATATCCCATAAGGAAATCTGAGCGACCACTTCAGTCGCTGACTAGGGCGCTGTGTCAGCATATCCCACGCTGTGGATAAGCGATAAGCTACACACGCACACATACCAATGCATGCGCGCGCTGCTAACTCAAAAGAATTAAATGGCAAATAAAATGTAGCCGAACAGTCCGAGAAATACAGCCGATACGGCGAGACGTACGTTACACGTACGGTCTGTCATATATACAAATGATTTACAATAAAAATTAAAACGTTTACTTACTAAATCGTTGCCGTCTTGAGTTTTTTGGGTGCGACGTAAACTGCGACTCCCTCGCGTAATTACATGGCGACCCGTGACAAGTGATGTGAACAAAAAAAAATGAAAAATTAAAAAACGAATACTTCAAAAAAAAAACTGCGGAGGAAACCGCATATACAAACCAAATACAAATACAAATACAAAAACAAATACAAATACAAATACAAATACAAATACAAATACAAATACAAATACAAATACAAATACAAATACAAATGCAAACTACTTTATGTCACCAAAGCCGCTGCAAGGCTTTGGGCAGCGAGAAGGAAGAGACGGTGACAAAGCAATGTCACCGGTTGACCGGCCTGGCAACAAGAAGCTCACATTAAATGCAACAAAAAGAACAAATTAGTGCGGGAGGCATGAAGCCGTCTGCACCACCGAGGGAATACCAATAGACGACCAATAGACGACGACCCATAGATGACCAAAAAGAAGCTGGCCCGTGCGCAGAGTGCGCCCACCGAAAATATTTTTTTTAAAGCGGTCCAATGTACTTGTACATTGGTAGTTCGCAATTTTTGTTAGTACCCTCAAGTAGCGTATGAGCTGGGTACGTTAGATAAGTTCATTAACACAAAATCCCCTTCTACATATCATGATACCATTCACACTAACATACATTATACAGTGTAAAATTATGCTGTAAACTGTATAATGTAATAATCAATCATAAAAACCATCATCTCTCTCTCAAAAAAAAAAAAAATATTAATAATTTTTGAAAAAAAATAAAAAAAAAGGGAAGAAAATTGATACTTAATAGAGATGGGCAAAACCCAATCTAAGGCGGCTGACAATACAGCCAATGTTGTTAGTGAAGTCGACCTCACAAAAAAAAATAAAAATTAATCAAATGAAATACATAATTCATTCATTCATGCTGTACGCAAAAATTAAATAAGGAAAGAAAACCACTGCATGATTTAAAAATAATCATGACAACTACAGAAATGAAAATTTTGACCGAAAAAAGAAAAATGAAAAACATGACCTAAAAACAAACACTTTTTCCCTATTAATTAGGGGTGTCCAAAATTTATTTTTACTCTCTTCTAGGACACCCCTAAACGCCTAAATACCCTAAACTCATAAAAATCCTAAAACTCCAAAAGACCAAAAGAATCAGTAATCATGGCACAGACACAGATTCAATTCCTCAAGACAGCCTCAAGTCTGATCCCAGATTTTGACGGCAAAGCCGAAAATATACAAAGTTTTTTAGACGCATTATCTCTGGTCGAATCTATTATGGATACCCATGAGACAACTGCAGTCTCCCTGATCAAAACAAAATTAAAGGGACATGCAAGAAATTTGATTGGTACAGAAAGCACCATAAGTCAAATAATTGCCAAACTAAAAATTTCCGTTAAAGGAGAATCGGTTGAAGTTATTTCTGCAAAATTAATGAATCTCCAGCAGAAAAATAAAACTGCCAATCAGTACTCAAAAGAAATTGAACAACTAGCAAAAAAGTCTAGAAGGCGCTTACATAAATGATGGACTTACTCCTGAATTAGCGTCAAAATATAGCGTACAAAACGCTGTAAAAGCCAACTTTAATCAGCCGAACAATCGCGGAAACAACAACCGTGGTAACTACAACAATGGACGGGGTCAGTACTATAATAATGGAAACAGAGGAAGAGGTTACCAAGGTAATCAGGGATACAGCCAAAATAATAACAATGGTTACAATAATCGTGGCCGAGGTACCAATAATGGCAACTATAGAGGCCAATACAACGGCAACAACAGAGGCCAAGGAAACCAAAATAATTGGCGAGGACAAAATAACAATAATAATAATCACAACATCCGAACAACAAATTCGGAAAACGCTCAACCCCCCTTGAGCAACGACAATCAGTAAAGGTATACTCACTCAATCTCAATCTAAGTAATATAATTACAGTTCAAAATGCAGAAACAAAGACAAATCTGACATTTTTGCTTGATACAGGAGCAGACATTTCGGTAATAAAACACCAACAAAATGAATATTACAACATAAATACAAACATTATAAGCAATATAACAGGTATTGGACAAGGAACAACACGTTCTTATGGTCTAGTACATCTGCAACTACTTACAGACAAATACATCGTACCACATGATTTCCACGTAGTACCAGAAAATTTTTCAATACCAACAGATGGTATATTAGGCTATGATTTCATCAAAAAATTTAATTGTCTGTTAGATTATCAAGAAGAGCAAAATACACTAATTTTGCGCCCAAAAAATTTCCATACACACATCCAAATCCCAATAAAACACTCACTCGAGAATGACTCATTATTATTACCTGCTAGATCTGAAGTCATACGACAAGTAAGATTAAAGACTAGCGAAAAACGGTTTTAGTACCCAATCAGGAGATACAGCCGGGAATAATAATAGCAAGTTCAATAGTAACAAGTAATAATGCATACATTCGCATAGTAAATACTACTTCGAAAAATACAGAAATTGACAGTCAAAACATACAGTTTGAGTCACTTAATGACTATGATATAATCCAATTAAACAAAGAAAAGTCAAGAACAAGGGAAATATTGAAGAAATTAAGATTTCCTAAACAGTTCAAATCTAAACTAACCGAACTTTGCACTGAATACAGTGATATATTTGGTTTAGAAACAGAACCTATATCCGCCAACAATTTCTATAAACAAAAGCTTAGATTGAATGATAAAACACCTGTATACATTAAAAACTACAGAAATGCTGAGTCGGAAAAGCAAGAAATAAACGATCAGGTACAAAAATTAATTAAAGATGGCATTGTCGAACCATCCATCTCTGAATATAACAGCCCACTCCTCTTGGTACCCAAGAAATCACTTCCAAATTCAACGGAAAAAAGATGGCGTTTAGTAGTTGATTATCGCCAAATTAACAAAAAGGTACTAGCGGACAAGTTCCCACTCCCAAGAATAGAAGATATTCTAGATCAACTAGGTCGAGCGAAATACTTTTCATGTCTCGACCTAATGTCCGGATTTCACCAGATAGAACTTGATGAGAAATCAAGGAATATGACATCATTTTCAACGAGCACAGGCTCTTATCGCTACACGCGATTACCATATGGACTTAAAATCGCACCAAATTCTTTTATGCGCATGATGACACTTGCATTTTCAGGTCTAAAACCATCGCAAGCATTTCTCTATATGGATGACCTCGTAGTCATTGGATGTTCCGAACAACATATGTTCAAAAATTTGACAAACGTCTTCGAACTATGTCGCAAATTTAATTTAAAACTACATCCAGAAAAATGTTCATTCTTCATGCACGAAGTTACTTATCTTGGTCACAAATGTACCGATAAAGGAATTCTCCCAGATGACAAAAAATATGACGTCATCAAAAACTATCCAAAACCTAATGATGCAGATAGTGCACGTAGATTCGTAGCCTTCTGTAACTATTATCGGAGATTTATCCAAAATTTTGCAGAACATTCACGCCACTTAACGAGGCTTTGTAAAAAGGACGTTAAATTTCAATGGACTACAGAATGCGATAATGCATTTGAGTACTTAAAAGAAGCATTAATGAAACCAACATTACTGCAGTACCCAGACTTCAGAAAAGATTTTTGCATAATCACAGACGCTAGCAAACACGCTTGCGGAGCAGTATTAACTCAGGAGCATAATGGAATGCAACTTCCAGTTGCATATGCCTCCAGATCATTTACACAAGGTGAAAGTAACAAATCAACTACAGAGCAGGAATTAGCTGCTATACACTGGGCAATAAAACACTTCAGACCTTACGTTTATGGAAGGCATTTCTTCGTAAAAACTGATCACAGACCGTTAACATATCTGTTTTCAATGAAAAACCCAAGTTCCAAACTAACAAGAATGAGACTTGATTTGGAAGAATATGATTTCACTGTGGAATATCTCAAGGGGAAAGATAACCATATTGCAGATGCTTTATCCAGAATAACAATTGAAGAGCTCAAAGAAATGAATAGACAAATATTGAAGGTCTCTACGAGGTCTTCAACAAGACAGAAAAACGCCTGCGCAGGCCAAGAAAGCAGTTCAGCTATTAGTAGCACTGCTAAAAAATTGCACGAGCAAAATGAAAATGAAAAGCCCAATGTCTATGAAGTAATCAACAACAACGATGTCAAAAAATGTGTGAAACTAAAACTCGACAAGCACAAGTGTTTGTTCAAAATGGGAAAACGAGTGATTTCACGCTTTACAATTAATGATTTGTACTCAATGGAAAACTCGATTTAGGTCAGCTTTTCCAAAGGCTTGAAACAGAAGCCGGAATACTTAAAATAAACCAATTGAAAATGTCACCAAGTGATCAAATTTTCGAATCTGTATCACTAAGTATATTTAAAAAAATGGGCAATAGTATTTTAAAGAAAGTACGAGTATGCATACTCCCAAAGGTGACCATTATAGACAAAAACGACACAGCTCAAATAAACGCAATTCTGTCAAAATACCATGACGAACCAATTGAAGGAGGCCACTCAGGGACGTCGCGAACTCTGTCAAAAATACGAAAATATTTTTATTGGCCCTTCATGACTAAGACAATAAGACGGTATGTAAAATCTTGTTTGAAATGCCAAAAAGCGAAAACAACTACCCATACAAAGACACCTATGACTTTAACCCCAACTCCAGCAACAGCATTTGATACTGTACTAATTGATACCATTGGTCCACTTCCAAAAACTGAGGATGGCAATGAGTACGCAGTTACCATTATATGTGACTTAACAAAATATTTAGTCACTATACCAGTACCAAACAAAAGTGCTAAAACAGTTGCTAAAGCAATTTTTGAATCTTTCATACTCAAGTATGGTCCAATGAAATCATTCATTACGGACATGGGTACTGAATATAAAAATTCATTAATCACAGACTTATGTAAATACATGAAAAAAAACAACATACATTCAACAGCTCACCATCACCAAACTCTTGGAACAAGTCATCGAACATTTAACGAATATATACGTTCATATATTTCGATCGACAAAAATGACTGGGACATATGGTTGAATTATTTCACCTACTGTTTCAATACAACCCCGTCAGTAGCACACGACTACTGTCCATATGAACTTGTTTTCGGAAGGCCACCGAGACAATTCATTAACTTTAAAAACAAAGATATGATAGATCCTCTATATAATATAGATGATTATGCTAAAGAAGTAAAATTTAGATTAGAAGTAGCCTATAAAAGAGCTAGAATTATGTTAGATAAGGAAAAGCAAAAGCGAAAAACGCTTTATGATAAGAAATCAAACGATTTTCTCTTAGAAGTAGGAGATTTTGTATTATTAAGAAACGAAACTGGGCATAAATTAGATAACAACTATGTTGGCCCTTATAAAGTTGAAAAAATAGATGATAGAGATAATATTACAATTAGAATAGGAAAGAAACAGCAAATAGTACATAAAGATAGACTAAAAATATATAACGCATAAAAAAAAAAAAAAAAAAAAAAATACATATATTAAGAATATTATCATTACAATATGAATGAATGAATGAATGAATGAAAAAATAAAAATAAAAATAAACAAAGAAATTAAAAAAAAAAAACAACAAAACTTTATTAATTACCAATTTTTTTTATCTATACAAAATATGAAACAAAAAAAAAAAAATTATTAATACTTTTCTTTTGATTACAATTTCCATAATCATTATACATCAATAAATATTAAGCATACAATTTTTATATACACCACTACACTATTTTAGAATAACTTCATAAATATACGTTATTCTTCTTAAAAGGGGAGGTGTAGCGTGCACATGCTTTGAGTCAAAGTAAATACAATTCAATCACAACTATGTAACACTTTGTTGCATATCCCATAAGGAAATCTGAGCGACCACTTCAGTCGCTGACTAGGGCGCTGTGTCAGCATATCCCACGCTGTGGATAAGCGATAAGCTACACACGCACACATACCAATGCATGCGCGCGCTGCTAACTCAAAAGAATTAAATGGCAAATAAAATGTAGCCGAACAGTCCGAGAAATACAGCCGATACGGCGAGACGTACGTTACACGTACGGTCTGTCATATATACAAATGATTTACAATAAAAATTAAAACGTTTACTTACTAAATCGTTGCCGTCTTGAGTTTTTTGGGTGCGACGTAAACTGCGACTCCCTCGCGTAATTACAAAACATTTCAAGTGTATAAAAACATAATCTGAGCACAGGCAAACATTCAGTTGCTGCTCAGAGACCAGTGCAGTTGGTTGTTTAGCTTTCGCTTACTTTGGAAAATAGATTTAAATTAAATAAATTTGTCGAGTAAATCAACATCGAAACGGCAAAACAGGGCGATTTGCTGACTAACATCGGTCGAGGTGACTCACTCTGTGGCAATTATATAAATTCATGAAATCCAGGCTTATCCCTTATCTATTTTCCAGTTCGCTGTCTGCCCTTGCTACTCTCTCTTCAGTTGTTTTAAGCTCAGCTCTTTGACACCATGTCCTCCGAAGACGCTGCTGAGCTGGAGTTCTCTCGCCGGCTGACCATTTTCTCCAACAATGTTAACAATCAGCTGTCGCAGTTGAAACCCCAAGGGAATGTGGTCTTCTCGCCCTTCTCCATACAAACCTGTGCGGCCATGGCTCGCCTGGGCGCTGAAGGAAAAACTGCCGCAGAATTGGATCAAGGTCTGGGTCTGGTCTCAACTGATATTCAAAAGATAGCCCAAAGTTTCCATCAAGTGTTGGCCCTCTACGAGAAGAGTAATATTTTGCGTATTGCCAACAAGATCTATGTGATGCAAGGTTACACCATACGCGAAGAGTTCAACAAGCTGCTGACTGAACAATTTCTCTCAGCGGCTGAGAATGTGGATTTCTCGAAAAATGCTCAGGCAGCGGCCACCATTAACCAGTGGGTGGAGCAGAAAACCAATAATCAGATCAAGGATTTGATATCACCCAGTGTTTTGGATGCCAATTCCAGGCTGGTGCTGGTGAATGCCATACATTTCAGGGGCAAATGGGTACATGAGTTCGACGAGGATGACACTGATATAGAGACTTTCTATTTGAATGATGCACAGAGTCTAGAGGTTCCCATGATGAATTTAATAGCTAGCTTCCGTTATGCAGAGTTACCCGAATTGGATGCTACGGCCTTGGAATTGCCCTATAAGGATTCAGATTTGTCTATGCTGGTGATATTGCCCAGAAGTATAACCGGATTACCACAACTGGAGGAGAAACTGAGAACCAAGGCGTTGGCTGAGATTTCAGAGAAACTTTACGAAACCGAAGTGCAAGTTAAATTGCCCAAATTCAAGTCCGAATTCCAACTGGAACTGACGGAGGTGTTTGAGCAGGTGAGAGAGTTTAACACACGCCAAAAGTTTGAGAGAAGCTTGGATTGGCCTCTTTGGGGCTGTATAGCTAATTTTACATTTACACTCTAAGAACTCTAAGAACCTTTCTAATAAAACCTAACTATTCTATCTTCCTCTAGTTGGGCATGTCTCGCATGTTCTCGAATGCTGCCGAATTTGGTGGCATGCTCCAAAGTCCAGAACAACTCAAAGTCTCGGCTATAATTCACAAGGTGTTCATCGATGTAAATGAAGACGGAACAGAAGCTGCTGCAGCCACTGGTATGTAGATTTTCTTTTTACTCTCAACTCTGACATTGTTCAGAACGTCCCTTCCCCTACTACATTACCTCCAAAAGAAATGATGTGCTTTTTCCGTGGATTATGTGGATTATAATACATCTCGAACATGCCTTGTTCTAATCATCTAAGGTCTTGTCTTTCATTTTTCTTTTAGATATGAGAATTAGGTACTTGTGTGGGCTCATTATTGAGCCGGAACCCATACGTTTCTATGCCGACCATCCATTCACTTATTATATAATCAATAAACAGCAGACAGTGCTCTTTGCTGGCAAGCTACAAAGGCCCGACTCATATGAATTCTGATACCAACATTTTTATACTAGCCCAACTTGTATATTTTATATATATTTAACAAATGTAATAAATTAATGCTTATTTATTGGATTATCTCTGAATAATCTTTTATTCTTCGAGGGCAAACATTTTGATTAATAAAGCAGCGTGACTTAAACTCTCGTTTAATACAAAATTTGGGACAAAATTAATAAAACTGACCTTGATTTATTATTTTTGGCTTGATTTGGTTAAGCTGGCCCCAGAAAGGGCATTCAAGTGTGGAATTTAAACGTGCATCTCGGTAATTTGTCTAAAATTTGAAGTTAATCCGAGTATAACTAACGGAGTTACAGCGTTTCAAACGACCGGCCGTGCTACCTGATTGCTACCGTATGAAAAACTTTAAATCGATTTTCCCAATAACGTCTTTTTTTTAGTTCGTACATCGGAACTGAAAATCTACTGAACCGATCCAAAAAAGTTGATACGCATTTTAAAGGTGATGTATTTCTCGAGGTAATCAGGAAGAGTTTTTTTTTAACCGGTGAAATGGCTTCAGCAGCTGCTTAATGATGTCCTGTAAAAGGCCATCAAACTCTAGAGACCTACACAGAAAAAAAGTTGATATGAGATAGGCAAAGAATCTAGAACTCACAAAGATGAGTTACGACCACACAAGTGAATGACTGGGAAATGTGAGAAGAAACTTAAGACGTGGACTTACAATTCTTCACCCAGAGTCTGAAATCGACTTCGTTTTGGATTTTTTTCTTCTTTATTTTTTAAGGCAAAAACCTGCTGGAAGTCGAGAAGACAAATGATAAACTGATAATAAAACTAAACTAAAATATAGACAATGTTAAAAACACCCTAAATCAAGGTTGCAAACCACATAAAATTTTGCAAAAGGTTCGGTCAGGGGGTTCGAACCTGTTGTAAAGTCAAAGGTTCGGTTCGGTTGTGGGGGGGGGTTGGCGTTGCAAAAATTTCAAAGAAACTTGATCTGCGTGCACACAATAGAAATCTACATCTCAAGTTTGGTGGCTCTAGCTCTTTTAGTCAGGGAGAAGGAATCATACGACCCTATAGAGTATTTATATTCTTGATCAGCATATAGCGACTCAGCAGAGTCGATATAGCCATGTCCGTCTGTCCGTCCGTCCGTATGAACAAACAGATCTCAGAGATGGTTAAAGATGGAGGTTTGACATTTATAGGACAAATGCTTCTTATACTTGCAGGCAGATCAAGTTTATTTTCAATTTTTGCCACGCCTCCTCCCGCCCCTCGCAACTTAGAAAAAACGTCATATCTCCCACAGTTTTGTAGATAGATGATTCGTACCTTTAAGAGATAGTTAGTAATTGGCATTATGTATCATAATGCCGAAGAAATGATAAAAATCGGAAGTTCAGTTCTCAAGCTATAAGCCAAAAAAACTTAAAAACCCCCACACTGAGAAAAAAAAGGATAGTTTTTGATGATCCCCAGGATGTTTTCGGTATCCATTTGGAATGGATAGTTAACTATATTTTTTTTATATCCATTGGATATTTTTGAAGTCGCTTTATTTTCGCTTAAAAAGGAAAAAAATATTTCATTGATGTTTATTCTTCATCCAAAGGAGCTGAAAAATGTGAAAAGGATATTTAAAAACATGGATCTTGAAATGGATATTTAAATATCCATTCTACGGGGATCTTTTTTTCCTCTGTGCACCCTCCGACGCCCCCACAACCGCATTTCATTTAACACAGAGAGAGAAACTTAGAGATGAGCGCAGCTGCAGTGCTGCATTCAGCTTCTACTCCTGGTAGAGAGTATTTGATAGTCGAGCTTAACCGACTTTATCACTTGTTCAATTCTTTGGCATTTTCAAAGATTTAGAGGATATCTGAACAGATTTATGTATAAAGAACTCCTTTTCGAACTTTTGTAGTTGACTTAATTTGCTTACATGAAGCCAATACTTAGAATTCGCAATTGTTTTGGTATACGGATTTTTGTTCATAAAATAAAAAACAAATGAAGATTTTTCAAAACTTTTTTCTTCTCTTTATTTGAGCGAAGCACTTTTAGGGACGTCAGACTGGGGGGTAAATCTTTAAATGTTTTGTCTTTGCGACAGATTCTTTTGGGGTATGTCTTTGATTTTGTATTTTGTATTTGCAAAATCAGCTGCTTTTACCATTACCGCGCAGTAGCAGGTGGGTTGTGTTTGGAGTGGGATAGTGTAAGGTGGAAATGGGGGGGGTGGTGATGGGTATTTGGTAGAGACCTGGTGGGGTTCAGGTGAAGATTTGGTAAGGATCTGGCGGGGATTTGGTGCTGATCCGGTAGGGACCTGGTGAGCTCTGGTTTGTATCTGGTGTACATCTGGTAGGGATCTGTTGGGAATCTGATGGGGATCAGGGGGATTTCTGTTGGAGATCTGGTGGGGATCAGGAGGGGATCTGATGGGGATCTGGTGGGGATCTGGGGGTCATTCTTTTCATTTTTTATCATTCAACGGCTACTAATTTTTAATCTCGAAAAAACGAAACAAAATTCTGCCTTGTGATGAATTTTAATTGACTACAAAATGACGAACTCAAATCAAATTTCTTAGAAGAAATTGCGACCAAAAATGTCTTGAATACTCACACGGAATACATATTTCTTTTATTATCAAGTCAAGCTTCGTTTTGTTGATAAGAGTTAAGTGAAACTAAAACTTAGAAAATTAAAGCCAAGAGGAGAGGAAAGAGCGAATGCCCCGATATAAAGAGAAACCTGTGGACTCAGCGGCAAGCATTCGGTGAATTAGCGAGTCTGTTCGTGCCCCAGGAGCAATGGCTGTGGAACTCTGGTGTGGATATAGAATAATATAAAACATAAACTGAGCACAGACAAACATTCAGTTGCTGCTCAGAGACCAGTGCAGTTGGTTGTTTAGCTTTCGCTTATTTTGGAATATAAATTTAACAAAGAGAAGGAGAAATTTGTTTCAATCGCGAACACAATTATTCGTGTGATAACCCTGTCGAGTAAATATACATTGAAACGGCAAAACGCGGTGTTCTACTGACTATATCGGTCGAGGTGACTCCTTCTGTGAAATCCAAGCCAAACCCTTACCTATTTTTCAGTTGGCTATCTGCTCTTGCTACTCTCTGTTTAGTCATTTTAAGCTCAGCTCTTTGACACCATGTCCTCCGGAGACTCTGCTGAGCTGGAGCTCTCTCGCCGGCTGACCATTTTCTCCAACAATGTGAACAGTCAGCTGTCGCAGTTGAATCCCCAAGAGAATGTGGTCTTCTCGCCCTTCTCCATACAAACCTGTGCGGCCATGGCTCGCCTGGGTGCTGGAGGACAAACTGCCTCAGAATTGGATCAAGGTCTGGGTCTGGTCTCAACTGACACTCAAAAGATAGCCAAAAGTTTCCATCAAGTGTTGGCCCACTACGAGAAGAGTAAGATTTTGCGTATTGCCAACAAGATCTATGTGATGAAAGGCTACAACCTACGCGATAAGTTCAACAAGCTGCTGACCCAACAATTTCTCTCAGCGGCTAAGAATGTGGATTTCTCGAAAAATGCTCAGGCAGCGGCCACCATTAACAAGTGGGTGAAGAAGAAAACCAAAAACCTGGTCAAGGATTTGGTATCACCCAGCGATTTGGATGCCAAATCCAGGCTGGTGCTGGTGAATGCCATACATTTCAGGGGCAAATGGGTGCATAAGTTCCCCAAGCATGATACTGATCTAGAGCCTTTCCATTTGAATGATGAGCAGAAAGTGAATGTACCCATGATGAATTTAAAGGCTAGCTTCCGTTATGCAGAGTTGCCCGAACTGGATGCTACGGCCTTGGAATTACCCTATAAGGATTCAGATTTGTCTATGCTGGTGATATTGCCCAGAAGTAAAACTGGATTACCACAATTGGAGGAGAAACTGAGAACGATGTCGTTGGCTGAGATTTCAGAGAAGCTATATGAAACCCAAGTGGTAGTTAAATTGCCTAAATTCAAGTCCGAATTCCAGGTGGAACTGACGGAGGTATTTAAGCAGGTGAGAGAAATTTTTTAACTTTCGACAAAAATCTGACCTTTTCGGCAAGTCCCAACAGAAACCATTCAGCTTCTGCTGATGACATCAGTCACACTGTGGAAATTTACAAAAATTAAATTTGTATTTTTCTTAGGTTTTTGGTCAGTTAATGAAGTGAGAGAGAAGCCAGAAAAAAAATAAATTATCAAGAACGGAACAAAAGTCGAAGCAAACGAAAATTTCTTTCTTCTTCTTTAATGGCCATTACAACCGTTCGACGGTCTGGGCCTCTGCGATTAACGCTCTCCATTCGCTTCTGTTCTGTGCGAGCTGCCACCAGTTGGTCACACCAAGCGCCTATTTATTCTAATAAAATCTAACTATTCTATCTTCCTCTAGTTGGGCATGTCTCGCATGTTCTCGCATGAAGCCGAATTTGGCGGCATGCTCCAAAGTCCAGAACAACTCAAAGTCTCGGCTATAATACACAAGGCGTTCATCGATGTAAATGAAGACGGAACAGAAGCTGCTGCAGCCACTGGTATGTAGATTTTCTTTTTACTCTAAACTCTGACATTGTTCAGAACGTCCCTTCCCCTACTACATTACCTCCAAAAGAAATGATGTGCTTTTTCGGTGGATTATAATACATCTCGAACATGCCTTGTTCTAATCATCTAACGTCTTGTCTTTCATTTTTCTTTTAGATATGAGAAGGTACATGTGTGCGCTCATTATTGAGCCGGAACGCATACGTTTCTATGCTGACCATCCATTCACTTATTATATAATCAATAAACACCAGACAGTGCTCTTTGCTGGCAAGCTACAAAGGCCCGACTCATATGAATTCTGATACCAACATTTTTATACTAGCCCAGCTTGTATATTTTATATATATTTAACAAATGTAATAAATTAATGCTTATTTATTGGATTATCGTGAAAACTCTGAATAATCTTTTATTTTTCGAGGGCAAACATTTTGATTAATAAACTTACGTTTTATACAAAATTTGGGACAAAATTAATAAAACTGACCTTGATTTATTATTTTTGGCTTGATTTGGTTAAGCTGGCCCCAGAAAGGGCATTCAAGTGTGGAATTTAAACGTGCATCTCGGTAATTTGTCTAAAGGGGTTTTCAAATGATTTATTTTTCATTTTTTTTTTTTTAATTTTTTTTCTGAATGAACAATTTGTCGAGAATATTGTGTACAAATTTGAAGTCAATCCGAGTAAAACCAACGGAGTTACAGCGTTTCAAACGACCGGCCGTGCTACCTGATTGCTACCGTATGAAAAACTTTAAATCGTTTTTCCCAAAAACGTCTTTTTTGAAGTTCGTGTACATCAGAACTGAAAATCTACTAAACCGATCCAAAAAAGTTGATACGCATTTTAAAGGTGATGTATTTCTCGAGGTAATCAGGAAGAGTTTTTTTTCCAACCGGAGAAATTGCTTCGGCAGCGGCTTAATGAGGTCTAATCAAAGGCCATCGAACTCTAGAGACCTACACAGGAAAAAAGTTGATATGAGATAGGCAAAGAATCTAGAACTCACAAAGATGAGTTACGACCACACAAGTGAATGACTGGGAAATGTGAGAAGAAACTTAAGACGTGGACTTACAATTCTTCACCCAGAGTCTGAAATCGACTTCGTTTTGGATTTTTTTCTTCTTTATTTTTTAAGGCAAAAACCTGCTGGAAGTCGAGAAGACAATTGATAAACTGATTATAAAACTAATCTAAAATATAGACAATGTTAAAAACACCCTAAATCAAGGCTGCAAACCACATAAAATTTTGTAAAAGGTTCGGTCAGGGGGTTCGAACCTGTTGTAAAGTCATATTTTGTAACGCACCGACCGAAAAAGCAAGTACGGTACAGCGTCGTAACGCACCGACCGATAAAAATAAGTACCGAACTTTTTTGCGTTCAGCACTCGTACGTACTAAACAGTTTTAGTTACGTACAATTAAGTACAAAATGGTTTTTAGTTAAGTACACGGAGTGAAAAACGAATTTAGTTACAGACTTTGTGAAAAGTGCACGGACTGAAGACTTATTAAATCGCGAAAACAAACCAAAGAGGATAAAAAATAGTAATTATGAAAAACGTAATTGCCTACCAAGTAAAAAATCATGTCAGGATCAATGCATAGGCGCAATTCGCACGTAAGGGATCTCAATGGTAATTAAACCGCGAAATGCTTAAGAAATTGATTTTCAAAGCCACAAATGATCACTCAAAACTGCAATGCCCTGTCTATGACAATACTGAACCACGAACCATGGATGACCAACAATGAAGAACATAGATAGAGCATAAAAAACGTATCAGTTTCACAATTTTTGCTTGTAAATAAGAAGAGAGTCCGGCAAAATCTGCGATTTGGGCTTTTTATCCAAATTGTCATCAAAATTTGGGCAATATTTGCCTGTGGGATCTCATTACAATTGGAACTATTTTTGAATAACGCTTATGCATTACATCTGGCAGGCTTTTATACAAATTTACAAGCAAAAATGGTGGACAATGGTCATCCATGGTTCGTGGCTTATGCTCTATCTATGTTCTTCATTGTTGGTCATCCATGGTTCGGTGCTCAGTATTGTCAAAACCATGGCAATGTTCTTTACCTTTGGTCATCCGTGGTATTAATCGCGATTCGGTATTATCATAACCAGGGCAATGCAGTTATGTGTGATAGTTTGTGGTTTTGAAAAACAGTTTCTTAAGCATTTCGCGGATTTATTTCCATGGAGACCCCTTAGCTGCATATTGGGCCAATGCATTGATCCTGACGTGATTTTTCACTATCTTGAAAGTAAAGTTTGTTTGGCATTATCACATTTTTTTTGTCCTCCTTGGTAATTTTCCGATTTAATGATTTGTCATTAACAGTCAGTGGTTTGAAACAGTTTTTAAGATCATAACTATGTTCTTTTCTTTTGGTCATCCGCGGTATTAATCGCGGTTTGATTTTAAATGCGTTTATGTGTATGTGTACGTGTGTGTTTGTTTGTGTATGTGTATGTTTGTCAATTGTACAGGGTATTTTGAAGTCGAGCTCCTCGACTACAACGGTCTTACTTGTTTTAAACAGCGTTTCTGCGTTCCTGAGCGAGAACATCCAAAAAGCATGCAGCATTTTTTTACTCCGCAATTTTTTTTTTGCATTTTTTTTTTGTGGGGGCGGGGGTGGGCGTTGCAAAAATTTGAAAGAAACTTGATCTGACGTGCAGACAATAGAAATCTACATCTCAAGTTTGGTGGCTCTAGCTCTTTTAGTCAGGGAGAAGGAATCATACGACCCTATAGAGTATTTATATTCTTGATCAGCATATAGCGACTCAGCAGAGTCGATATAGCCATGTCCGTCTGTCCGTCCGTCCGTATGAACAAACAGATCTCAGAGATGGTTAAAGATGGAGGTTTGACATTTATGGGACAAATGCTTTTTATAATTGCAGGCAGATCATGTTTATTTTCAATTTTCGCCACGCCCCCTCCCGCCCTCGCAACTTAGAAAAAACGTCATATCTCCCACAGTTTTGTAGATAGATGATTCGTACCTTTTAGAGATAGTTAATAATTGGCATTATGTATCATTATGCCGAAGAAATGATAAAAATCGGAATGAGAAAAAAAGGATAGTTTTTGATGATCCCCAGGATATTTTCGGTATCCATTTGGACTGGATAGTTAACTATACTTTTTTGGGATCCATTTCATATTTTTGAAGTCGCTTTATTTTCGCTTAAAAAGGAAAAAAATATTTCATTCATGTTTATTCTTCATCCAAAGGAGCTGAAAAATGTGAAAAGGATATTTAAAAACATGGATCTTAAAGTGGATATTTAAATACCCAAACTACGGGGATCTTTTTTTTCCTCTGTGCACCCTCCGACGCCCCCACAACCGCATTTCATTTAACACAGAGAGAGAAACTTAGAGATGAGCGCAGCCGCAGTGCTGCAATCAGCTTCTACTCCTGGTAGAGAGCTTAACCGACTTTATCACTTGTTCAATTCTTTGGCATATTCAAAGATTTAGAGGATATCTGAACAGATTTATGTATAAGGAACTCTATTGCAAACTTTTGTAGTTGACTTAACTTGCTTACTTGTAGCCTGTACTTAGAATTCGCAATTGTTTTGTTATCCGGTTGTTTGTTCATAAAATGAAAACGCACGAAGATTTTTCAAAACTATTTTCTTCGTATTATTCGGTCATTCAATGGCTACTTATTTCTAATTTCCTTGAAATATGAAACAAAATTCAGCCTTGTGATGAAATTAAATTGACTACAAAATGACGAACTCTAATCAATATTCTTGGAAGAAATTGCGACCCCCAATGGCTTGAATACTCACACAGAAAACATTTCTTATCACTAAACTTGAAAATTTCCCGTAGTAATTTAAATACCAAGTCAAGCTTCGTTTTGTTGATAAGAGTAAAGTGAAACTAAGACTTAGAAAATTGAAGCCAAGAGGTGAGTAAAGAGCGAATGCCCCGATATAAAGTAGTATGGAGAACAAAACATTTTTTTCCACTAAAACCCATTTTCCGACTGATCATTTGTATGGCAGCTACAAGAAGTAGTCATCCTATCCGGTCGGTTCCGACATATTAGCAGCATGCAGACAACAGAAATGTAGCTCGAGAGCTACAAAACTGAGGGACTAGTTCGCGTAGAAACAGACAGACAGACGGACAAAGCTTAATCGACTCAGCTCGTCGTGCTGATCAAGAATATATATACTTTATGTGGTCAAAGATGATTCCTTCTATGCGTTGCAAACTTCTGGGCAAAATTATAATATACATTTCAAGTGTATAAAAACATAATCTGAGCACAGGCAAACATTCAGTTGCTGCTCAGAGACCAGTGCAGTGGGTTGTTTAGCTTTTGCTTACTTTGGAAAATAGATTTAAATTAAATAAATTTGTCGAGTAAATCAACATCGAAACGGCAAAACAGGGCGTTTTGCTGACTAACATCGGTCGAGGTGACTCACTCTGTGGCAATTATATAAATTCATTAAATCCAGGCTTATCCCTTATCTATTTTCCAGTTCGCTGTCTGCCCTTGCTACTCTCTCTTCAGTTGTTTTAAGCTCAGCTCTTTGACACCATGTCCTCCGGTGACGCTGCTGAGCTGGAGTTCTCTCGCCGGCTGACCATTTTCTCCAACAATGTGAACAGTCAGCTGTCGCAGTTGAAACCCCAAGAGAATGTGGTCTTCTCGCCCTTCTCCATACAAACCTGTGCGTCCATGGCTCGCCTGGGTGCTGGAGGGAAAACTGCCTCAGAATTGGATCAAGGTCTGGGTCTGGTCTCAACTGACACTCAAAAGATAGCCAAAAGTTTCCATCAAGTGTTGGCCCACTATGAGAAGAGTGAGATTTTGCGTATTGCCAACAAGATCTATGTGATGCAAGGTTACAACCTACGCGATGAGTTCAACAAGCTGCTGACTGAACAATTTCTCTCAGCGGCTGAGAATGTGGATTTCTCGAAAAATGCTCAGGCAGCGTCCACCATTAACCAGTGGGTGAAGCAGAAAACCAAAAATCTGGTCAAGGATTTGGTATCACCCAGTGTTTTGAATGCCGATTCCAGGCTGGTGCTGGTGAATGCCATACATTTCAGGGGCAATTGGTTGCATAAGTTCCCCAAGCATGATACTGATCTAGAGCCTTTCCATTTGAATGATGAGCAGAGTGTGAGTGTACCCATGATGAATTTAACGAATAGCTTCCGTTATGCAGAGTTGCCCGAACTGGATGCTACGACCTTGGAATTGCCCTATAAGGATTCTGATTTGTCTATGCTGGTGATATTGCCCAGAAGTAAAACTGGATTACCACAATTGGAGGAGAAGCTGAGAGCCATTTCGTTGGCTGAGATTTCAGAGAAGCTATTCGAAACCCAAGTGGTAGTTAAATTGCCCAAATTCAAGTCCGAATTCCAGGTGGAACTGACGGAGGTATTTAAGCAGGTGAGAGAAATTTTTTAACTTTCGATAAAAATCTAACCCTTACGGCAAGTCACAACAGAAACCATTCAGCGTCTGCTGATGACCTCTTGTCCTGACCTAAGTGTTACCATCAGTCACACTGGGGAAATTTACAGAAATTAAATTTGTATTTTTCTTAGTTTTTTGGTCAGTTAATGAAGTGTGCGAGAAGTCAGAAAAATTTAATTATTAAGAATGGAACAAAAGTCGCAGCAAACGAAAATGTACTTTTAAATAATCTAGAAAATACCTTATTTTTTTTGGACTAAATTGCTCACAGCTTCTGTGTTTGTTCATAGATTTTGACCATCGTTATTTGCTTTTCTTTGTAGAAGTGCGATTCTTAGGTAGAAAACAAAATGAATTTTTTTGAAATTTTTCTAAAATTAAATTTCTCGCATTTTCAAAAAAATATTCATTGTTCGGCGAATTTAGGCATACTCTGACTCGCTTACACCGACGCTTACACCGACTAAGACGAAAAATTGTAGATAAAACAGTACCTAAAAATGTTCTCTTCGTAAAGAGATTCAACGGCCTATTCAATTATCTTTAGAGAATCTTTTCATGAATTTGTAACGATATTTAACACACGCCAAAAGTTTGAGAGAAGCTTGGATTGGCCTCTTTGGGGCTGTACAGCTAATTTCACATTTACATTATAGATAAGAACTCTAAGAACCTTTCTAATAAAACCTAACTAATCTATCTTCCTCTAGTTGGGCATGTCTCACATGTTCTCGAATGAAGCCGAATTTGGCGGCATGCTGCAAAGTCCAGAACAACTCAAAGTCTCGGCTATAATACACAAGGCGTTTATCGATGTGAATGAAGACGGAACAGAAGCTGCTGCAGCCACTTGTATGTAGATTTTATTTTTACTCTCATCTCTGACATTGTTCCTCTTCCCATTCCTGTTCCTATCACAGATTAACATTTCATCTTACAAATATTAAGTCTAGGTAATCGTTTTCGAAATTTAGAATTTTTTTTTTAAAACAATTCAATAGTTTGGGGTCTGGATCGGAATTTCCTGTAAGACTTATGTTTTCATTGAAATCTTTTTGAAACTTTAAAGTTTCCAGTAGCTGATGCTTTTTATACCCTTGGAGAGGGTATATTGAAATTGTCCGGATGTTTGTAGAGCAGGGAAGGAAGCATCTCCGACCACATAAAGAATATATATTCTTGATCAGCATGACGAGCTGAGTTGATATAGCCATGTCCGTCTGTCCGTCTGTCTGTCCATCCGTCTGTCCGTCCGTCTGTCCGCCCGTCTGTCCGTCTGTTTCTATGCTATCTTCTCCGTCAGTTTTAAAGCTATCTTAACCAAACTTTGCACGAAGTCTTTTGGTACAAATACGCTGCACATTTGTCGGAACCGGCCGGATCGGATGACTATAGCATATAGCTGCCATAGAAACGATCGGTCGAAAAACTAGTCTTAGTGAGAAAAACTTTATTGTTTTCAATGCTATCGCTCCCAACGCTCGTATTTATAAGTTTTCAATGATTTTACATAATTTTACCAAGATTTGTCGAAATCGGACCACTATATAGTATAGCTGTCATACAAACTGTCAGGCACATATCAAGCTCCAAGGGTATATAAACTTAGGTCAAGCCGAAGTTAGCTTGCCTCTATTTTTAATTATTGTTCTCGTCACTAATTTTTTGAAATATACATCATGTTTCCGTTCCCCCAAAATTTATGTTTTATAAACATCCCAAATAGTTCTTTTCACCTTCATTTCCGTTTTCTTTTAACCATAAGTATTTCCTATGCAACCATGGCTATATGCCTCGATATGTGTAGTACTCCTTCCTCTACTACATTACCTCCAGAGGAAATGCTGTGCTCTTTGCCGGCCAGCTGATTAAAGCATGAGAAAGTAATACACCCGCTCATTCATTTTACATTCATTTTATAATCTTAACTAATCCACATAATATGTACATCTCGAATATTTTTCTTTTAGATATGGGATTTGTTCGCTGCTCTCTGCTCATTTTTAAGTCGGAACCCATACGTTTCTATGCCGACCATCCATTCTCCTATAGTATAATCGATAAACAGCAGAGAGTGCTCTTTGCTGGCAAGCTACTAAGGCCCGACTCATATGCACTCTGATACCAACATTTTTATACTAGCCCAGTTTGTATATTTTATATATATTTAACAAATGTAATAAATTTATGTTTATTTATTGGATTATTGGCCGTTGTTCATCCCTTTTATTTCTCAATTATCAACAGCAGTAAAACTTTTGTCTCTGCGGGCAAACTAAATACTAAAACCTTAACTTTCTTGTTATACCCTTGGAGAGGGTATATTAAAATTGTCCGGATGTTTGTAACGCATAGAAGGAAGCATCTCCGACCACATAAAGTATATATATTCTTGATCAGCATGACGAGCTGAGTTGATATAGCCATGTCCGTCTGTCCGTCTGTCCGTCTGTCCGTCCGTCTGTCCGTCCGTCTGTTTCTATGCTATCTCCTCCGTCAGTTTTAAAGCTATCGTAACCAAACTTTGCACGAAGTCTTTTGGTATAAATACGCTGCACATTTGTCGGAACCGGCCGGATCGGATGACTATAGCATATAGCTGCCATAGAAACGATCGGTCGAAAAACTAGTCTTAGTGAGAAAAACTTTATTGTTTTCAATGCTATCGCTCCCAACGCTCGTATTTATAAGTTTTCAATGATTTTACATAATTTTACCAAGATTTGTCGAAATCGGACCACTATATAGTATAGCTGCCATACAAACTGTCAGGCACATATCAAGCTCCAAGGTTATATAAACTTCGGTCGAGCCGAAGTTAGCTTGCCTCTATTTTTATGTATTAATATGTAAGGGGAGAAAGGGGGGTTCTGAGCCGCTGGGGGTTGGCCACAAAAAAAATATTCAGGCCTGTTCCCGTTTTCGATTTCGATCAAATCATATGGAATCGAAATTCATAGCTGTTCCCGTTTCCGAAAAACGATCAAATTATTCGGTTTTAAAAGTTAGGCCTTTGAGTGAGTGAAATGAAAAGTAATTGACAATTTCCATGTCAACGGTTATATTTTTTATCTATTGAGAAGATTTTAAAGTACCCATAGAAGTATTGGGCGTTAAATTTGAATTAAAATCAATTTTTTCAAAGTTGTACCCCCAAAAATTGCATGTAGACGAAAGCAAAAACGATCGAAATGAAACCGAGCTGTTCGCAATTCCGTTCTTGCAGTCGCTCTGGAAGCTTCGCGCTGATCGCATCGTTCGGGGGAGGGCTCCACGTATGCCTTTTTCAAGGCTCATGTTCTTCCGGTTTTAAACAAAAAATTGATTTGTGAACTACATCGAAGTATATCTAAGACATCATCATCGAAAAATGGTCAATGACCAACAATCATCAATTACAACAAACACTAAAGTGTAAACTACTCGCTATTGTCGCGAACAATAGCGTGATAGTTGGACTAAACATTAAATTTGTGTATTACCAATCGATTGTGTCGCGCACACTTTCGATATTCGTACCTGCCCAGCGGCGCAAATGCCCATTACAAGTTCGATGTTCTCTTGAACACTTTGAAGGTTGGCAGCCTTCAAGTATCGGTTATTACTCTGTATACATTTACGTAAGCTTGACCGTTTTCGTTGGCATACTGTATACAAAGCAGAATACTATGTAATCGGAAAAGTGGGCGTATAACAGAAAACACTTCGGCTTTAGATTACAACTCAATATACCATTTGAGAAAATGTTGGCGACGAAGTATGCGTTCAGTTGGAACTTGTGTGTGGACTTGTGGACTAGCTGTGCGCGCGTCCACACACTAGGTGTATCGGATTGTAATGGGGATCAAAATTAAAAAACTTAAAAAAAAATGTTGTATGAGAATAGGAAGACATTGAACTTTGGACCCATAACACAGAAACACATGGACGACGGTACGTTAGCTCACTTGACTATTAAGCATATGGGAAAACTTGCGACAAAATCATAATTAAGAATGTAAGCAGTTGACACTTTGCCGAACGAGGTGCCCTTTTTCAAAAGTCGATTGACACAAACATAACACAACTTATATATACACGAGCAACAACTCGACCCGAAGTTAAACTTCTCTACACACATCTGTGTATTCGAAACGTAGCAAGAAATTCCCATTACGTGGGCACCTACTGCGATGCATATTGTGGACCAGCCTCATTCACCTCTGCGCCGCTGGGTGTAAGAGACAATTTACTGGGTCGTGATTAATCCGAACCAGATTAAACTTGTTAAAAAGAAGTTCAGGGTCTTGTCACAAAAATTAGTTCTGCTTTGGGCAGGAAGTGTGTCTCTTCTTCTAAATCCCATCCCGTGTGGGACATAGGGCAATCAACCACTCCCCTTTGTTCCCCCTTTCTCGCAGTGTATGGCCCCATCCAGCTCATCGATCCACTATCCGTTTAAGCAGGCCGAAGTTCCATATTCTGCCAGACCAGAAAATTTAGAATATGCGATGCAGGCTTCGGTACGACAGTACAGAAGTTATAATTTTCCCTGATTTTGAGCCAGTGTGAATACTTTGATTATCTGAGCTGGAGATTCCCTTACCGCAAACACTTTTATCGCACCCACAATGATTCCTTTGGGAGAAGGAGCCAGGCAACTGATTAAATCAAAAATATTTCAAAACATTACGCAAAGTTCACCAAGAAACAGCCACCAAATAGACCATAAAAGCTGATGGCTTCTAAATTTAGTTACCTCAATGAGGCATCCAATTTAATGGCTGATAATAACCAAGTAAACAAGAATTGAAACCCTTTTATATAATGCAACTCTAGGAGTCAGATGCACAGTCTACCCAGTGCAGTCATGAAGTGTATTGTCAGTCTCTGCCTGCTGGCTTTGGCCTCCAGCCAACTCAATTCTTGGCAAGAAAGTGATGAGGAAAATCGCTACTTAATACAAATCATCAACTTTCTGGCACATATTGAACACATCAAGGACTATATAACCTTTTTTGGTGATCAGGAATTTGCAAATCAAGGCCCCGCTTTGCAGCAGACCTTAATGGAGTCGTTGCAGAAACCCATCATAGTGGCAGGATTGGATATAGGACCATTGCATCGGATTGTTTCAGACCGCAGTATGGCCATTACTTTATTTACTGGCCAGGACGATCCCATACTCAAGGCAGTGCAGGAAAGCTTTGTGGGTCTACCACATGTGGTAATGATCTTTGTGTACAAATCGAAAAATCTGGAATCACCACCAGCAGAGTTTATAGAGTCCTTCTTCAAATGGTGCTGGGACCAGCGTTGGGTATATACCTTGCTAATGCTTAAAAACCAATCTCGGTATGAAGAGTGGGCATTTGGTGGGTTACACGACATGGACATAGTGAAGTTGCCCCAAGACAAATGGTTTCGTATAAATCCAAATAGACGCAGCTTTGCCGACAACCTACGACAATACAAGTTTCTGTTGCCGGTTTTTGAAAATGTGCCCGAAGCCATGATGGTAAGTTTAGACAAAGGATAAGAATAACCTTGAGCTTAATGGCTTTTATGTTTTTCTAGTTTAACTCAACTGAGGGGAAACTAAGCTTGGGTGGCATATTGGGAATCATATTAAATGAGTTTGTCAGCTTTGCCAATGCCTCCATCGAAATTCTCCCCCTACCAGGCAGAACCAATTATGATGAGAGTGTACATCGATTGGCTGGAAATCGTTCCATTGATCTGGGCGGTAACCTAATGGGGAACAACAGCCTGGGCGAGTACAGTCCCTTGATAATGAATGCCAAGATTTGCCTGGTAGTACCACATAGAAGACCCTCGTACACACATGTCTATATAGGAAAGTATAAAAATGCATCTTTACCATCACTAATTGTTGGTGTCCTTGTTGTATACACCATTATCAAAATGTTGGCCAATCCTCTCCTAACGCTGCCTAGAGCTCTGGAGAACAGTATGTGGTCCATAATTGCAATGCCCCTGCCTGGCAGAGAATTTAATCGCCTCAGCCTGGCTGAAAAGTTTGTGGAAATCTCCTTGCAGTTGTTCTGTGTGTGTTACATGAGCATCTTTGGTGGCTTTGTGGCCACACGTCTCACCTCGGGTGTGTTCGAGCCGGAAATAGAAGATGTGGAATCCCTTTTGGCAAGTGGCTTGCCCATCATGATCGACGACAATGCTACTGGGCAACTGTTTCAAGATAATCATCTACCCTACCAACTGAAGGATCGTCTTTTTATGGTGAACCCACAGACACTGGAGCATAATTTGAACACCCTGAACACCAGCTATGCCTATGTCCTGGACACGCTACAGTATTTGAGATTAGCTTACATACAAGAGTTTTTGAGATATCCCAAGCTGAAGCTAGGCCCCGAAGATCTGTGCACTGCCTCACGCTTTCTGCGTTTTCCCGTCTCCATGGGTTCACCCTTTAAGGAAGTTCTATTCAATTTCCACAAGCAGATCAATGAGGTGGGACTACTTGAGAAATTCGAGCAGTTGGGCCTAGAGCAGGGTCGTCTTTTGGGTCGCTATACACGAATGAAGGAGACTCCGGTAATGGTTTCTGGACTGACTTTGGAATTTTTCCGATTTGGCTTTACGCTGTACTTGGTGGGTATGGGATTGGCTATTTTGGTTTTCTGTATTGAGTTGTGGTGGAAACGCCGATAAATAAATAAATGTTGTGTACACGGAAGTTGTGATTCAGATGTTTTCACACTAGATTGGATTGTCTTTAAAGCATAATTATTGTTACAATTGTTATAGCGGCGATTTATTAATAACTTCTGGAAAAATTATAAATTATAAATAAAAAAAAAAATAAATTATATCACAAATCGAAATAAAACTAGAAATCATTTTTTGATTTAGTGCAATTTTTATATAAATTTTTTTTTTTAGTGGTCTGCTCAATATCAGACCGGTTTTGCCCAGTTCTAAGCATTTCTTTAGCAATTTGATTTGGTACGAATCGAACTATATCATTTCAAAAACGAGAAGGCCAAGCTAACTTCGTCTTTGGCGAAGTTTTAATACCCTTGCAAATGTTTTAATACGACAGAGTTTACGAACGTCAGCATTAAAACAAACCATTTTTCTGATAAAACCCACTTTTTGACCGATAGTTTCTATGGCAGCTATAAGATATAGTCATCCGATTTTGACCAAAACTTCCAAATCTGTGTTAAAGCGTATAAAACTAATAATTGGCGAAGCGGAAGGCGTTTACATTAAAAACAAAAAAGTTTTCTCACAAAGACCCACTTTTCGACCGATAGTTCCTATGGCAGCTATAAGATATAGTCATCCGATTTTGACAAGAACTTTCAAATCTGTGTAAAAGCGTATAAAACTAATAATTGGCGAAGCGGAAGGCGTTTACATTAAAAACAAAAAAGTTTTCTCACAAAGACCCACTTTTCGACCGATAGTTCCTATGGCAGCTATAAGATATAGTCATCCGATTTTCACAAAAACTTCCAAATCTGTGTTAAAGCGTATAAAACTAATAATTGGCGAAGCGGAAGGCGTTTACATTAAAAACAAAAAAGTTTTCTCACAAAGACCCACTTTTCGACCGATAGTTCCTATGGCAGCTATAAGATATAGTCATCCGATTTTCACAAAAACTTCCAAATCTGTGTTAAAGCGTATAAAACTAATAATTGTAGTAGCGGAAGGCGTTTACATTAAAAACAAAAAAGTTTTCTCACAAAGACCCACTTTTCGACCGATAGTTCCTATGGCAGCTATAAGATATAGTCATCCGATTTTCACAAAAACTTCCAAATCTGTGTTAAAGCGTATAAAACTAATAATTGTAGTAGCGGAAGGCGTTTACATTAAAAACAAAAAAGTTTTCTCACAAAGACCCACTTTTCGACCGATAGTTCCTATGGCAGCAATAAGATATAGTCATCCGATTTTGACCAAAACTTCCAAATCTGTGTAAAAGCGTATAAAACTAATAATTGGCGAAGCGGAAGGCGTTTACATTAAAAACAAAAAAGTTTTCTCACAAAGACCCACTTTTCGACCGATAGTTCCTATGGCAGCTATAAGATATAGTTATCCGATCCGGTCGGTTCCGACATATTATCAGTGTGCAGTAAAAAGAAGACTCTGTGCAAAGTTTCAGCTCGATAGCTTTAAAACTGAGAGACTAGTTTGCGTAGAAACAGACAGACGGACAGACGGACAGACAGACAGACGGACAGACGGACAGACGGACAGACAGACGGACGGGTATAACGAGAGCGCAAGTTAAAGTCGGCTCTAACCGACTTCGATATACCCGTTACTCATGAAAAAACACGTTTAACAGTGTTCCTGCGTTCCTTAGGGTGAACATCTAAAAAGTATGCAACACTTTTTTAACTCGGCTATTTATCACATTTTTACCCATAACTTGAGAACCGCTCATCCGATCTTTATCATTTCTTTGGCAAATCGATTCATTTTGCTTATTACTAACTATCTCTAGAAAGTACGAATCGTCAAACTTCAAAACTGTAGGAGATATAACGTTTTTTCCAAATTGCGGGGGCGGGAGGGGGCGTGGCCAAAATTTGAAACAAACTTGATCTGCGTGCAGATAAAAGAAGCATTTGTCCCATACATGTCAAACCTCTACGGTATTGAGTCTATATCGACTCTATGGTTAGGACTTCTGAAATTTTCCCGAAATAAAGTGAAAAGATAACGGAAAGAATTTGAATTGGGGGTCCTCGAAAAATTTTTTAGTTTGCAGGCCAACAAACCCTCTTTGATCATTGCCTCGGATAGGTAAGGAAACACACTCTTCAGATATGCAAATGCTTTACCGACTTCTTTTTAAATAAACCCAGTTTTAAATGAAGGGCAGGCAGTATAATTTGCTTCTTACTTGATTCTATGTTTCATAAGATTACTTTTTATATTAACGGCATGCGCTGGCTACTGCCAGGCTTCGAAGGCTTGATGTTTTCCTGGGGCAACAATACGGCTAAACCACACACATTATTGCGATAACAAATATTATTTTTTCAAATAACGCTGTTTCGATCTCTATAGAACGTTATTATGACATCATCCTTTTAAAAAAACGTGATTTTTCTTTTGAAAGATATAGATCTCTTATTAGATCATCCACTTTGGCAGAAGAGATTTCGTTCATTTTCGTGTTCTTGATAGTTTTCTAGGTCATCGGCTGATTTATATGAGTCATGCTGTTCAGCGGCGGAACATAACGGACCATAGACATTTTAATATTAATATTATCAATACCATTTGAACGGTAAAACAGAAAATGCTCAATTTTTAGATAAATGCTATTAACTTCTACAATTTGTATATATGAGGTTACATCATCCAAGAGAGAAAGAAATTTAATAAAAAAAATTTTTCTTAGGGAAAATGTCGGTGTTTTTATACTCTGTACCGAAGGTACATAGAGTATTGCATTCAGCTTCTACTCCGGGTACAGAGTATGTTGTTTTTTTAAGGTTTTTTCAAAATTTCGATAATAATTTAAAAAAATTTTCGAAATCTTTGTAATTAGCATTTGCACAACTTTGACTATAAAATTATGTATGAATGATTGAAAGATAATTTTATTAGCTATAATTTGGTGTGTAAAACTTCTGCATAAGTTATTTCATAATTGAGATATTTCTAATTATGTGAGAAGTCCTTTTAAAAAATTGCAACAAACGGTAATTTGGTATTATCTTGAAATCTGTCTACAGAGAAATTTTTAAACTTCATATTCGGCTTCAGCGCGTAATTTTACATAAGGAATAACATCAAATTGTAGAGGATTAGAAAACTTGTGTATTTTTAAACTTGATGTTGAACGGTGAACTCGGTAATATACAGAATTGATAAAAATATGACCCACAAATGACGTGATTAAGGAGAGGCCGTAAAAAACACAAGAGAAATTTTTGCTTCTCAGTGGCTCCATGTTTTAGATTCTAAGTTTTAAAAAGAAAAACCGCATATAATAACAAGCAGGAAAGTCGGTCAATACCGACTATACGTTGCCCTGTACCTGATAAAGTTAACATATAACTGATAACTAAATGTGATGCCCTAGAACGTTATGCAGTTATTTAATAGCTACCAAACAGATTACTATATATAACCAAGATTATACCCATAACAGCTCTTTCTCAAGTGATTACAATTTAAAGTAAGAGTTTCAATTTTCGAATTTGTGGTCTTTTGCTCTATACAATTTTTACTGAGGCGGATCCAGTATGTATATGTATACTTTATAGGGTAAGCAATGATTCACTATACCCATTTTCGTATAAAATGTTTTTATCAGAATGTGGAGCACCAACAATTAGTCATTTAGGAATGCCAAAATCTTGCCATATCACAAAAATTTTTGTACAGCGACTCAGTACGAAACGAACTTCTGAAGGCAACCAGTCGAAGTTTTTTTGAATTTATATTCAGAAAAATGTTTAAGCCCTGGGAATGGTTTAGCAAATCAAAGGTTAAGCGTTGCCAGGCAGTGGAAAATCCCAGCGTGAAATTCTCTCTCCGACTGAATAAGTTCTCCAACAAAGTGTCAAATCAGCTGTCGCTACTGAAACCCCAAGAGAATGTTATCTTCTCACCCTTCTTCATACAAACCTGTGCGGCCATGTATCGCCGGGATTATGAAGAGACCACAGAATTGGAAAAAGGACTGGATCTAATGTCCACTAATACTCTAATGATGGATAAAAGTTTTCTTAAAAAACTGTCATACTATGCGAAGAACGGAAATATGCAGATTGTCAACAAGATGTTTGTGATGCAAGATCGCACCCTATACTTTGATTTCCATCAGCGGCTGATTTATTATTTCCTCTCAACGGTTGATCATGTGGATTTCTCGAATATTGAAGAGGCAGCGGACACCATTAACCAGTGGGTGGAGCAAGAAACGCATAATTTGATAAGCGATTTGGTGCCACCCAGTGTTTTGAAAGCCGATTTCTTATCGGTGCTAGCGAGTGCCCTGCACTTCAAAGGCAATTGGGAGCATCAGTTCTCTAAAGAAGCCACACGTCCAGAGACTTTCCATTTGAATGATGATGAAATGCTGAAAGTACCCATGATGAATTTAAAGGCCAGCTTCCGTTATGCAGAGTTGGAGAAACTGGATGCTACGGCCTTGCAATTGCCCTATGATGATTTGAGTAGATGTTCTATGTTGCTGATATTGCCCAAATCCAACTCGGGTTTGCCTCAACTAGAAGAGAAATTGATTACCATGCCAGTGGCCAAGATCCTACAGAAGCTACAGAGCTCAGAAGTGGTAGTTAAATTACCAAAATTCAAGATGGAATTCGGAATGGAGCTGAAGGAGGTGTTTGAGCACATGGGGAAAAATCATAAAAAGTTAGGTGTGAGCGCCATCTTACACAAGGCCTATATAGATGTACATGAAATGGGCTCAGGGGATGCTGCTGAGACTGGTAAGTAGCGTTTTATAGGGAGACTGGATCCATAAGTGCCCATGTTTAACAATCTTCTATTCTAGTTATTAAAAAGTACAACTTTAAGGAGCATTCTGCGAAGGATTATAAACTTAATTTCTTCTTTGCCGATCATCCGTTTTATTTCTATATAATTGATGATCTAAACTGTAATTTTTTATTGGCGGGCAAATTACTTAAGCCATAATTATAATAACTTAATCATTGGGAAATATGTTTTTAATAAATTAAAGTCTCTGTATATAAAGAAGTGTGTTCTGTCTGACTGATTTATTGATTGGCAACTTACGCACAGCAAAAGGGTAAGAGAGAGAAGTATGAAAATTTAATAAGATCGGTTATAAATCTTAGGTAGGATTAAGTAATGTTCCACACTCGCTGAATAATAGCTCTATAAAAGGAAATAAGTATACAATAATGGATCACACAGGAATATCTTTTTTAAGTGTCATTGCAAAAATATTAGCAAACATTCTATTAAATCGGCTATCTATTTTTGTAGAACAAAATAATATAATGAGCGAGAATCAGTGTGGATATCGGAAGGACAGTAGACCTGGATAGCACTTTTGTGCTTACATCTATAGCTAACAATTACTTAAGGCAAATAACGAAGATATACTTGTTCTTTATCGGATTCCTAGCTGCATTTAGTACAATTGATAGAAGGAGCCTGATGTTTAAGCTTAGCAATCTAAGAGTTTCCACAAAAAGAGCTAAATATTCTGTAGAGCTTGTACGAAAGATCCATGGATAAATGATGATGTTTCACCTAGAAACCAACAAGGGAATATCTTAGATACCACCCAGCTCCCACCCAAATCACCCCAAAACTACCCAAATCCCACCGATCCCACCAAGCCACAACCCAGATCCCACCCAAATCTCACCCAGATCCCACACAGATCTTTCCCAGAGACCAACCCGGAACCCACCCAGAACCCATCCAGATTCCACCCAGTTGTTCCTCTTCAGCATCTTTCCTACCTCATCGCGTTCTCTGCCCATTCTCTTGTGTGTCTGAGCTTGCCGGGAAACTTATCAAAACATACAACATAAAATAGCGTCACGTGACGCTAAAATCAAATTTTACTCCTACTAAAATCTTCCGTACCGAAATTAAGATGACACGTCTATAAAACACACAGTCATTTCACCCAACACAAAAATTCAACAATTCGTCATTTCTACACAAACAAATTTAACACAAAACAAAGTCTTCACAAAACAGTTTTAACACAAGTGAATACATCACTAAGTCATTTTACTCAACACAACAATTAAAAACACGTAAATTCAACACAAAAGAAATTAAACACGAACAGACTTAACAAAAAAAGTCAACACACGTCTATAAGTCATTTCACCCAACATAACAATTTAACACTTCGTCAATTCAATACAAACAAATTTAATTAAATTTATTTGAATTATTTTAATTAGTTAATTTGTTTTGTGTTGAATTGACGTGTTGAAATTGTTTGGTGTTGAATAGAAGTGGAACGTTGTAGTATCAGGGATAGAAGGGAAACTCTAGCTGCCTGCCGCGCAATTTACAACATTTGCAGCCACCAACCCCCGCTGATTCAAAAAAACTCCCAGTATAATTAACGCAAACCAATTTCAAAAAGTCAATTAAACATAGGTCATTTGAGCACATTACAAATTAAACACAATCAAATTCATCCTGGGAAAGAAGAGTGACACAAGGGGAAGGCAAACATTTTACGATATTTACAACGTTTGCATTCGGATGAAAGTTATTCAAGTTGTGAACAAAAGAATGTTATCTCTGGTGCTTTCAAATGTGCATTCAGTTCTAAGGACATTTAACAAAACGAATCGAACAGGTGATAAGAAAATATATTTGGTGGCGCAAAACAAAATATAATGAAGTTTGTAAGAGTGTCAAGAAGGATTACTATAGAAATATAGAAAATAAAATCAACTCTGTGCAAGACAGTAAGGACTGGTGGGCGCTTGTAAAAGAAATGCGTAATGGTGAAGGGCGTCTAGAAATTGAAGTAGATACTGAAGTGCTAATACAGCACTTTCAAGAACTTCTTAATCCAGTCCAGTCTGCCGAAAACATTCATTATGCACCAAATATGATAGTGGAAGAATATTTGGACAGTCCTTTTACTGTGAGCGAAATAAAAAACATGTTACACAAAACAAAGAATGGAAAGACGCCAGGACTGGATAGAATTTCATACGAATTTTTTAAAAATGCAAATGATAGTTTTTTGGCAGAGTTGGCAAAGACATTCACCGAATTATACGATAGGGGCCAAGTTGATGATGCTTTTGGAACTAGCGTTCTCCTACCTATCTATAAAAAAGGAGACAAAACGCAAGCTTCAAATTATAGAGGAATATCGCTTATGAACTCTGTAGCTAAAATTATGATGGGAATGCTGACAGACAGACTTACAGCTTGGGCAGATGAAAATAAGGTTTTAAACGAACACCAAGCAGGGTTTAGACGGAAATATTCAACTATTGATAACATTTTTAACCTGTCAACAATTGTTCACTACATGTTTAATAAGGGAAAAAAATAGAGGCAAGCTAACTTCGGCTCGACCGAAGTTTATATACCCTTGGAGCTTGATATGTGCCTGACAGTTTGTATGGCAGCTATACTATATAGTGGTCCGATTTCGAAAAATTTTTGGTGAAATGATGTAAAATCATTAAAAACTTATAAATACGGGCGTTGGGAGCTATAACATTGAAAACAAAAAAGTTTTTCTCACTAAGACTTTTTTTCAGACCTAACTTTTGTATGGCAGCTATACTATATAGTTGTCCGATTTCGACATGGCTTGGTGAAATTATGTGAAATCACTAAAAACTTATAAATACGAGCGTTGGGAGCGATAACATTGAAAACAAAAAAGTTTTTCTCACTAAAACTAGTTTTTCAACCGATCGTTCCTATGGGAGCTATATGCTATAGTCATCCGATCCGGCCGGTTCCGACAAATGTGCAGCGTATTTATACCAAAAGACTTCGTGCAAAGTTTGGTTACGATAGCTTTAAAACTGACGGAGGAGATAGCATAGAAACAGACGGACGGACAGACGGACAGACGGACATGGCTATATCAACTCAGCTCGGCATGCTGATCAAGAATATATATACTTTATGTGGTCGGAGATGCTTCCTTCTATGCGTTACAAACATCCGGACAATTTTAATATACCCTCTCCAAGGGTATAAAAAGTATTTGCATTTTTTGTAGACTTCAAAGCAGCATTTGACAAAGTACCCAGACAGTTACTAATGTATAAATTGTATAATATGGGAGTACCTTCAAAACTAGTTATATTTTTAGAAGAGACATACCGGCAAACAAACTCTGTAATATGGACAGGAGCAACTACATCTGAGCCATTCGAAACGCATTCAGGTGTGAAGCAGGGTTGTATTCACGCTTTACCTAAACGACTTACACGACCACTTAGGAGATGGACTTTACATTGACGGTACCAATATAAGACTTCTACTTTACGCTGACGATATACTAATTTTAGCAGACGATATTAGAAAGTTGCTGTTAATGATTAATAAATTGGAGCAATACTGTGATAGTTGGAACATGGAGGTTAACTTAGAAAAGTCTAAAATAATGGTTTTTAGGAGAGGTGGACGACTAGCAGAGGCGGAGAAGTGGCAATATAAAGGTGCAATAATAGATATAGTTTCAGAGTATAATTAACTTGGAGTCTTGCTAACTCCAAAAATGATTTTTAAAAAACACCTGGAAAAAAGAAACGAATCGGCAAAATGTAGTATTAACGCAACGTGGAAAAATTTTTTAATGAAAAATGACATAAGTTTGACAGCAAAATGGAAGCTGTATTTGGCTGTATGTAGATCGATCCAGAGCTACGCAGCACAAGTTTGGGGACACGGATTGTTTGATGAGGTAGATATGGTCCAGACTTTCTTCCTAAAGCGGACACTTAAATTGCCACCCAATACGCCAACATACTGCCTAATGTTAGAAACAGGTCTCCCTCATAGCCATATGTACACACTTGAATTACATTTGAGATATATACAGAAAGCACTATTTGACTATGACGAAAACAGATTACCAAATAAGTTGGCCAAAACCGTTATAAACGAAAACATTTACTGGAGTAGATACATAAGCACGTTAGGAGATACATTTAACATAACTTTCAACGAGGTTACCAACAAGGAAATCTGGGGTAAAAAGACTGAGAACTTACTTCGCCGACTAGAAGAGTGAAACATACAAAAAATGTACGAAAGATGTATGAACTCCTCCAGAGTCTATAAAAATCTCGACCATAGCATTGGAAGAAGTTATTTTAATGACAACTATAACAGTACCAAGATAATGTGGATTTTCAAGTCAAGATGCAGTCTTATATACCTAAATGGGCTTAACAATCGAAACTGTTCCATATGCAACAAGAATTAAGTTGAAAGCATTTCACATTTTATACGAATATGTCCAGTTTTAAAACGAATCCGCCATAGATGTTTTCAAAAACAAATCCTAAGCCATGACGAAATAATAGACGTATTGAATGGAGTAGATGATGAAAATTGGAAAAACTTGATTTTGTTCGTTACTGATGCTCTTAAATATAGAAAACTAATTATAGATGAATTTATGTAATCAACTCTTTTCCCGACAGACGGCCATGCGGTCAATGTCGTAATCTTTTGTTCAGGGTTTTTTGTAACTTATACGGGTGTGTCACAGAAATCTCTAGAGGTTTTCGTATAAACGTCAGCATTTTATATCAAAGCTGTTTGAATTTATATGTTATGGGGCTAAAATATGTCCGGCTACTAGATTCGATGTCAAAAGTTGAGAGATTTGAAACCGCCTGCTCAAAGTCAAGTAGATTTGAAGCGTACGGTTTTCCATCCACGTAATCTAGTAGGCGGTCTGATTCTTGGCACTTCGCAAATAAAGTAGTCCCTGATTTGTTCGAAGTGCAATCGTTTACACGAAAATCTCTAGAGATTTCTGTGACACCCCTGATTGTAAGTTTTAGAGTTAAGTAAAATTACAATAAATAAAAGAATAATCTATCTATCTATATATATTCTTGATCAGTATCAACAGCCGAGTCGATATAGACATGTCCGTCTGTCCGTCCGTCCGTCCGTCCGTCTGTCCGCTCTCGTTAAAGTTTATGTAAAACGCTATACTCGGTAATATACAGATTTGATGACAGTATGACCCACGAGTGACGTGATTAACGAAAGTACGTATAGAAAAAAAAAATTTTTTTTTTTTGTTTTTTTTAAAACCCCCATTTCCCAAAAAAAAAAAAAATAAAAACAAGTTGGAAAGACGGACTATTCTTTACCCTGTACTTGATGAAGTTTACATATAACTGATAACTAAATGTGATGCCCTAGAACGTTCATCTAACGTTAGCTAGCAAGAACTGAAAATCTACCCATAAAAGATTTTTCTCAAGTGATTAACATTCAAAATATGAATTCCCAATTCCAAATTTAGCAGGTATTGATCTCATCTTTTTTGAAGCTAAAGTTCCACTGGCAAATAATTTGACCAATTCAAATCAAAATGACCAAAACTAAACTTAAGACTAAAACTATGTTTTCATACGCAAATAATTTGATTAAAAAGTTAGACAATTTGGTTTATTTAACTCAGGTTTCAAATTAGCTTTATAAATGCTGATCCAGTATGTATATATAGTCTCTATAGGGTGATTCCAACATACCCATTTTCGAATAAAATGTTTTTATCAGAATGTGGAGCACCAACAATTAGTCATTGACGAATGCCAAAATCTTGCCCTATCGCAAAAATTTTTTGTCCAGCGACTCAGTACGAAACGCACTTCTGAAGGCAACCAGTCAAAGTTTGTTTTTCTAAATTTAGCTCTAGAAAAATGTTTAAGCCCTGGGCATGGTTTAGCAAATCAAAGGTTAAGCGTTGCCAGGCAGTGGAAAATCCCAGATTGAAATTCTCTCGCCGTCTAAATAAGTTCTCCAACAAAGTGTCCCATCAGCTGTCGCTACTGAAACCCCAAGAGAATGTTATCTTCTCACCCTTCTCCATACAAACCTGTGCGGCCATGGTTCGCCTGGGCGCCAGGGGAAAAACTGCCTTAGAATTGGATCAAGGTCTGGAACTAATGTCTACTAATACCCAAAAGATGGCTGAAAGTTTTCATAAAAAACTGTCATACTATGCGAAGAACAGAAATATCCAGATTGTCAACAAGATTTTTGTGATGCAAGGTCACAGCCTACGTTATGATTTCAAGCAGCTGCTTAGTCAGCATTTCCTCTCAACGGCTGATCATGTGGATTTCTCGAATATTGAAGAGGCAGCGGACTCTATTAACCAATGGGTGGAGCAGGAGACCCATAATTTGATAAACGCTTTGGTACCACCTAAAGACTTTGAAAGCCGATTCCAGGCTGGTGCTAGCGAGTGCTTTGCACTTCAAAGGCAATTGGGAGCATCAGTTCTCTAAGGAAGCCACACGTCCAGAGACTTTCCATTTGAATGACGATGAGATGCTGAAAGTACCCATGATGAATTTAAAGGCCAGCTTCCGTTACGCAGAGTTGGAGAAACTAAATGCTACGGCCTTGCAATTGCCCTATGATGATTTGAGTAGATGTTCTATGATAATGATTTTGCCCAAAACCAACTCGGGTTTGCCTCAACTAGAAGAGAAATTGATTACCATGCCACTGGCCAAGATCCTACAGAAGCTACAGAGCACAGAAGTGGTAGTTAAATTACCAAAATTCAAGATGGAATTAGGTATGGAGCTGACGGAGGTGTTTGAGCAGGTTAAAGATATTCAGATCAACTTTTCTACGAGTATATCTACAAAATCTCCCTCTTTTTAGATGGACCTGACTCACATGTTCTCGAGTGACGCCGATTTTAGTCACATGCTGAAAAATCATGGAATGTTAAGGGTGGACGCCATCTTACACAAGGCCTATATAGATGTACATGAAATGGGATCAGGGGATGCTGTTGAAACTGGTAAGTAGCGTTCTAAAGGGAGACTGGATCCTTAAGTGGCCATGTTTAACAATCTTTTATTCTAGTTATTAAAAAGTACAACTTTAAGGAGCATTCTGCAAAGGAATATAAACTTAATTTCTTCTTTGCCGATCATCCGTTTTATTTCTATATAATTGATGGAAACTGTAACATTTTATTGGCAGGCAAATTACTAAAGCCCTGATTCTTATAACTAAATCATTGGTAAATATATTTTTTATAAATTAAAGTCTTTGTTAATAAAAGAGTGTGTTCTGTCTGACTGATTTGTTGATTGGCAATGTACGCACAACCTAAAGGGTAAGAGGGAGAAGTATGAAAAAGCTCTTTAAATGGAAATAAGTATACAATATTTGATCACATAGGAATATCTTTTTAAAACATATTTACAAGCACTCTATTAAATCGGCTATCTATCTTTGTAGAACAAAATAATATAATGAGCGGGAATCAGTGTGGATTTCAGAAGGTCAGTAGTCCTGGATAGCACTTTTGTGCTAACATCTATAGTTAACAAATACTTAAGGCAGATAACGAAGTTATCTTTATCGATTTCCAAGTAGCATTTAGTACAATTGAAAGAAGGAGCCTGATGTTTAAGCTTAGCAATCTAAAGATTTTCACAAAAAAGCTAAATATTCTGTAGATGATGATGTTTCACCTAGATACCAACAATGGGAGATCTTAGGTACCACCGAGCTTCCACAAAAATCCCCCCAAAAACAACCCAACATACCATACCATACAACCCAGATACCACCCAGATCCCACCCAAATCCTAACCAGATCCCATCCAGATCCCTCGAAGAACCCACCAAGGTGGCTGTGTGAAATTAGACCGCGTGAATTTAGACCGCGGTGCATTTTGTATGGCGGCCTAATTTCATTCTGCATAATGAATTTAGACCGCCAGCTCCAAATGAAATTAGGCCGCGATCACAAAATGAAATTAGACCGCGGCTTTGTTATTAGACTAAGTATTTGATGCGCGGAATTTTTGTACAGATGTGCAAAAGTATGTTGATAAATTAAGTTATTTGCATTGTGCAAATTTTCATTATTTTATATAAAAAATTGATTCGATGTTAGCGCCGCAGGCAAAAATTTGATACAAAAAATCGCGAGATTTTTAAATTTGTATTATTTCTTAATGTTATAGATAATTTCTTTTACTAGAAATCCAAAAATTCATTTTATTTGTAATGGCGGTCAAATTTCATTTTGGATAATGAAATAAGACCCCGCGGTCTAATTTCATTTAGTGATGGCGGTCTAAATGCATTTTGCAAAATGAAACTAGACCGCCGACGGCGGTCTTAATTCACGCGGTCTAATTTCCATCACCCCACCAAGGTCCCTTTCAGATCCCACCTAGATCCCATCCAGATCCCACCGATCCCACCAAGATACAACCCAGATCCCACCCAAATCTCACCACCCAGAACCCACCCAGAACCCATCCAGATCCCCAGCCAGTTCTCCCACCCGTCCTCTCACTTGTGTGTCTGAGCTTGCCGGGAAATTCCTCAAAACAAAGACATAAAATATGAATGACGTCAGCATCACGTGACGCTAAAATCAAATTTTACTCCTACTAAAATCTTCTATACCAAAATTAAAGATGTTTCACATCAAAATTCAAACAGCGGTTTGGTATGGAAAAACAATGTCGGAATGGTTGGAGATAAACCTTGGAGTAAGGAAAAAACAGTCGCGGCGGAAAAAATTCAGTCCTTTTCAGGGCATAGTTCCGAAACGAATTTCGGTTCCGGTTCCGGTGAATGTGTCGGTTAAAGGTTCTATTTCGGTTTTTTAGTTATGTAGTTCCGGTTTTCAGTTTTGATACGGTACCCAAATTTTTATTTCGGTATACCGGCACCTACACAGAGAAAAAAAAGGATAGTTTCTGATGATCCTCAGGATATTTTCGGTATCCATTTGGACTGGATAGTTTACTATAATTTTTTGGGATCCATTGGATATTTTCGAAATCGATTTATTTTCGCTTAAAAAGGATATATCAGAGAAAAAATATTTCATTGATCATTTTTCTCCATCCAAAGGAGCTGAAATATGTGAAAAGGATATTTAAAAAAATGGATCTTAAGTGAATATTTTGAATATCCATTCTACGGGGATCTTTTTTTTCTGTGTACCAATATAAGTAATACTTATTCTTAATACTGAAAAAACTAAATTCTGAAATAAATCTAAATCATTTTATTCTTGTTTAATAACAAGGGTTCTTAAAGTACCGTACAAAGTACCGTACCTATGTTTGGTACTCAGCAGCAGGTACCGCACTCAGAAATTAACGGTACATTTTTCGTTTCGTACTGTACGAAATCACAAGTACGGTAAATAATTTAAACCGTTTGCCGTGACTGAAGACTTATTAAATCGCGAAAAAAACATTATTATGAAAAACGCTAATGGCAACTGAGTGAAAAATCATGTCAGGATCGGTGATAAGCGCAGTTCGCAGCTAAGGGATCTCCATGGTAACAAAAACGCGAATTGCTTAAGAAACTGTTTTTCAAGACCACAAATGATCACACATAACTGCATTGCTCTGTTTATGACAATACTGAACCGCGATATATACCACGGATGACTAAAGGAAAATAATACACCCAAGATCTTAAAAACTGTTTCAAGCCACTGTTTGTTACTGACAAAGCAAAAAATCGCGGAAAAATACCAAGGAGGATCAAAAAATCGAAAAATGCTAAACAAACTTTACTTTCAAGCTAGTGAAAAATCATGTCAGGTTCAATGCAGAGGTGCAATTCGAAGGTAAGGGATATCCATTGTAACAAAACCACGAAATGCTTTGCCCTGTTTTATACCACGGATGACCAAAGTTAAAGAACATAGTCAAGATCATAAGGAAAATAACTAAATTGCCATGGTTTTGACAATACTGAACCCCGAACCATGGATAAACAACAATGAAGAACATAGGTAGAGCATAAAGAACGTATCAGATTCCCACAGGCAAATATTTGGTCAAATTTTGATGACAATTTGGATAAATTAAGGTACCCGATTTGAAACGGTTTATTTCGGTCAACGGTTCCGGTTTCGGTTTCGACATTAAGCCCTGGTCCTATTACTTTCCGGACAAAACCCTGTATATCTTTTTTGTTAAAACCTAAAATTTTTAGGCTGTTGGCTAAACAAAGTCAAGTCATAAAAATATGTATAAAAAATGCAGGAAAAAAAACCGAGAACATTGGACTCAAAACAAGCACAATCGTTACCAAAAAGTATGCATGAACGGGTTTTCTCATTTGTAGTGCAATGTTCTCACTTCAAGAACAATTTATTGAGAACGCAAAAACTCAAATTGAGTTGATATTGTTCCATTTTTGAGAACATTTTAAACTCACCTGAAAAAAGTTTGATTGCATTTGAGAACCGGGTGTGGGCAGATTCCTAACATTTGGGTGGAATAGGGAACGCGGACATACCCTCTTTTGATTGGAAGTGAAGAGCAGAGGCGGCCAAATGGAGAGGAAAAAAAAGTGAGCTTGTGTTAGTAAACAAGAGAGCTCTCTCCAGACAACAGGCATTTTACTTGCTAGGCTGTGCTCACCGATTCACACAAGCATAACTTCGGCTCGCGTTTGCTTAAAAATACGACAGACTTCGGCTCGTGCGAGCCTTAGGTGGACGGGTCTGGTAAAGAGAGGCACAAGGCTGTTCTGGATATGCGCGCTGCTGCTTTTCTCCCTCCACTCATATTATTTGCCGTAGGAATCAGAGATAAGATAAAAACAGAAAAATTTATTCGGGCTTGACTGGGATTTGAGCCCGGTACCTTACGCACTCAACGCGTGGGTTGTCGCGTTAGCCAATTCAGCTGTTGAACAGTTTTGCAGATGCACGTCGAGAGGGCTACTTATGCTTTGTTGAGCAGACAAGAGAGAACTCTCTCTCTTGTGTGTCTCTCTGCTGAAAACCGGTTTTGCTGTTGCTTTAAAGCAAATATTATTCGATTGAGAACAATTTTACTTATTACTCAAAAATTTTAAGAATGTTCTGTTCTCATTTTAAGTTGATGGCAACTTATTTTCTGAACACGCTTTTTCCCTCTGTGTACTATAAATACTAATAGCGTTTGCAGCAAAGAACGTTTTAAAGAAGCAAATTCTTTGGTAAAAAAAAAATATGTACAATAAGTAAGATCTATTCTAAGTGTTCTTGATAAAGTACATTTTATTTCATGATTTCTGACCTTGGCTTTAAGTACTGGACTCTGTGATAACTCCATACATTTGCACAATTTTAGTATACCGAGTACACTCAGAATTTCGAGAATTAACAATTAGTCATTGACGACGGATACTAACATCTTGCCTTTTTAAAAAAAGAAGCAAGCAGCGTATCAGTACGAAACGCACTTCTGAAAGCAACAAGTTGAATTCGCATCGAAAAATGTTTAAGCCCTGGAAATGGTGTGGCAAGTCAAAGGACAAGCAAATCGATTTAGTTGAAATTCCCGAGTTGGATTTCTCTAACCGGTTGAGTTTGTTCTCCAACAAAGTGTCCAGTAAACTTTCGCTATTGAAAGCCCAAGAGAATGTGGTCTTCTCGCCCTTCTCCATACAAACCTGTGCGGCCATGGTTCGCCTTGGGGCCAGGGGAAAAACGGCCGCAGAATTGGATGAAGGTCTGGGTCTAGTGTCCACAGATACGCAAAAGATGGCCGAAATATTGGAGGACTATGAGCTCAGTAGAAATATACGGGTTGCCAACAGGATTTATGTGATGCAAGGCTACTGCTTGAGCGATAAGTTTAACCGGCAGCTGAGTCAACATTTCCTCTCAACGGCTGAAAATGTGGACTTCTCGCATAGCGTTGAGGCTGCTGACACCATTAACCAGTGGGTGGAGCAGAGAACCAATAATCTGATCAAGGAGTTGGTATCACCCAGTGATTTGGATAACAATACCAAGCTGGTACTGGTGAATGCCATACACTTTAAGGCCAGTTGGGAGCATCAGTTCCCTAAGGAGGCCACGCGTCCAGAGACTTTCCATTTAAATGATGATCTGAGCATAAAAGTATCGATGATGAATTTAAAGGAAACGTTGAGTTATGCTGAGTTGCCGGAACTGGACGCTACGGCCTTACGATTACCCTACGATGATTCGACTTGGTCTTCTATGTTGGTGGTATTGCCCAAAAGCAAGTCCGGTTTGCCTCAACTAGAAGAGAAATTGATTACCATGCCAGTGGCCAAGATCCTGCAGAATCTACGGTCATCTAAGGTCGAAGTGAAATTACCAATATTCAAGGCCGAATTAGAAGTGGAACTTACGGAGGTGTTCAAGCAGGTTAGAGGTATTAAGATCAACTTTCTACTAAAATACTTATAAATTATCTCTTTCTATAGATGGACATGTCTCACATGTTCTCGAGTGAAGCCAATTTTAGCGGCATTCTGGAAAGTCAGGAGCAATTAAGAGTTGATGCAATCATACACAAGGCCTTTATTGATGTACATGAAGAGGGCACTGAGGCTGCCGCTGAAACTGGTAAGTATATTTTGAAGGGATAGATCAATAAGTACCCAAGTATGACCATCTTTTTTTCTAGGTCTTAAAGCATACAACTTAAGGGAATATTTTGTAAAGATAAAACCTAAAGTTAAATACTTTTTTGCCGATCATCCGTTTTATTTCTATATTATTGATGGATATTCAAATATTTTTTTTGCGGGCAAATTACAAAGACCAGAAATTAACAACTAAGGACCGATTGATTTTTTTCCAGATTAAATTTGAATTTTCTGTGTTATTTGTAGAAGATGTGAAATCAGCCCTTTTTTATACCCTTGGAGAGGGTATATTAAAATTGTCCGGATGTTTGTAACGCATAGAAGGAAGCATCTCCGACCACATAAAGTATATATATTCTTGATCAGCATGACGAGCTGAGTTGATATAGCCATGTCCGTCTGTCCGTCTGTCCGTCTGTCCGTCCGTCTGTTTCTATGCTATCTCCTCCGTCAGTTTTAAAGCTAACTTAACCAAACTTTGCAGGAAGTCTTTTGGTACAAATACGCTGCACATTTGTCGGAACCGGCCGGATCGGATGACTATAGCATATAGCTGCCATAGGAACGATCGGTTGAAAAACTAGTTTTAGTAGGAAAAACTTAATTGTTTTCAAAGCTATCGCTCCCAACGCTGGTATTTATAAGTTTTTAATGATTTCACATAATTTCACCAAGCCTTGTCAAAATCGGACAACTATATAGTATAGCTGCCATACAAAAGTTAGGTCTGAAAAAAAGTCTTAGTGAGAAAATTTTTTTTGTTTTTAATGTTATCGCTCCCAACGCTCGTATTTATAAGTTTTTAATGATTTCACATAATTTCACCAAGCCTTGTCAAAATCGGACCACTATATAGTATAGCTGCCATACAAAAGTTAGGTCTGAAAAAAAGTCTAAGTGAGAAAAACTTTTTGTTTTGAATGCTCCCAACGCTCGTATTTATAGGTTTTCAATGATTTTACATAATTTCAACAAAATTTGTCAAAATCGGTCCACTATATAGTATAGCTGCCATACAAACTGCCAGGCATATATCAAGCTCCAAGGGTATATAAACTTCGGTCGAGCCGAAGTTAGCTGGCCTCTATTTTTTATATATATTTTTAATAAAGTTATCTCTCTATATATAATAGAGTTTGTACTGACTCATCATCATCTGATCTGATTCATCAATTCTCTGGAAGAGAACAGAGGAAACGGTAATAGATAAGGGGCTGAAATTTTGTCAGAAGTTTCCATTTGTGGTGAGTATCTGAATAATTAGAAAAATGTTTTTACGGATCTTTTTGAAAGATAGCACTCAGATTTCAAGGAATTTCTATATTTGCCTGTATGTGACAAAATTTTGTAAACCAAACCTTATTCTTCGAAAAAGTAGTCCGGTTCGAGGAATTAAAGATATTGGGGGTTTGGTTCATGGTTCGGTGCGTCAGCCCCTAATCAAAAGCTGTACTCTGCGATGACTCCAAATGTTCGACTTCCTTTAGAAGATGACCCACGAATGACGTGATCAACGAGAGGCCGTTGAAAAGATTAGAAAATGTTTGCGGCTTTGTGGTTTATTGAATCACCCGTGTCCGTATTCGTATTCGATTTTAACAAACAGTCAAAACCCGACTTTAATTTACCCTGTACCTGATCAAATATACATTTAACTTTTTAATGTGATGGCAGACAAACTGTGTGAAGTGCTGCTCCACTATGGTTCATCTGATGGCTACCACAACTTGTGTGGTCCAAAAATAAAGAAATTCTATATTTCAAATTTTAAGAAAATTGGACTCAAAATGAGCTCAAACGTTACCAAAAACAATGCATGAACGGGGTTTCTCATTTCAAAAAAAATTGTTTACAATCAAGGTAAACTTTTATAATTTCAAGAACTTTAAGAGTTCAGTTTCACTCATAAAATTTGTGAATATTTCGTTCTCAATCTGAGTTGAACAGGTCTTTTCCCTCTGTGTACACTCAAAGAAAAAGTAGAACGTTTCGGTCTTAAAACAAGTGAGAAAGTCGGTCAAGCCCGACTATAACATACTCTGTACCTGGAGTAGGAGCTGAATGCAGTGCTGCTGCTGTGTCTCTCTATATTTCTATCTCAGACTCTCTCACTCTCGCTCTCTCTCTCTCTCTCTAAGATTGTGCGGTGTTGGTTGTGAAAGGGTGGGAGGGGGGTGGCGGGGTGATGCAAATTGGTTCACAATTTTTGGCTTATTGAACTTTTTTAAGTGAAAATTCCTGCTTTATCCGAAAATCTTTAACATTTCTCGTTTAGCAAATCGATACATTTTGACAATTGGTTGGTGCCAACCAAACTCCAACCGAATTCCAATTCTAAGGTGCCACAAAAATTTCAGAATAGTGAAATTTTTTGGCGAGAAAGTCAGCCCTGTTTTCAGAGATGGAACTTCAATTGGAGCTAGGGTTGTCAATATTTTATCGATATATCGATATTTTTGTTGTACGATAAGGGTTATTTCGATATGATATTTTGGATGCCGATATTGGCGATTATCGATATTTTTATAAACGATATATCAAAAAAGTTATTATGGTAATCTGTTCAAATTATATGGCTAGCCTAATAAAACATGGATGCTGCAATACGCTTCAATACTAGGTGTCAGTGTTAGAATATATTGAAGATATCGTCAGGAACCCGATAGGTTATTGGAGAGCTGCGGATGAATTGTTCATGCTGTCTGAAAGTGCATTTCGATCCTTTACTTTCTTGGGCTCCGCATCGGTAAGCGTTTAACTTAATAATGTCTTAATAGCGAAATGTCTTCGGCCCCTGGAGGCAACAGGTAAAAATTGCTCATTTACAGACACCCGCAGCAGAGTGACTGGAGAATAAACTAGGCAGCTGGATCTCTTAAATTCTCCGCTTGAAATTCTGTTTCTAAGTAATAAGATACAAATTTAGTTCGTCAGAATACTTCACTTTAAAATAAATCAGTTGAACTGTTTTGAAATCAAAACAATTTTCAACAGAAGCCTTACTTATACGAAATAATGAAATAACGCTTTTAAGGTTTAAAGAAATGGAAACTCTCACTTTGAAAAAATTTACAGTGTAGTTTCAGAAAAATATTGGAAACTGTGAAAAAGATTAGATATAGCGGTTTTTAGATATCTCCACTAGCAGTTTTATGGGGAAGACGTTCCTTTAAAGCTTTTCAGTTTTCTTAAGCTTTAGAAAATAACGATAATATCGATATATCGATGTTTTTTGGAGGCGATATATCAAATATCGATATTGAAAATTTTGATTTTTGATATTATCGATATTGATATTTTGAGAAATATCGACAACCCTAATTGAAGCATCTGCTGTTCTAACTGGATTTTCTAATAGGAAAATGAAATCTCTCAAAGTTCTTTGGTACCGATGAATTTTTCGAGAGACTTACAAACCAACCATCTACAGATTTCTGTGGCACCCTCGAGTATACCCATTTTTGTATAAAAAGTACACTCAGAATGTAGAGTACCAACGATTAGTCATTGAGGAATATCAAAATCTTTCCCTATCACAAAAATATGTGTGCAGCCACTCAGTACCAAACTCACTTCTGAAGGCAACCAGTCGAAGTTTTTTTCAACAATTTTATTTATTTGAATTTACCACAAGAAAAATGTTTAAACCCTCGAAATGGTGTGGCAAATCAAAGGTGAAGCGTTGCCAAAAAGTTGAAATTGCCGTATCCGATTTCCCTCGCCGTTTGAATATGTTCTCCAACAAATTGTCTAGTAAGCTATCGCTATTGAAACCCCAAGAGAATCTAGTGTTCTCACCCTTCTCCATACAAACCTGTGGGGCCATGGTTCGCCTGGGCTCGCGGGGAAAAACTGCCGCAGAATTGGATGAAGGTCTATGTTTAATGTTCACTGATATGCAAAAGTTAGCCGAATGTTTTCATACCAAATTGGCATACTATAAGGAGAATGTGAACATAAGAATTATCAACAAAATCTATGTGATGCAAGGATACAGCCTGAGCGATGAGTTCAACCAAATGCTAAGTGAAAATTTCCTTTCAAAAGCGGATAATGTGGATTTCACGAATGGTGATGAGGCTGCGGTTACCATTAATCATTGGGTGGAGCAGAAAAGTAATAATCTGATTAAGGATTTGGTACCACTTGGAGTTTTGGATGAAAATACCAGGCTGGTACTGGTGAATGCCATGCATTTCAGGGGCAATTGGGAACATCAGTTTCCTAAGCAAGCCACACGTCCAGAGACTTTCCATTTCAATGATGATCTCAGCCCAAGAGTATACATGATGAATTTAAAGGCCGTCTTTGGTTATGCAGAGTTAACGGATTTGGAGGCTACGGCTTTGCAATTACCCTATGAGGATTTAAGTTGGGCTTCTATGTTAATTGTATTGCCCAAATGCAAAATGGGTTTGCCTGAAGTAGAGGAGAAATTGAGCATTATGCCGCTGAACACGATTCTACAGAAGCTGCAGAAGACGGAGGTGTTAGTTAAGTTGCCAAAATTCAAGGCCGAAATACAAGTGGAGCTGAGGGAGGTGTTTGAGCAGGTAAGAGATACAAAGTTTGTTCGGAAAGTAATAGGACTGATTTTTTTCCGCCGCGACTGTACTTTGGAGCGGAGACTTGATTCGCTAGAGGGCGTTCTTGTGACTGAACATTTGAAAAGGCGCAAGTTGTAAGCGACGATGGTCCCATAAGTGTTTACTGAAGACCAGAAATTGCGACGAGTGGAAGAGGCCAACATTCCAACGCTTCCGCAGCCGCCCTACTTGACAGTGACTTACCAGTGACTAAACAGTGACGTAACAATGACTTAAAAGTGACTTGGCAGTGTCTCGTGTCTGTTTGATTAAAAAGTGACTTGACGGTGACTCACCAGAGACTAAACAGTGACTTGATAGTGACTCATGTCGGTTTGACTAAACAGTGTCTTGACCGCGACGAAACAGTGACTTATTGATTACCAGTGACTAAACAGTGACTAAAGTGACTGAAGTTTCGTGTGTTGACAAAAAGTGACTAAACATTGACTTGATAGTGACTCATGTCTGTTTGACTAAACAGTGTCTTGACCGCGACTAAACAGTGACTTGACTGTGACTTGACTGTGACTTGCCAGTGACTAAACAGTGACTTAACAGTAACTTGAGAGTGACTTGACAGTGTCTCGTGTCTGTTTGACTAAACAGTGACATGACAGTGTCTAAACAGAGACTAAACTGCGACTTACCAGTGACTAAACAGTGACTTAACAGTGACTTAAGAGTGACTTGACAGTGTCTCGTGTCTGTTTGAGTAAACAGTGACTTGATAGTGACTCATGTCTGTTTGACTAAACAGTGTCTTGACCGCGATTAAACAGTGACGACAGTGACTTACCAGTGACTAAACAGTGACTTGAGAGTGACTTGAGAGTTACTTGAGAGTGACTTGACATTGTCTCGTGTCTGTTTGACTAAACAGTGACTTAACAGTGTCTAAACAAAGACTAAACAGTGACTAAACTGCGACTTAACAGTGACTAAACACTGACTTGACAGTGACTAAACAGTGACTTGATGGTGACTCATGTCTGTTTGACGAAACAGTGTCTTGAGCGCGACTAAACAGTGACTTGAGAGTGACTTGACAGTGACTTGTGTCTGTTTGACTAAAAATTGACTTTTAGTGACAACAGTGACTTATAGAATTGCAGAAAAGAAGGAAGCAGCCAAGATCTATGGCTAGTTGTTGGTATTTCTACTCCCTGCTTAAGGGGATCCAAGGGGGATGCCTTCCGTGACGCCTTCAATGCTTGGAAATCGCTCTGGCAGCGCTGGATCGACGCAAAAGGGCCTATTTCGAAAGTTTTTAAGTTTCAATAAATTTTTTTAATCGACTCAGTCCTGTTACTTTCCGGACAAACCCTGCATGAACATTAACTTTTTTGTTTGTATGAAAATACTTTCTCTTTCTCTATTTAGATGGACATGTCTCACATGTTCTCTACTGAAGCCGATTTTAGCGGTATGCTGAAACATCATGGAAATATAAGTGTGGACGCCATTCTACACAAGGCCTACATAGATGTGCATGAAGTGGGCTCTGGGGATGCGGCTGAGACACGTAAGCAGCTTTCTTATAAATGATGGATCAATAAGTTTTAAAATGCTTCCTTATTCTAGCTATTAAACAATACATTATGAGAGAGTCTTCTCCAAAGGAATATAAGCTGAAATTTTTCTGTGCCGATCATCCGTTTCTTTACTATATAATTGATGGAAACGGTAACACTTTATTCGCAGGCAAACTATTGAAGCCATTTATATACCAAGTCGATGCCTAAACTAAATCTTTGTTTAATAAATTTTATAATCTCAATCTTAATGAACTTCGTTCGTTTTAGCACAAAATTAAGGGTTTTGTTGAACCGAAAGTAATTTATAGAAATGTCTTGACCAAAAGCCATTCAAGCGTAAACTTCTAACATGCAATCGTTGGAATTTGTCATAAAACTGCAATCGAATTTCAAACAGTTCATTTGTAACAGCTTAAGCTTACTCTACTCCTCAGTTTCAAGCAATGTTTCAGTTAGTTTTTTTATTGCTCCCTCTTATAAATCTCAAACCAGTATTAACTCGATCAGAGCAATTCAATTGTAAGTATCTATTTTGGCCAAGACAAAATTATCCAAAGGATTCTTCTTTGTCAGTAACTTTGTACAAGCAAATGCCTGCCCTTTACCATTTGGATGACTATGATCTATGCCTGGCCACATCCTCCAAACATCTCTTGGCCCATAGCACTTATTGTCTGGTCTATGCCGAAATTGTGCCCAACAACAAATCACTTCTCTGGCAGCAAATCGAACGAATAAGCCTAGATCATAAACATTATTTTCGACATGATCATCTCTTTAGGGGCATCTGTTTGGCCAACTGTAAGCTTGAGCTAAGCACTCTGAGTAAGTTCAATATACAGCAGCTCTACGAGGGTAAAGTCCAGGATCATGAGCTAAGCTCCTACTATGCCAAGGTGCACAAGAGAAACTCTGATGAACGTCTGCACTATGATCAGTTGATAAACAGTTGCCTAAATCGTGAATTTGAGCAAAAGTTTCAGTTACGATTACGCAGTCAAATTGAATATTGTGTCCAGGCCGACGAGGTGCTGGAATATGGTAAGTTTTTAGTGAGATTATTGTGTAAATTGTTTAAATTTATAATTATAAATGTAGACTCTGTTGATGTTACAATGTTCGTACTGCTGGCCATGCTGCTATTATTTACCATTCTGTCTACGTTCTACGATTATCATTTGAAGTCTTCGGCTGGGAATTTGTTCTATCAGCAGCGTTTAAAGACTCGCAGTAAGTAGTTCAAGCAACTTAACAGAAAGTTGAGTGAATTGGCAGCTGCCGGCTGGCAGTCGGCAGTCAAAGACTGGTGAAGATTGAACTGGGAAGTTTGTGAAACAGCTGTACGCTTTACCAGCCTCTATTGTGGTGTGTTGTGTTCCTGTTTCAAAATTAAGTGCAAACATAACATGACCTCGAACCTGCTAAAATTGGCTAGTATACATGAAATATTTAAAAAAAACTGTTTTCTACTGGTAATCAAGCCAGCCCGAACAGAACCGCCAACCAAGTCATTTTCTGTTTGACACCGAAAATCATAAACGAAAGCGTTACTTCTAACAACCTCTCAAGGGACAGCAATCTAGGTGAAAGCGTTTTAACAACACCTGATTTTGTCCATTTTCTGAAAATTCCAAGCAAATTGTGCTTTGGATGACCTTTCTAATTGTAGACACATGTTCTCCGGATCGAGGCCAAGTTGTTAAAAAGTGAAAATTTGTTTAAGACTCCACCTCACACAGTGCAGACTTGTTAAAATTGTACTTAAACTGTTTTTGTGAATTTTGTTTAATGATTGTATGTTTAATGTTGGAGAAGGTTTGCTGAAGAGTAACCGAAATATATCGGAAAAAAGAACCATAAAATTGTTTTTTCAATCAGCTTGACCACGAGTCGGAGAACATACTTATTTCATCATGGCTCACGATTTACGAACTGTGGATCTCAGCTCAGGTCTGAGATTATTCACGCAAGAGCTAAGAACCATTCAGTGCTCTCGGCTCTGAGCGAGAGCCGAAAAAAGAAAGAGCGCGTGGCTCGCTCGCTCGCAATTTCGAACCCTGTTTATTTTCCCCCACGAATAAATGGCACCAGTTTTCGGTCAATGAAAAACGAATAATAATATTAGATTGCAATCAAATTATAGGGAATAAATGAAACTTCTACAAATTCGTTAAATTCTCAAGACATTGCAATGGGCGTGTTCAGCAGCATACACCAATCATCTAACAAAAATCATCAATCAAAAATAAAGTGTTAGTCTGCTGGTGAACGAACTTGTTCGAATAACAAACAGCTAAATATAATTAAAAACTGACTACTAAATATTTATGACCGTCGTAACTAGCACCAACTGCTCCTAGAATTCTTCTTGAATTTTCCTTAAGACTTTGTTAGCCGTTTAATGTTTGTTGTAAGCCCAGCCCTGGCGGGTCCATTAAAAAGAACTCCTGACCACACAAAGAAGGGTCTAAAAATGTTAATTTAGCAAAGTGGCAATGGGCTAAGAGTAGAGATGGGCGAATAAGCACAATTCTGATTTCCTACTTCTCTCGGGTCCCGCTGGAATCCCGTCGCAAGCCCATCTCTAGCTATGAGTCCTTAACGAAGCATGGAACATCTTAAAATAATAATTAAATTTGTCCATTCTATATTTTTGTACTTCCCAACAAGTGGTGTGACCAAAAGTTTTGAGTTTCCTTCTACTTAGAGCTGGGCAATGGCAAAAAATATGAAGTTATGTCTCCACCTGTTCTTATAAAGAATTTGAGCGACGCCCAAGCGTGCAGCACGCCTGCCAATAAGGCAGTGACCCGGTAGGGCCAAGACCACAAGGAAGATGTTTTCGATTTCAGGTTATACGAGGACCACGTGACCCTAGCTACAGCGCAAGCCGGAACCATTCTTCCGTAACCAGGCGCCGGGTTTCATTCCTTGTGACTGTCTTGTCAGAGTATATGGGCGTCCCTGTCAAGCTTTTTTTGGGATGAGCTGAATGGTGGTGCCTTGACAAACTCTGTTGAGGTGTCTACATAGACACCTCATCTGGGTATGGTTCCTACGTGTAAGCAGGGCATCTTCTTTTTGGAGTGGCGGCTTTTCAAGCTTTCCTTCTCCTCCGCCACAACCAGTACTGCCTTTAGAACCTTGCACGAATTTCCGTGAGCTACTTGCGAAACCACGTCCTCTGCCAATTTATTTATTCAAAACAAAGAGGTTTCCACATTCCTTGCTTGTTTACTTCTGACAGCTGTGTGCTATCGATAACAAATCATAATCAAGCAATTCTAACAAACTATTTCTTTGTTAGATTCACATCTAACACAATCACTAAAAATAGCAAACATGATTGCTAATCATGCCCGTTCACCAGCACAATCTAACAAAAATAGTCGATTTTTTGTCATCGATTTATGCTGCTGAACACGCTCAATGATTACAATAGTTTACAGCATTTCCGATCCCGATCTTACGGCAGACATTTCATATATAAATCCCTTTGCTGAGTCCAACAATGCAGTCCAAATAATTTTTAGTGGGGCCGTTTCCGAGAAATCGCGGAAAAGCTTGTTTTTCGGTTGGGGGAAAAAAGTACCTTCAGAAAAATCTGTATATCTTCAGTATCGTGTCTTTCATTATGAAAAGGTAATGCTTTCTGCGAAGGTAATTGAACGCCCTATCAATTATTTATACACCTCTTCTTGATCCGGTGCTCGACCTCGTCGTTATAATATTCAATTAACTTAAAAACGTTCTACTATTGCAATCAATCCTGACAAACTAAATTAAATAATGATTCTTCATTAAAATATATACTGTTACATTTAATGTTGCTAAAAATATAATAAATTATACTTTCACTCTTTCGACAATGACTACTTATTTTCTGAATATATTCGGCTCTCACTCTATATTCAAATCAATTCACTTCGGGCTCCCATCGATTGAATGTTGTTTATTTGACTTTCAACTAGCATTCACATTAATTCAAATTCATTGGAGTGAGAAAAAAGCCAATACAAATTCAATTCATTTTGTTTTCAAGGCTTCACGAGTTGCTATGATTGCATTCATACAGCCCTCTAGTTCCTGCTTCTTCAGGAAAAGTAAACCGCAAGCAATTCAATTTTGCACTGCCAAATTCTCAAATAACACTAGTTTACAAAAAAAAAAAAAATGACCCATTTCAGCTGAAAATTTTTCTTAGTATAGTTTGGAATGGTGATCTAAAAAATCGATTTCAAAAATTTTTTCATGGCTCCGTTTTTGAAATATTAATTTTTTAAATTTTTTTGGTAGGTACTCTTACATTTTAATCCAAATCTCAGTTCATAATTGTCAGATAGAGTCAAGTAAGAAATAAATCGAAACGTAATGGAGCTGCCAATAATTGCGTGGAGCATTGTTTTTAAATCGGTTCAGTAGTTTGAATTCAACAACCAAGAATATTTCAAAAAAATCGATTTTTTGCTCGAAAATCCAAGAAATTTCATTTTTAAACGACTAGAAAAAATATAAAAAAATACAAAAAAACTATTTTTATTTTTTCTACTTAAGAATCGCACTTTTACGAAGAAAATAAGGTATTTGAGAGGAAAATCGTGTAACACTTACCATAGATGGATCAAATTGAGTAGAGGAACTAACAGTCAAATTTGAGCATATTGTGTGTTTCCAAAAATTAACATTGTACTTTTCTTCGTTTTTTTGGTCAAATTATGAAGTGAACGAAAAGCCAGAACAAAAATAAAAATTAAATACGGAACAAAAGTCGAAGCAAACGAAAATTTATTTTAAAATATTAAGGAAAATATCACATTTTTTTGCACTAAATTGCTTACAGCTCCTGTGTTTGTTCACAGATTTTGGTCATCGATATCTGTTTTTCTTCGTAGAAGTGCGGTTCTTATGTAGAAAAAATAAAAATAATTTTTTTGGATTTTTTTATATTTTTTCCAGGCGACCAAAAATGAATTTTCGAGCAAAAAATCGATTTTTTCGAAATATTTTTGGATATTGTAGTCTAACTAATGAACCGATTTAAAAACAATGTTCTACTCGATTACCGGCAGCGAAATAACCTTTCGATTCTTATCTTGCTTGACTCTATCTGACAATTATAAAGTGAGATATGGCTTAAAATGTAAGTGCCCCTACCAAAAAATAAAAAAAAATTATATTTCAAAAACGGAGCCATGAAAAAATTTTTGAAATTGATTTTTGAGATCACCATTCCAAACTACACTAAAAAAAATTTTCAGTAGAAATGGGTCTTTTTGGCTGTAAACTAGTGTAATTTATTTTAGGTCATGAATTTCAAAAACAATTTCTTAATTGATTATAGAATTTTGGAAAAAAAATTGTATGTGCATCTACATTTTTAATGATAAACTTTGTCGCTTTGTCATTTTGTGTGGGAGGATAGGCAAAGACTGCTGATGATTAAATTGTGGTAATTAATGTAATAGCTATATATTCAACAAAGCTCCTTTGTGGTATGTGTGTGTCTTGTTCTGAAAAAGTCATGAACAAAAACAGTAACTTATTGACCTGGAGCCTGCCAAAGGTTCTAGGAATGTTAATCAAGTTACTTGAATCTGTAACTTCCATTGCTAGAACGAATATTGTCAGGTCTTTTTCTGTCTTGGTACAATTTAACTTGTAAACGAATGGTTTTCTCGGATTTCGGGCTATTATTTACACACTAATTACACGGTTTTCTATATACACGGTTTCATATTTTCATCGTCAAAGTCTAAGTTCGTCACTGTCTCTCAACCCTCTTATGCGTTCTTCTCTCAGTGTGACCATCGTCTCTATCTTTAAATTCCTTAGCTTTAAAATATCAATATACCTCTACATATTTAGCGGCTTTTTTCTCAAAAAAGTACAAAGTCTACAATTTACTTTCTTTTTTCTAACTTTCTTAATCTTTCCAGCCCAACAGCTCCTAACATCTTTCTCTCTATGTCGCAACTATTATCGCCTCGTTCTACCACACTCCAGTGACTTTTCCCGGGATCTTCGTTTCTTTGATGCCTTTCGTATCATAGGCGTTTTTGTGGTCATTCTGGGGCACACCTTAATGATTTTCATGACCATTCAAATACAAAATCCTCAGTTTTATGAACAATTTCTTTACCGATTCGAAACTTCCATCTTTCAAAATGGCAATATTTTTATACAAATCTTTTTTCTGATGAGCGGCTTTCTGCTCTATGTGAATTTTATACAACGTCAATTGGTGAATCCAAAGACCAAGGTGTTCAAGTGTGTGCGAATATATTTTCAAGTGTTTTTTATGCGATATTTTCGATTGTTGCCTTCGCTGTTAGTTTTGATATTGTTTAATTCGACGATTTTAACGCGTTTGGAGAGTGGACCCTTTTGGAGGCATTTAACGGAGGCGGAAAGAGTTTTCTGTCGAGAGAATTGGTGGCAGAATCTGTTCTTTGTGAATAACTATATGATGAAGGAGAGTGTGAGTTAGTCGTTGAACAAGGGGAATATCTAATCAAATATTTTAAATATTTTCAGTGTGCCCAGCAAACTTGGTATTTGGCGGCAGATATGCAACTGTTTGAGCTGTTTTTGATTATTATCATTATAAAAGAAAAGTGAGTGGTTTTTTTTCAAATTATAGAAATTAACAAAAACTATTTTACAGATTTCCACAGCTTAAAAGATTTATGTATTTGATGCTGTTAGTTTTAACATTTGCTTTGCCTGGATTGTTAACCTATTTCCTTAAACTGGATGCGGTCTATCATTTAAAACCGGAGTAAGTTTATTTTAGTATCCCATGGGATGGAAACTCATAATTCTGGCGACATCGCAGCCGATCCACGTATAGAGAGACAGAGCGAAAAAGAGAAAAGAGAAAAATCACGCTCGGAGACTTGTTCTCTTACGATGAGCGTGTTCGGCCAAGGTATACTTAACAAGGTAGCCTTACTTGCTCTCACAACAGCTTATATTTGTGTCAAAGAAAGCGAGAGTGTAATGAATTTTGATACTTAACAAAATAAAAAATTCGTCCGCGGAGATATGTCGCACAGTGGTCCCAAGCCCAAAAAGAAAGAATATGTACAGATATATCGATAGTTTAACGTAAACGATGGTCACACTGAGGGGATAATGCATAAGAGGGTTGAGAGACAGAGATGTACTTAGACAGACTGTGGAAAAGACCACCCCGTACACTCAAAAAAAAACGACCGGGATAGTTCTAGACCAATATGTTTTGTTCTTAAATGTACTTAAACTAAGTAGGAAACATACTAGAATAGAAAAACGACTGTTAAAATTATTCAAATGAGAACAAACGGTCTTGAATCAAGTTCATTTCGTACTTACAGTTAGACTAAAAATTTAAGAAAAGAACAGACTTACTATCCGAGCTCCAAAAAGTGTGCTACGAAAGCTGCGAATTATTTTACGTTGATTCTGTTCTTGAAACTCCCTCCTGGTTCTAACACTTTGGTAATGGAGTGTGGGTAGATTTTCGACTTGCAGTATAAACTTCTTGGTCTTTGGTCAATTCATTTCCTTTGCATTTTGATATTATATAGAGACCTTTATAGGCTTAGACCCAGAACATTTCGTACTTAGTTTTTGAAGTATTTTTTTGCTTCAAACATGGATTGGGGTTGACATTTGAATTATTAGACTTCGATGAAGAACCTTTTTGCACTTATTTTGAGAGTAAATCGGGCTGTACTTAGGACCATAACCAATTAATAATATGACCAAAAAGATATAACAATATTTCGAAATGTACTTTCAATATCCCGAAACAGTCTTTAAAGAAGTATTTTGGGATTGAAAAAATCGTACTTGATATAAGGATTTTGTACTTGAATCAAGTATTTTCGTACTTACCGTACTATTGACACCGTTCGTACTTGATTCAAGTACAAAGCTCTTGGTTTTTTTATTTTTGGGTGTATTGACGATCAAATTATGAAACCGTGTATATAGAAAACCGTGTAAATAGTGTGTAAATAATAGCCCCAAATCCAAGAAAACCATTCGATCACAAGTTAAATCCCAAAAAGAACGGCCAAAAGTCGAAAAACGCTTTTGATTTGGCTGAAAGTTTGTACCTGGGGGGTTTTCGAGGCCGCTGATCACGAATCCGATGTCAAAATGGCGGACAATTTCTTCAAAAACGTATTTAATTTGGCTAAAAGTCTGTACTCGAGGGTTTTCGGGGTCACTGATCGTGAATCCGGAGTCACAATTTAGAAAAACAAAAAACGGATCCAAAATGGCGGAAAATTTCTTCGGAAACGTATTTTATTTGGCTAAAACATTGAAATTCCGTTTATCGATAATATCTCGATAATTATTCGACACAATTTTGTTTTGTGTCAAAATAAAGGCGGAAAAAGCAGTCTGTATATATTGTCGCAACAATTGTCGGACTAAATCTGCTCATATCCGCAGCTAATTTTTGGCCATGTTCTGAAGAATTGTATAAACAACCATTTCTATTTTGTTTGAGAGTGGGATCTGATGGGAATTTTGACTTATTACGTTTTCTAACACGACTTTTTAGAATGGGACCAAAAAAAAAACCTCTTTCATTTATAACGATTCACTATTTCAGGCATTATTAATAATAATTTTGTGCAATACGTTCAAATTGTACTTACTTTCAAGAGTAGAATCCAATTTGCAGAATCCAAATCGGTTGATTTTTCGCTATTCTATACGCTTCTGAACGTAGTGTTATTTTCGACGAATGACTAGTAAACTATGAAGTACGCTCGTCGATTACGAACGGAGTTCATATCTGATCCAGGTGGGAACACTTCCTCCTTATTAAGGCTCAGCATACAAACTAGATGTTCCACTAAAACAATTGCAATCATTAAAAGTCCATAAAAATGTATTTTTTCGACTTTTGGCCAGCTTTTTGGGATTTGGGACCATAGTGCGTCGCTCACAAGGGTTGTTTTCCGATTGAAATTTAAGCAGTTTTCAAGAGAGCGAGAGAAAGAGTGCGGCTACCTTGTTAAGTATATCTTGTGTTCTTCTTTTTGCCATCTTAAGAGCCATTTGTTCGTTTGCTTGTTGCTCATGTTGAAATGTCAAAACGATTACTTCGTGTTTCTCATTACGCACACAACTGCAGCGTTTTATTGTGTGATTGTGTTTTATCTATGGTGGAATTAATAAGGTGAAGCCATCAGCCCTCTAATAAGGGCCAATTGATGCATGCCTGTGAAGTAGAAAGAAACGGCAGACTCACAACGGACTGGCCCTTTGGCTCTAGAAACAAAGAGATAGCGCTGTCCGGCTTGTCTTCACCTTATTAGTTCCACCAAATCAAATTTTCTTCTTTATACTTTCAGAACCTATCGATATTTGTATTTCCGTGACTCGGAAACATTTTATCAAATCTATCCACCTTTTTATACCAATCTGGGAGGATATTTATTTGGATTTCTGAGCGGACATCTGTACCTAAAGCTGCGTGACTCTGTTCCTAGTATCAATTTTAAAGGCAAATTAAAATATGAACTAGGCATGTGGCTGCTGGTTCCAGTGGCTTTGATTGTGTTATTATCAGGATTCATATTCATCAAAAATGACTTTGAGAAGCCATCAATTTGGTTGGCTTTGTATGCCAGCGTCTATAAGAATTTATGGATTTTGATTTGTGCAGGATTCGTGTGTGGCATGTGCCTTAAGGTGGGATGTAAGTGGAAAGTTGTGCTTCCCCTGGCTGGAAATGAGTTGTCTAAGCTTTGACTTATTCTAGGGATGGCTTATGAGTTCTGCAATTTGTCCGTGTTTCGACCCTTGGCTCGCATTTCCTTTCAGGCTTTTCTGTGGCATGTGGTTATACTGAGATGTGTGGCAGGCTACTTCCGGGATCCCATCTATGTGAATAGCTTTTCTTTGGTAAGTTTTTTTTAGGGTTAAAGTTTGTATTGAAGTTTTGTTTTTCTTTTAAACAGTTTGGAAATGTTTTGCTGGTGTTTGTTTTAACGCAATTGGTAGCCTTTTTTATGGCTCTGTTGGTGGAATATCCTTTGGCGGAGGTTTTAAGGTTTTTGATGAATCAACAGCCATGTGAGTTGAAGGTTTTATGGAGTTTGGGCTTTTCAATATTGTTTGTATTTTCAGCTCCAAAGTGTCAACAGGCTAACAATTTGACAGAAATTCATATACAAACTGAATCAACAAATGCCTAAATTATGATTTTTATCAAGAATATTGTAAAAATACTTTAAAATATATTTAATATTAATTTGCGGTCAACAACGAAGTCTTGTTTCAAAAATGCGCGCCTTCTATTAGCTGGCCACACTTTCAACGTGGCGCAATGACGCCAAACGTAAGCAAACTACGTATAACGTATTACAAATTCGAACTTAAAGCGGGCATTTAAATTAACAAGACTTGCCTTTTTAAAGCTCTTCCTTAAGCTTACAAAAATTGTTAAATACTTAATAAATTCATTTTAATCAATTTATCAGAAAAAATTCTTACTTTTAATGTTTACCACCTTTTCCCTTGCTTTTATTTATTTGCAACGCTTAGCTAATGTAAACAAACTATAACAGAATCCATAGCAATCACAAATTCTCTTAAAATATACAAATATTTACTCTTAATATCTAAAACACAAAAATCCATTTCAATTTTCCATAGCACACTAGCTTTACTCTTCTAACCTTCGCCATTTGCCATTAGACATTAAATTTCGAATTTAGTTCGAAAATTCAAATTAGCGCGCCTCGACCAGCTGGCGAAGCCAACGTCAGAAACGACGCGTTCAGTTTCAGTTTATATTTACTCTGTGTCTGTGGCTCTTCGATTAGCGCTGTGTCGGCACATTTTTTGCTACGTTTCACGTCTTTCTAAAACAATAAAAAAAATTACCCAGTTTAACTAAAACTTGTGTTTAATTCTAAATTATTAGTAGAAAATTCTAAATTAATATAACCGTGTCAATAATTAAAGTGAGTTTGTGTGAGTTTGCGGCAAATGCAAATGTCAAATCCAATCTAAGAAATGAATCACAATCACGTCTCGAGTGGTTAATTGTTTATGCAGAGCCAGCTTCGGTGACAGCTTATGGTGAATGCATTTAATACATTTTGAATAATAGATAAAACCCGCGTATTACCAAATCATTAAAAATCACAGCAAATAAAAAAAAAGTGCGACAATTGCGTATATGTGTGTGTGTGTGCGTGTGTTTGTGAGCGGCAACGCAATGCATATGAAGAGTGCAGCTATAAGAATGTTACCATTTGCCTATCCGCTCTTGCACGGTGTTATATGAGTCCAAACACCAACACCCAAAAAAGGGAATAAAGAGAAGCTCTTTGGACGCGCAGCCGCCGCCGAAAATGTTGCAAAAAAAAAAGAAGAAATCTAAAAGAAAATCAAATTGGAATAACAAGCAAGCAACCAAATTTCATTTAACACTTTATTTTGTATAAATTTGTTTTTTCGCCGCAATAAATTGTGTGTGGTATTTTCCGGCTTGTTTATGCGGGGAGAGCGAGAAAGAGCGAAAGAGAGCGAGTGCCAATTGTTGCTCTCTGGGAAGCAACAAGTTACACCAGGGAGTTTGTGGGAGGGAGAGGGGGGTAGGGCCAGGCAGTGCGTAAGCCAACTCAAAACTCTAAATTGAAATTTGTTTTATTTAATAAACGTGGCTTCAAGTTGGGCCAAGCTTTAGGCTTGTTTGTGTGTAACAAGTGTGAAAAACAGGCGACCTCCAGCGGCGACGTTGCGACTGCGTCTTAGAAAGTGCTCAGAGCACACACACACACACACAAACACACTCACGCCCCCCACGCACAGTTATTTTTGTTTGTTTGTTCCCCAAATTGGGAACGCAATGTAGCCAGCCGACACCAATTAGTGACAAAATATAAATGAATAAACGCATTGAAATGAAACACAGACAAACACTCTCACACACACAGCATAGAAAGTTTATGCGTGAGGTTTTAACATGAAATGGGTCGTTCCACAATTTGTGTTCTAAAAATGTTATTCTTGATAGAAAAAATTTGAAAAATCACACAATTTCCTACATTCTGTTGTGTGTTCTTTTAAATTCAAGGTTAAGGTAATTCTTTAAAGCAGAGTTTCCCAATCCCCACCGAATGCTTAGAGAGAGACACAGTCATAATTTCACGATCTCTTCTTGGGACACCCTGCTTAAAAGAATCTTTGAAATACCGCTACCTTAACACTTTAAAGAGTCAGCTTTAAAAATTCTCTTAATACTCTTAGTTTTAGAGCACGTTACTTTATAGACAAGCAATTGTAATGGTAATAGTCATTTAGTAAAATTTTCCCCACAATCTTTCATCTTTTTTTGATGTCACAATTTTGGCACACGCATAAACTTGACAACAGACACATTGATATGCAAATTAACAGTGACAGTGTCCAAAAAAAAAAGCTACAACAAAAACAAATAAGAAAACTGCCGCCCAGTCTGACTAAGCGCAACATGCAGAAAATAGCAACAAGTAGATAAAACGAAGAGGAGCAGCAGCGGCGCAGCAGCAGCAACCTCTTCGTCTCTTCGTTGTCGCGCAATTAAGACTGCAACAACAACAACAGCGACACCCAGCCTAGTGATAGCGGGGGGCAGGAGGCGGCAATGCATATGTGTGTAGTTTAAATTTAGCATTACAGAGTTCCACTTTCACTCGGCGACACCCACCAAGCCATGTTGCCGCCGCAGCCTCTGTCACTGTTTTTTTTTTTTGAGGCAAAGACACTTGCGCGGTTTTTGTCAAGATTTTTAGTTAATCACAGACACAGTTTGATGAACCTAACCGACTGCATCAATGACATCATCATCATGGTCGCCGCAGCGAAAGTTTTCCAATGCAGCTGCCGATAAACATTATCATCACCAACACATGATGACTCATGCCTTGTTGCACTATCAATGCCGGACACCTTTGTGTGGTATGCGTTCCATTGTAAGCTAATCAGATGACAGTTGGCATTAAAACGGGGCCTCCAATTGTGGCAATCGCTCTGCTTTTTTTTTTCTCCGTTTTCACTCGATTGCATTTTGCGGCAGAAGTTGCTGGGAAATTACTACGCTTGGCGGGCCACTTCCCCTCCTCTCCCCTCCGCTCTGGACGGCGGACGGTAGCTGTTTTTAGTCACGCCGCCAACATTTGTTAGCAATTAGAATTGACCGGCTGAGCAAAACAAAACAAAACAAAACGAAACAGCGTTAAGATTTGCAATCAAGCATTAAGTCAATTTGTGGCCAATCGTCGCTGGACCAATGCAATCACCCAACCCAATTGATGCCAAGTGATGAATACACAACAACAACAACAACAAAGCAAGAAACTGTAATCAAAAACTGCACCAGACAGACACAGTGGGTGACAAATGTTTGAGCAAAGTTTTTATTTTGAGGCCGTATATGAAATGAAAACATGCCAAAGAAAAGCCTTAACCAACGCCTTAGCCAATGAACCAGGATCATTAAACGAACCTTATAATTTGACCTCCTAAACCTGACCGATCCACCAACTTAAAAAATAGTTTCAGTTCAAAAATTAGCTTAAATCATAAAGTAAAAACTTTTCTCACCAATTTTACGTGAATTTACGTTATTATACTGGCAAACATTCAACATCATTCTCATAAAGTAGATGGGCGTATTTAGAAGATAATTTCGATTAGCGATTACCGATTTACGATTTGCGATTACTGATGAGTCTATGCTGAATAGTAACAAATATCTTTTTGTCAATGGAAACACTCACACAAAATCTCCTATAGTTATGGATTTGTATTTATTTATTTTATATGAATGTCTGAACAAAGGTACACTGACCCCGAAATCGTTAAACAATCATACGTTTTGTACGCTTTTTATTCTGAAAACATGATTGTCTAATTTTCCAATCCCAATCGGCAATCACAATACATAGAGTAAATTTTTCTTAATTCTGTGATCAATTTAGAAATTGTTAGTAAATTTTGATTTACCTTTAAGTCTTTAATTTCATATTAAAGAATTTTGTAAAAAACAACAAAACGAAAAAGTAAGCGTCTCTCATTTTTGACTGTTCCATTTTCGATCGTTTCGTACAGCCAAAACACCGAATCAGGGTTCCCCAAGAAGAGAGCGCTAAAACATGACGGTGTCTCTCTCTAACACACACTGAAGTATGACTTCGGCAAGCATTCGGCAAGTAAGTTCTGGCCGCCTGGGCTATCGCTGGGGAACTCTGCCATAAATATTATACATTTATATTTATTTGTGCTCTCCTTTTGGTCTGCTCCTGATTTACAGAGGGCTTTTACTTAAATTTGCGATTTTAAAAAAATTCATAGGAGTTTTTTTGCTATTCGTTCTGATTCATTTCGAATTCTTTTTGCAACACTTCAAGTCGCAGAAGCAGTTTTATCGACAAACTTTTCAGTTATCGCCCTAGCCAAATCGCTTATGCAATTTTGGGAAGGTTAGGAACATAAATTGTTTAAGACGAGAGTTTAATACAAATTTTATAAGAGAGTCTACAAAATCAATCTAAAATCGTCACAGAGTATTAAAAGAATTGGTTCATAGGATGGCAGCTCTTATCTTTAGCGACACTTCCCATTTACTTTTCAATTCACGGACTCATGACAGTTGCGTTCGAGTCTTCTTTCAAAAATGTTGTAGAATTAGGAATATGCCTGTATATACCACAGAACAAAACTTTTGGAACTTTTTTCATGAGCGCAGTTAGTTTTCAAAAAAGGGTGCCGTGAACTGAAGTTAAATAGCAAACGGTCATTACCACCAAAAGGTCAACCTGGACCAAAAATCTAAAAGTGCTTAAATACAGTTTATTTTATATATTTGTTAGGGTTGTCGAAATATCGATATCAAATAAGTTTTGACGATATTTTTATGAATACTTGGTTTTTGCAGAAAAAGGAAGGTTTTGTAAGGGCATTCTCTTGGATATTAGTCATATCAGTAATACTAGCAGTATCCAGGCGAATGCATTCAGAAAACCTCCCTTTTTGTAGCCGAAACTAACTAAAATACACACCATAAAAATATTCAGCAAGTATTCGATATCAATATTTCGACATCCCTACTATTTTTATAGGAAAGCAATCAAATTGAATAAATGGGCGTGTTCAGCGGAATAATTGATCCCTACAAATTGCTACATTGATTAACAACGCCGTGGGGCGGTGGACTCTGCAATGGCGGCGTAGACACATTTGCGATTCGACTTAAGATGAATTCAGCATATAAAAAGTCACAATTAGGTTTAATTTGATTTTAGAATTTATTGCCATAATTTAAAGCCGATAGAAGACTTATCTTTGCAATCAATGCACAAAATGCGTATGTTCTTATCGATAGCATGCCTATCGATACACAATTACTTTTGGTGGGAGCAGTATCACTTTAAAGTAGCGTACTATTTCTTCTATACATGCTCCTCTATCATGATAGTTGAAATTGGCTTTCATAATACCGCATCACAAGAGCAGAAGGATCAGTGTAAATTTATACTTGACCAGGGAGCAAGTTCTTCTGCTGTACAAGGTCAATGTCAGCTTATAATCCAAATACACAAAAAAACCAACATTTTTATATCAGCGAACTAGCTTTATATATAGTAACACCATTGCAAATCATATATTAATAAGCTGCATTAAAAAATTCGAACGCATTTCGCAGATTTTGCAGTTTTTGTTAAAGAAAAAAATTCCCACTTATGTATTCTGACACGACGCATATGCCTTTTTGTTGCTCCCTTAGTGTGTGCGTCTTGCAGGCGCCTTGATCCGATTCGCATGGACATAATTGTTATTCACACTTTGAGGCGAGTTTACTTGGAAGCAGTTTATTATAAGACTTTATACCGCTGGTTTAGACCGATATTCATACAAAATTTCCCTTTTTATACCCGTTACTCGTAGAGTAAAAAGGGTATACTAAAGTCGTGCAAATGAATGTAACAAACAGAAGGAATCATTTCCGACCATATAAAGTATATATATTCTTGATCAGCACCAACAGCCGAGTCGATATAGACATGTCCGTCTGTCCGTCCGTCCGTCTGTCCGTCTGTCTGTATGAACACCTAGATCTCAGAGATGGTAAGAGATAGAGGTTTGACATGTATGGGACAAATGCTTCTTTTATCTGCACGCAGATCAAGTTTATTTCAAATTTTGGCCACGCCCACTCCCGCCCCCGCAATTTGGAAAAATCGTTATATCTCCTACAGTTTTGAAGATAGACGGTTCGTACCTTCTACAGATAGTTAGTAATTAGCAAAATGAATAAATTTGCCGAAGAAATGATAAAGATCGGATGAGCGGTTCTCAAGTTATGACCAAAAACAAATAAACCCCTCCCCCACCACCTCCCACGCGCACACAACCAACACCGCATTTTTATTCAACAACGTGTGAGTGAAAGAGAGAGGGACAGAGAGAGAAACTTAGAGATGAGCGCAGCAGAAACGTTGCATTCAGCTCCTGCTCTTGGTACAGAGTATGACATAGTCGGGCTTGACCGACTTTCTCACTTGTTCTTTATAGATATTGTATGTGAATATCATAACCACCAAGATGATCCTTCCATCTCAGTCTTCACAGGCCATGTTTTTTGCTTTCCAATTGTACAATTTTTTTTACTGAATCATTTTTTATCCATAAACTATAAATGTTGCTGCTCATTGTTCTTCCTAGTCAGACGAAAGGCTTAAGAACCGTAAAGACACTAGAGCAGAGGTCATTTGACAATGCTCTCTTGTAAGGGAAAAGTTTTTTTCCGCTTCTAAGGTGCATTGGGTGCTACAAAAGTATTTTGCTTTGGTGGTTATATTAGGTCTATAATTGCTTAGTATCACATAAAAGAGGTTGCTTTATTTGCGGTCGTTTCCCACTCACTTAATGGCCCATCTTTTGTCTGGTGAACCGAGTACTTAATCGCACCACCGCCCGCATTACATTCACACTGCCAAGTAAAAGATATAAGTAAGTAAGTGCATCCGTTTGTCCATTTCCGTTCTAAACTAGAGAATTATCACTAAGGTCCACAAGGCCATCGTCATCATCATCATCCTCCTCCCCATTAGAATCAAAGGCAAGTTCAAGTCAACGTCGATTTGGCATAGTTTTTGCAATTTCAATTGCAAAAATTTTTGCTTAGCATCATCATAACTCAGGCATGGCGTATAATGCCAGGCGATGCCAACAAAATGCGCTGTTTACGAAAAAATTGAATTTTGTTTAAGATGATGAGTTAATTTTCTATTAATACGTTTTGACCTTCAACAGCTGTGAAATGTATAGAAATTTATAGAATTTTCCCGCCTGTCTGCTAAAGCGAAGGTGTTTGGCATAATCAAATATTTATATATATACGCGCGATTGATTCAAGTATTTTTTTTGGGGCTGGAAGTACTAAACATTATCTGTTGTGTTCTGGTCTGATATTTCTTTATCAGCTCTTTCTGTATTGGCCAACACCTCTAGCTGGCTTCACCTTGTGGCCAAAACAAAAATAAAATTAATGCCTTTTCATGTGTTTTAACGGGTCAATGGCAAAATTTTGTAGCTTTTGCCACAAATATTTAATAATAAATAACTTTATGACACTTTTTCTGATTAAAAACGAAAGCCGTTGCGTTGGCCAGCTGGGTTAGTCAGCCAGCCCAACCCAAAGAGTTGTTGTACGTGTATTATTTGTTCTGCTATCGAGAAGTTTTTCATTTGAGTGTTCTTCTCTCCTCATGTTTGCCATAATTCATAATTCACGTGTTGTGAGTAGTTTCAGAGTTATGATGTCATTTGCTTCTTTTAACCTGATTATTCGACACGTTCCGTCTGATTGGTAATTAAAGAAAGTGTTTCATTATTTTCGTTCTAGGAAGTTTTGCACATTTCGCCGTGTTGATTATAACACGTATTTTATAACCACTTTTATGCAACATTCAACTCAATTCAAAGCAAAAGTCAGAGATAATCACAAAGCTTATTGATTGTTGTAAAAAAGCATATGCTAATTTATTAAACAAATCGAGGTTGCCTAACGTTGGAGGCGAAAACGAAAACTAAGCGCAAGCTGAAGCCTCTGATGATAATTTTATTGATTTGCGATTGAAATGAAGCTTACAATGATTTGGCCTAATGGTGTGTTGGGTGAGAAATCGGTATTGAGTGTCAGAGATGATACGAAAAAGATTTATAATGCGTAAAATAACATATTAAAAAGTCGATTTTAAAAGAGCTTACATTTTTAAATAATAAGGCGAAATTTATTTAAGTTTTAGCCGGCTTAAGTATGTTTGCTCATAACTAATTAACAAGGCACAGAAGTGCCTCTTTCCAGAAGTTATTTTAAAGAATTTTTGTAGTCTTAGATACTTAACATTTCGAATAAATCTTTAAACCGTAGATAAACTGGATTTAAAGAAACTTGAACTTTCGCAATTAGGTCATGAGAATATAATAAGCCCTAAAAATGGTTCATCTTTCGTCTAGGGTTGTGGCTTTATCAGTGCTTCCTTTCATGAATTAAAATTGCCCAATACGTATAGGCTTCTTCCGATTCTTAGCTCAATTTCTGTTTGGATCAAATTTCGTTCATTGAATGTACTTTTCAGGCATACTGATAAATAATGGAAACATGCTGAACCTATTCAAGATACGGTCAGTGTACAACTTTGAATGAAATAAAGCATTAGTCAAGATGTAACAGAGAACGGCTTCATTCGATTTTAAATCGCTCACACATTAATCAACACACGAATAAACTGGCTCTGCGATCAATGCATCGAACTTGCATACGCAACATGTTCGCCCTTGAGTTTAATTAAACTCAATTGTTGGCACTCTGAGTATAATCGTGCTCGCTTCATTCCACTCAGCTCGAATGATTTAATCGCTTAGCTCTCGTATGAATAAACTCATGCAAAGCCGCATATGCTAAAACGGCGCTGCTCACAGCAATGGACAAAGAAAGAGATGGAAAGAGTGCATAATAGTGTCAAATGCCAAAAAATTACAAGTCGCGATATTAATAGACTCTCGCTCAACCGCTCAATGCGTTGGCCTGAGTCGGCTGAGTTTTGTTCGACCGAACACACAAGTGTCGCATTGGTGCAGACGCGATTGCGGTATGAGTTGAGTTTGTTCGAGTGTAAATTTTTGTTCGATGAATAAATATGAACAAAAATGTTAGATCAAAAAACTGCGATTGTGGTTTGAGTTGAATTAATTGAGTTTAGAGTTTTGTTAGATGAATAAATGTGAGTAAGATTTTTTGTGTATGGCTCAATCAAGAGAAAAGGTAATTTTGCAGTTCTCTGAGATATAACATGACAATACAAACTTCATATTTACTCATTTTAAAAGCCCCCGGTAGTTTTGGAAGTGGTCGTAAGATGTGCTCTATTCGACTATATAGCTCAATAGCTTTAAAAAGACATTTTAAATAGTTTGTTAAAATAAAAGCGTATTCTTTAGCAAATTAAAACCAAGCCGGTTTTAACCATAACCGATTTGCTGCAATTACATAGTCGCAAGAGTGTTATATATTCAACGAATTAAAATTCTTTTTACAATCGAGAACAGAACCCTAGACTTTATGATGGGTTCGAACCTCCGGACTAAATCTTTTTTGAAGCTTAGTCTTAATGCTAATCTCAGCCACAGATGAGGGAAATCTAGATAACATGTTTGCTCGGTGCCTCTTCGCTGCTATGGCGCTCAGGTTGGAAGCTCGCCTTCTCTTGCTCTTTCGCGGTTGTGTTATGTCTGCACCAATGCTTGGCTGATGGGTTGGAGTGAGACAGGGCTCTGACGGTTCGAGTTCGTGACGAAGGCGGTTGCAGTCTGAAACAAAGCTTCGTTCGACTGAGCAAGCCTGCCGTCTAGTTATTCAATGGTCGTTGTCTTAGCCAAACCGATTAGCCTGAAAATCTGCACAGATATTACACAGGCATTCTCTAAGATAGGAGCACAGTTTAAAAGAAGTCTAAAGTTCGGCGGAGAATGTTTTTTTAATCAACTTCAAAGCCGGCTAAAAAGAAAATGACTGGAAAATCTTAAATGGGATTTCGGTTTATAAACTAAAGCGAGTTCTCGTTCTAGCTTCTCATATCGCTTCATAAGACATATGAAAAATCAGACAATTAAAATAACGTTTTAAGAAAGCGATTTAATTAGTCATACATTTTCACTATTTTTGAAAATCCGGTTATTTGGTTCAAAACTACATATACCTCGGTCTGTAACAGAGCCCTGCACAAGAGAACTCGATAGGCCCTTTAATTCATACGTTTAAAAAGGTTTTAGATAAATCCCGTCTAAAATTTATTTGGTTCGAGTTAGTTCACACTTTTCAGACATCTCTAAAGAGATACTCTGACGATATTGTTATAGCACATCAAATATATCTAAATATTTAAAAAAATGAGCCTTTTTAAATGAAATAATGTAGGTTCTATTTGATTTTCTCTTTAGAGAATTTTGACTTTTTAGAGAATTAACATACAAGAGCAAAGATAAAGCTGTCAGCTCATATTCTTAATACCACAAAACAGTTCGTGCTCCAGACTGATCAAGTTGCAAAGAGAGCAACAAGCTAATGAGATTACTTAGATCAAGACAAGTCAGAAAATGGGTCGACCTACAAAGTCTCTAGTGAAACAATCGTTAAGCTAACAAGTGAGAAAGTTGGTCAAGCCGGACTATAACATACCTGGAGTGGTAGCTGAATGCAATGCTGGTGCTGCGCTCATCTCTAATTCTCTCTCTTTCTCTATCTCTCTCTTTTTCACTCTTTCAGGGTGGGAGTGGGTGGAGGGAGGGTTGATTACCTATTTGCTCATAACTTGAGAACCGCTGATCCGATCTTTATCATTTCTTGGACAAATCGATACATTTTGCTAATTACTAACTATCTCCAGAAAGTACAAATCGTCTATCATCAAAACTGTAGGAGATATACCGTTTTTTCCAAATTGCGGGGGCGGAAGGGGGCGTGGCAAAAATTGAAAATAAACTTGATCTGCCTGCAAGCATAAGAAGCATTTGTCCCATACATGTCAAACCTCTATCTCTTACCATCTCTGAGATCTGTTTGTTCATACGGACGGACAGACGGACATGGCTATATCGACTGCTGTTGATGCTGATCAAGAATATATATACTTTATATAGTCGGAAACGATTCCTTTTCCCTGTTACATACTTTTGCACAAACTTAATATACTCTATGTATCTTTGGTACAGAGTATAAAAATCTTAAGAAAGTCGGTATGAGGGGACGACCTAAACTGGAATGTCACGTTGTGGCAAGTGCAAACACTCCCACACTCCCAAAACATGTAAGAAACTGAAGCCTGGCGAACAAACTTGAAACGAGTGGCAAATAAAAACAAGAAAGCTTCATCCAAAGAGGAAACGGAACTTTATTGGTTCCCCTCCACTTTAGCGCATCTTCAATGAATCCATTAATTTACAATTTAATAATAAGTTGCGATTCTATACTATAATTGTTTTTCACATTTCAAAAAGCGGTAGCTCGTGCTTCGTTTAGTTCTCAAATGTCCCTTACATTTCATTGTGTCGACGTACTGCTTTTTATAATCTCTATGGTAAAGAGAGAAGCTTGGGTTGGTCCCTTTGGAGCTGTATAGCCAATTTTACATGGTAAAGAGGCGTCTTATAAGCTAGGCTGTAAAATTTTGAAAGCGTAAAGTTTAACTTATGGTTCGCGGACAGTTTCCTATACTTATCGTACCTAAGGTATTGTTTGGAATCTGTCTTCATTAGGTCGGACATTTTATATACGGAAAAATGTAAGACCATACTGATACCCCCATAAACGATGCTATTTTGCGCTGTTCACTTCTAGATGAATGCAAGTTTTAGACGTAAATAAATAGGCTATCAGTATATCTTTGAAGTCAGGTCCCACACTGAATTGAAGTGCTCCCCATCACGGTTGCAGCCGTCTCTGCGAATAGTCTATTTTTTCTGTGCTGCTTATAAATAGACTTCTTCAGGATAGGCAATAAATACAGATCCAAATTTAAATCAAAAATTCTTTATTTATTAATGTCTATTCATATCATTCCCTTGAAAGTAACCTCCCCCTACTGCATCACACTTATGCCAACGTTTGTTACAATTCTGTTTGTGTTTGTAGGACAATTTTAAAATCATCCTGCAAAGTCTTCTTCTAGTATAGTCTTCAATTCCTTCTTCGTTTCGGGCTCTATCTCTTTTGTCGATTTAAAACGGTGTCCACGGAGCGGTCTTTTGAGTTAGCGAATGGCCCATGGTAGCCCAAGGTGACATTCAAAAAGGCTTCCACTGACTAGAAGGACTGTGCGTTCATGTGGATATGGCCCTTATTGAAACCCCACTCGTGGACCATGCTGACTCCAACATGCGAGCCACATTAGTCGCACTTTATGACAGTCTTAAACATATAGTCCCATATAAGAGCGTGGATAAATGGAAATGGGCTCGCTTTGACAAAATAAGGTCTTAATTTACTGACCAAAAATACATTCGATTTCTGCTCCATTTTTATTTGTTACTCGATTAAATTCAAATTTGACAACTTTTAAAATGATACGGAGAATTCGTCGACAAAATTTCGATTCGGTGAACGTGTCGTACACGTAATATTTGTGGAAACTTTGAAGGCTTTTCGCAGAGGTTAAAACATGATCAAAAATTTTTTGATTTTTGAATTTATTATGTACACCCTAAAAGTAATCGTTTAAGATGGTGTCAGGATATCTTATTATCGGCGTCCACCCTAGTGTTCATAGAAACAATTTATGATTAATCCGTCCCTAGAATACTTTACTTTTGGTCATTAGAACGGGTCATTGGCCATTTAATAAGGGCTTTCGAGAGAGTCTGGTCTTTAAATTTAGTAAAATAGCATCCCTTTCTAAGTACACAAATTTGCAAGATTTGCTTATCCGACTGGACTTATGTTTCATTTCCTTGTCTAAATATATGCCAATATGGATAGGATTTCTAAAACCCAACATTTTATTATCATTTCAATTCTATATGATTATGTTTTCCGGTCATAATACTAAAAGTTCCTTAGAAGTTGACTAATAGACCCATTCCTTTCCACTGGCATCATTTCTTATCATTTTCATTTCTTAAAATTTTGACTTTGCAGAATATTTATAAAAAAAACAATGCTTTAGGACAGCATTTCCGAGGGCGAACGCATTGTTATCGCCCTAAATTATCAGAAGAAAGTTAAATACACAACTTTTTTGACTAATTTATATTTTAAACAATGTTACGTTTTTAAACTCAAATCAACAGATTATTGTTGGTGATAGTTTCTGTTTCCAGAAAGTAACGAGTATTCCCCGAAATACCAAAATGAAGAATGAAATCATTTTTAAGAAATTTGAGAAATAAGGGGCAAAATGTAAAGTCAAGTCGTATGGAAGGAATGATATCATTTTTGTAATTTCTTGTCATTTAAAAAAATAATGCTTCATTTCTTTTGGTGGAATTAGGCTTTATAAAGATTATTCGAAATGAACTCCCATTTTTTTGGATTGCACCCGGTTGGAGAAGATAAATAAATGAAAGGTTCGGTTCTGGGTATGTTTCGAATCAGACCGAATCTGCCTTTGCAGCTCAAAACAAAATTAAATGCCTTTTGTCTATCTCGAGAGTTCATTGATTGTGATTAATATTTTGTCCAAATTTACTAATGTATTAAATTTTCCCATTTCTTACAGAAACTTTTAGATATCAACATTTCGGCTCAAAGTTCAACCCACCTCCTATATATATTTAGTTTGCAAAGACCCCTAAATCGAAACACAGCGGAAACAGACAAATCACGGTACCAACAACTGACCTACCCACCTTGGAGAGTGAACGCCGACATAACCTAACCTAACAGCCCGAAGATGTCATTTCGTGTAGTCCGCAGTTCAAAATTTCGTCACGTCTATGGCCAGGCACTGAAGCGAGAGCAATGCTATGACAACATACGCGTCTCCAAATCCAGCTGGGACTCCACATTCTGTGCCGTCAATCCAAAATTCTTGGCCATCATTGTGGAATCGGCGGGCGGTGGAGCCTTTATCGTTTTGCCACACAATAAAGTGAGTATATATATATATGTGGATGTGTGGTTGTACATAGGAAATCCCTATTCCTATTTTGGTTTCAAGCTATTTTAAACAAAAAGCAGACAATGGGCAAACTATTTATAGAGGATTTTGGCGGAAAAAGTTTTGTGGCCATTTGCAGGCTTGTTGCCACGTTGCGTCCACAATGACGTCGATCCCTCGCGAGAACTTTGGCTCTCTGCGTGGTGCTCTGTTGGCCTGTTGGCTGCGGGCCAACATGACAAACCAAATTGTCTAAATTTAAACAAAATAAATAGATACCTAAATCATATTTAGGAAAATAAATAATTGCATTGCACCATGCCCATTATGCCTATTAAATGTTGATGTTTTCCCACAGCATCTCGCTCCAAATCGAATCCAAATGCGCGCATCCGTTCAAATGGCGTGGGCAGAATATGGCCAAAAGCGAACACCAAAAAGAAAAAGAAAAACTGAGTGTTTGTTCTAATTGAAACCAATTTGTATGCAAAATGCGCACCGTGTATGAAAGTTTTTTAACAGCTGCCGTTTTAAGTGACGATTTCTATGTGGAGCAGCTTTCACACGCTCTATTTTACATATTTTATGAGCCCGGACTGGTTAGAGGGTTAGTTGGTACGAAATGGAAGAGATCTATCAAGTTTTAATACCAAATTGTGGGTAATATAAATTGTGCTTCTCATTAGTTTTGATCAGCATAACGAGATGGCTCTTCTTTTTTTTTGTTAGTAGGATGTATTCATGTGTTAAACGCGACTTCGTCCACGAGCAAATTGTTCTTTTCGGATCACAGGAATTTCATCCGTTGGAAATTTATTCTCCGATTTCTAAAGAGATAGGATCAAAAATATCGTTTTCCCGTCCCCGCTTTCAAGTCAATCTGATGACACCAAATTTTTTAAAAAGAACATTTTCCGTTCATTCTTCTTTTTTTGCTGTTTGCTGAAAACCTAGGATGAAAAATAATTATCCGTGAATTTTCTCCCACTTCAAGAAATAATTATCTTAATTTCAATTCCAAATTTTCATCAACAACAACAATTTATATTTCACTTAAGGAGTTTCATAAGAAGTTCTTAACGTCTGCGATAGAGCTATCTATAGAAAATGTGTGACAGTACTCATTGTAAGCAAGGCACAGAAGGCGAGGCGGTAGGTAGATGGGTAGCAGTGGTGACCAAATGTCATTTTCCCTATCCTGTGTGATAGGAAGACATAATTCTGCCAGCGTTGCAGCCGACACACGCATAGAGCGAGAGAATACGTGTGCTCTATAAAATGCACGCACACACTTATGTGTATTTGTTTTTAGCCTATATTTGACGTAATGACGTTCACTTCGTGTTGCTCTGCTGGTATATAGTGTTGAGTTACTCTAAGTGGCACTGATACATTATTAAGGAGAAAAATAGAGTCAACCTCACCTGTTAATGACATTTGGATAAAAACCACAGCATTATAGGATTTAGATTTAAGTGATGGAAGGTCTGTTGGGCATAATCTCTGTTCATAGGTAGGTAGGTGGATAGTGGTGTCCCAGTTTAGGCCACGAAGGTCAAAAATTAAATACTGTTGCTGAACCGATTCGACTTGATTTTGTTAAATTTGGTTATGCGGAGACCAGATGCAAGAACAAAATTCCAATTTTGGTCGCATCACTGAAGTTTAATGGGGTTTGGTGGTGTAGGAGTCATTGAATTTTTTGGACCATCTGTTGATAAATCCCAGGACGCTTTAATCTTTATCTTTAAAAAGAAGAACATACAGTCCAACTGCCGTGGGATTAGTCTCCTTACCATCGCATATCAGATTCTGTCGTGCATTATTTGGGAACGGCTAAAGCCGCTTATTGGCACTCTGATTGGATCTTATCATGTAATGCGACTGTTGGTAAATGTGGTGGTGCTGTTAAGCATACCACGTACTAGACGACTACGATCATGGATGTTTAGACCTGGAGGGTTTTTCGCTTAGGGTTCGTCGGATAGAAGGGATCTTTTGTTGTACTATTTTTCACATACAAGAAGTAAATTTTTCTAACCGGGCCAAGAAGTATTACAAAAAAATAATAAGTCAAGTGTTAGGTGTGTAAACTCCATATTACCCGCCTAACCATGTGGAGTTGTACCGCCTATTTCTACAATTCTCCAAACTTAACGCGTTTTCAAAGTTAAATTTGATAAGGACGGGGATTTTATACGTATCTGCACTGTGCCTCACTTAACAAAAATTTTCATTAACTCATCATATTAGTTTACCTTTAGGGTTATTAAAATTTTTTACGATTTTTGATGTGAAACATCTTTAATTTCGGTACGAAGGATTTTAGCATGATTTTGGAACAATACGACATTGATTTTAAATCGTCTGTCGGTAAAGAGAGATACAAATTAAATTAAATTTAAGCGAATTCTGTAATTATTAGTTTCCTATATGATAAAGCGCTTGTGACGTAGTTAACTAATTTTTCCCAGCCTTCATCGTCTTCCCCATTTAATCTTGCAATAATTTCATTTTGCGTGAGTGACGATATCCCAAAGAATCTAAAACGTATGTTTTTGAGAATTGGGCATCTGCCTATAAAATGTTCTAAGTCCTCGCATTCTTTCATGTTGCATAAGGTACATTCATCTGGCACGTTTCGCAAATGATTGTTTAATATTATTAGATCACATCTTGCTTTAAAAATCCACATTATCTTGTCCCATTTGTGCGATTGAATAAAGTAGCTCGGTCCTATGCCATGGTCTAAATATTTATAGAACCTATGCGCGCTACTCATAGCTCTGCTCCACATAGTTTGGTGTTCTTGAGTTTCTATCCGCTTTTTGAGCGCTTGTCTTTGGTTCTGCCACTCCGTTCTAGTCAACGATAAGTTCCAGTCCAGGTTAAAATTTATGCTTAAATTGTTTAAACATTTAACCCATCCTATCCTTTTCCTTAACAGTATTTTGGAGAACTGGTTTGGTAGCCTGTTAGATTCGTATTCAAAAATAGTTCTTTGCATATATCGGAGGTGCAGATCAAGCGTGAAAATGTGAGCAGGAGAAATTCCGGTTTCTAGTTGAATGCAATAATTCGGGGTGCAGTCGGCGAGCCTGAACATTTTCTTGATGAAGAAATTTTGTAACCTGTCAACATCTTCGAAGTTGGCCGATCCCCATATTTGCGCCCCATAGCTTTGAACCGATCTGCTGACGGCCTGGTACAGCTTCCATTTAGCTCCTAATCCAACATCGTTGTTCCGGAAGAAGTTTCCCCAAGTGGCGTTGATGCTAGCTTTAGCTGAGTTAGTTCTGTCCTCGATGTGCTTTTTAAAGGATAGTTTTGGCGTAAGAATAAAAAAAAAAAAAAAAAAAAAAAGGATTTTAGTAGGAGTAAAATTTTAATTTCAGCGTCACGTGACGCTACAGCGCTGCGCTGACGTCATACATTTTTTGTGTTGTTTTAGCAGAGCGTCTCGAGTGGAGAGGGCGGAAAGAGCTGTGAAAGAGGAGGGAAAGTGGTGAAAAGAGGCAGAAAGTAAGAGGAGGAAAGTGGGGGTAACTAAACAGTGATTGAACAATGACTTGAAAGTGACTAAACATTGACTTGACGTGACTTAACAGTGACTTGAGATTGACAAAAAGTGACTTTACAGTGACTTAACAGTGACTGGACAGTGACTGGACAGTGAATAGACGGTGTCTTAGCAGTGAGTTGATAGTGATTGAACAGTTACTTGAAAGTGACTAAAATGAGTGAGTTAACAGTGATTTTACAGTGACTAAAAAGTGACTTGACTGTGACTAAGCACTGACTTGACGTCACTGTTAAGTGATTTGAGATTGACAAAACAGTGACTTGACAGTGACTGGACAGTGACTTGACAGTGACTTAACAGTGACTTGATAGTGACTAAAGAGTGACTTGACAGTGATATAACAGTGAATTGACTGTGACTTAGTGGTGACTTTTCAGTGACTAAACAGTGTCTTGACTAAAAGTTTCTAAACAGTGACTTGACAGTGCCTTAACAGCATTACAGAAAAGAAGGAAGAAAACAACAACCAGTGAACTTTTACCAATTCCTCAGTCTGATTAAAATAGTCGCTATAAATGCGCTCGTTTTTTGTTCGTAAATAATACTTTTGTCGGAAGAAAATGGTACCCTAGTTGCGACTCTTCATCAAGAGTCGTTTCTACCCCTTTTTCAGATCAGTTAGAATTTAATTTTGAGTCATTTGGGAGTATAATTCGATTCGTTTTTCAATTTCAATCACTGTTTGAGCAAATGAATGAGCCATTTCTGAGTCTTCCTTTAATTACTTATCTCATTTTAATCATTAAAAGATTTTCTTTTAAAAGATTGTCATTGCTGATTTAATTACCCTTGAGAGAGCTTGTGCTTTTAAAAATAAGCCCCCTGTGTTGTGTTTTTAGTATGGATCCAACACTGGGCACTTTAAATAAACTGGTATTCCCACTGGTGCTGTTTTCCTTATTCCCCCTTTCAGGCACTGCGATAATACTTTTGTTTTATTTAGTGAACTGTTGGGCTTAGTTGAAGGAACTGACTGAATCGTTTGATCTAAGCATCGGTTCCGCCAAAAGTGCATTTGCTATAAATTCAGCAACGCAAGTGGTATTTGGTGAGATAAACCTAAGCTTACAATCAGACCACGCTTGACGATAGCAATCTGCTTATCTGTCTATGCATTGCTGCGAATAAAAATATGTTCGACTGTGTTCATATAGGCAAATGGACCATGGTTCTTTGAAGCCCTACCTATTTTTGGTTAACCAGCAAAGTACATTCGACTTTGCATGATGACGTTGAGAAACACGTAAAGCTTTGTCCGAATGGGAAGGAACCTGTTCGAACAATTTGATTTTAAAAGAGGTTTTAGACAGGGCTATACTTTATCGTGTGACTTCTTTAATCTGCTGACATGCCCACAGAACGGGACACGGTTCCTCAATGGCTTTTTTATTCTTGTGGAATTTACTTCATTTCAATTGAATAGTAGCGAAAGTATCAAGGGAATTGCTGTGTTATTTTCCCCCCTCTCTTTATTTGAAAAGTGTATTAGAAAGGCTTCTGATACTTCTCAACAAATCTGGTTTTTTTTTCCCACTAATATTCCCACACAAATTTCCCCACCCAACCAACCTCATTAATTTTTGTATACTTCACGCACCTGTCTGCGTTTTGAAAAATCTTACACATTCGTTCCATTTGGCTTGGCAGCCACCATGAAGTTGGAGATTAGCGAATATAGCAAAATGTTTGGCTAAAAATACATCTTGGATCGACTTGGCGAATTGGGTTAATGGGCCATTCATTAGTTTCGCGGCGAGTTAATTGCAATTTCATGGAATCTTTCAGGTTGGACGCATTGCAGCCGATCATCCGCTGGTGGGTGGGCACAAGGGACCCGTTTTGGATATTTCCTGGTGTCCGCACAATGATAATGTGATTGCATCCGGTTCGGAGGATTGTGTGGTCAAGGTGTGGCAAATACCAGATGGAGGACTGTCAAGGACACTGACTGAACCGGTGGTGGATTTGGTGTTCCATCAGCGTCGTGTGGGTCTGGTGGTGTGGCATCCCTCGGCTCTTAATGTGTTGCTTACAGCCGGCTCGGACAATCAGGTGAGTGGAAGGGTATATAAATAGAATTTTTTGATAGTAATTGCTCTTTTCAGGTGGTTATATGGAATGTGGGCACAGGAGAAATTTTGGTCCACATAGACTCCCATCCGGATATAGTGTACAGTGCCTGCTTCAATTGGGATGGATCAAAGCTGGTCACTACCTGCAAAGATAAGAAGATACGCATCTATGATCCGCGCACCGCTGAACTGGAAAGCGAGGCCATGTGCCACGAGGGTTCGAAGGCAACGCGAGCAATATTCCTGCGTCATGGTTTGATATTCACCACTGGATTCAATCGCAGCTCCGAGAGACAGTACTCACTGCGTGCTCCGGATGCTTTAAATGAACCCATTGTGATGGTAGAACTGGACACATCGAATGGAGTAATGTTCCCTCTCTATGATGCGGATACGAATTTGATTTATTTGTGCGGTAAAGGAGATTCGGTTATACGGTACTTTGAGGTGGGTCAATGAAGGGAGGAGGGTAATGGAATTGTTTTTAATGTTTCCTTATCCCTTAAAGGTGACGCCGGAGCCTCCATTTGTGCACTATATCAACACATTTCAGACCACAGAACCTCAGCGTGGTATTGGCTTAATGCCCAAACGTGGCTGTGATGTGACCACCTGCGAGGTGGCCAAATTCTATCGCATGAACAACAATGGTCTCTGCCAGGTTATATCCATGACTGTGCCCCGTAAATCGGATCTCTTCCAGGAGGATCTCTATCCAGATACCTTGGCCGAAGATGCGGCTATAACAGCTGAGGAATGGATGGATGGCAAAGATGCTGATCCTCTGACATTCTCGCTTAAAGTAAGTAAGGGAGTTAACCTTAAACCTGTTCCCACTGAAGTGTGAACAGGTTTCCATTCAAAGTTGGATATACAGCGCTCTAAGCTAGCTCCGAATGGGTGTTTCTCTTGAAATCCAATCGGTTAGCCCTTTGAAGCGTACAGATTTTGCAGATTTAGGAACCAGCATGTATGGCTTGGACACACCAGAGGCAATGTGGCTCAATGTTGTAAGAGGCAGCCACTGCCCCGGTGTGGACCTCAACTCAAATGTATTCCAACGGCTTCTGTTGCCTGCCTGCCTGCCTGCTCTTTACGTTTGTGTCTCGTCTGCCCAGTCCTTACACAGACTGATCCTTACACCCACACACACATCGAAACACGACTTTGCTTTGGCCTTAACACGCACGTGGCGTGGCGCTTGTTGTTGTGTTCATTGTTCCTTGTTGTGTCCCCTCCCAAACCGAACGGATATGCTAATCAAACTAATTTAGGATCGGGTTTCCATTGTACAGGGTGGCTATGTGTCCTCATCGGCCAGCAAATCGTTGTCGGTCAACAAAAAGGCCAACATTCTAAATAAACCACGAGGCGGTGGCGGAGGTGGCAGCGGTGCAGCTGCTAGCAGTAGTCTGGGCGGCGGTGGAAATCATTCATCAGCGAACAACAACGAGTCAAGTGATGCCGGAGCCAGCGGTCCCGTATTCAACTTTACGGTAGGTAGTCTCCACTTTCTATACAAAAATCCACACCTAATTCCCTTTTGTTTCACCCTCAGGAAAAGGAACATCGCAACATTTTAGATGAAATACGCAAGCTAAAGGCCATCATAGTTAAGCAGGAGAATCGCATACGTGCCTTGGAAGCGAAATCCAATTCAGGGAATGGCGATGAAACGGATGCGCGTAACAAGAATGGCAGCAGTGTGGGCCAGGCATCAGGCTCATCCGCCTCAGCGGCGGATAGTCATGCCAGTGAAGTTGCCAATGATCATGCTGCCTCCGCCTCAACGACCACAGCCAAGGAGGAGGATTAGAAACCACCACAGAGACAGAGAGAGAGAGAGAGAAGAACTGCTCGTAGAAGCTCGTCGTTATCGCTTAAATTTCTCTAATGCATAAACAAAACAAACAAAACACAAGAAGATGATTATGATTTCGATTATTTATTTTATATAATTTTAATATTAGGTCTTTTTTAAAGAGCTAAGTCAGGAGTTAGCAAGCAAGCATATATTTTATTGTATAACATAACACAACATCCTGCCAAAAATATTTACAAAAGAAGCAAAACATAAACCTAATGAAACTACCTACAAAAATTGCGCCCAAAATCGTATATACAAATTGTTGTAAATTTAACAAATCAAACTTAACTCTTTGCTTTAGCTACTTTGTGGGCCTTTGGCTAAAACCCTTTTAGGTTTACCAAATTACAAATTTGGTACCCAAAGGCTCCCAAGGCAAGACAACTAAATCTTTACCCCCACAACGCTTTCAAATTTTCTCGTTCTAACTAATCATAAGTTGTATTTTGTAATAATAAAATCAAACAAACAAAACAAACCATTTTCAAAGTGCTGAAAATTATTTGTTTTCTTCTTGCAGTACACAATTTGCCTACCGATTTTTTGTAACACTTTTGAGAATGTGAGAAAACATCTAGTAAAAACATTGAATTGTAAAAATTGCAGACTATAAATATGATATATGAAATATATATTCTATATACAAATAATTTACAATTTGATACGGAATAAAAGATAATTTACAACAACAATAAAATATGACAAATTTGATGGTCGAATCGTTATTGATTAGAATTCAAAAGAATGTCTTTTTAAGCCACAAAAGTCATCATAGTCACTGCAAAGCAATAAGTAATGGGCACAGAGTTTAGCTAACATCATGGTTTTAGGGATAGCTAAAGCTATTATATTGGAATAATTAGAAATTTCTCCTTTTAGCATTATACACCCTTTAGCAATTAACCTAATTCAGTACGGAAAATGCTTTTATCGTATCAAACTAATGTTACCTCAATGACTTAACTCAAACTGCAAACCATTTTTGGAACATACATTTCCAGTACGTTTCGGAAACTGGCAAAATCTCCAAGAAAACATAAGTATCAGCCTTGTTCTTAATTCTCCTTCCACAAAAATGTTGTGATTTAATAGTGAATGGTCAATTCGCAAGTAGCTCAGACTAGCTGGAAGACTCTTCTGGTTGTTGCCGCCACTCCAAAAAGGAGAAGCCCCACGCGTAGTAACCACCTTATCGGTGTACATGGACACCTCAACATAGATTGTCAAGGCACCACCATTCAGCTCATCCCAAAAAAAGCTTGACAGGGACGCCCATACACTCTGACAAGATAGTCACAAGGAATGAAACCCGGCGCCTGGTTACGGAAAAATCGAAAACATCTTACTTGTGGTCTTGGCCCTACCGGGTCACTGCCTTATTGGCAGGCATGCTGCACGCTTGAACGTCGCTCAAGGACTCATAGCTAGAGATGGGCTCGCGACGGGATTCCAGCGGGACTCGAAAGAAGTAGGGGATCAAGTACGACGATATTGAATTTAAATATGTTGGTCTGGATCGGGAGGGAACGAGGGTGAATTGTCCTTATTCGCCCATCTCTACTCTTAGCCCATTGCCACTTTGTTAAAATTAGCATTTTTAGACCCTTCTTTGCGTGGTCAGGAGTCCTTTTTAATGGACCCGCCGGGGCTGGGCTTACAACAAAGTTAAAAACTATGACCGGCTAACCAAGTCTTAAGGAAAAATTAAGGGGAATTCTAGGAGCAGTTGTAGTTACGACGGTCCTAAATATTTAGAGGCCAGTTCTTAATTATATTAAGCTGTTTGTTGTCAAAAATTCAAACCTTCCGCCAACAAAAATATATCGATAACTCTGTTACCTAAAAATTCTAACAAGTTTGTTCACCAGCAGACTAACACTTTTTTTTTGATTGATGATTTTTGTTAGATGATTGGTGTATGCTGCTGAACACGCTCATTGTTGTGGTAAACCAACTGATTTTGATAGGCTGTGAATTGAATGACTGACTGAATGAAGACTTTGTTTTGTGTTGAATAGACGAATTGATGCATGATTTATGTCGAATATATTTATGGAACTTGAATTAAAGGTAGCGACTGCTTTTACAATTTTACTCTTGTAAGCCCCATTCTTTAAACACACCCCAGGGCAGCAAAAATAGGGAACTTTTTTTACTTATTCATTTTGTTTTTCTGTCGTAAACTTTTGGAGTTTGCAAATTTCGATTTACCATTTTGCGAGGTCTGGTAAATACCCTAAATACCCTACCCCATCACTCAAAGTTTTCAAAGGACCTAAGATTATTATGATACCTAAGACCTAAGATATTATGGAAGGATCAAAAATTAGGACTAAACCTCATGATAATCTTAGTACTCTGAAAAAGACTTTATAGCGGGACGGTCATAACTTTCCGAGAAATTCAAAGAATCGCCAAATGAAGTACCATTTTTTGATTCACCCACGATCAGCTTCATTCAGGCCTTAAGTCATACCTAAAAATAGACCGAACTGCGTTTATAGATTCTCCATTGAAGCTTTGTACATATATGTATATATGTACAAATTTTTGTGTTCCCATGCTAAAAATTCCATCAAAGTAACGCCACTGCGGTAATGATAGTGGTGGAATCATCGAAATATCGATAGAAAATTGAGTACTTTTTTTAACATTGAGTAGCTTATGTAAAGTTTCCCAGAAGAACTCAGTTTGTTCGGGGTTAGTGCCAACATCGTGAACTGATGTACATCCTTAACATCGAAATTTTATTAATTTGACATATTTTTTTGTATGGGAGAATTGTGTCGCATCGCATCACATCAACAACTGATGTACATATATGTGGCAGTGGAACTATGCTATAAGTCCCGTCAAACAGTATGGAAATCAATCGAATGGGAACATTTGATGGGATCTTAAGAGGAATAGTTTGAATAATGCGGTGGAAAATACATAGATATATAATTTCTAGTTTGAGGGAGTGTCACAGATGAGTTTAGTATGTTTAAAAGATCATCGAATTCAAATTGGCCCAATAATTACTTGTGTACGAAAACTGTTTCATGAAACACTCTACGAATTCTAAGAGAGGGCAAACTGAAAAGTCGCAATTTTTGCTCATAGGAAGAAAGATGAGATTTGATGTCCCATTTTAAGCCATGTAAGACAAAAAGTAACAGCTGAAATCAACAGCATAGAATCTGAAAACATATTAAAGAGTAAGTTCCATTTGGAAAACCTAAACCTTATCTCAAAAATGTAACTATTTGGGTGAGTACAACACTTATAATGGCAATGGAAAGCAATTAATTTAATACACTTTATCTCTGATTTTCATTTTGATATTATTTGATATATTTTGATATATTTTATTTAATACTAGTTGACCCGGCAAACGTTGTTCTGCCACATAAATTGTGTTTAGTCTATATAGCAAATAGCCCGTCACGCTTCGCCGCGCCTTTAACAGTATAGAACCAACGCACACCCACTTCAGGCCCACATCCCACCCACATTCCTCCCACATCCCACCCACTTCCCTCCCACTTACCGACACATTCCACCCACTTCCCACCTACATCCCACCCACACTCCACCCACTTGCCACCCACATCCATCCCACATACCGCCACATTTCACCCACATCCCACCCACTTGCCCACAGACCACTTCGCGTACTATGCTTACAACTTATGTTTTATGTGTAATTTTGAAAATGAGTTTGACGCTAATCGCTGGCAACTCTAGTTTCGCCCATTCAACCTTGACCACCCACTTTCCACCCAATTTTCCGGAAGATTGGTATGCAGTTGTGGTCGAATTTTCATATAGATCTTTGAAAATGAGTTTGAACTTGATCGGATAATAAGCAAAAATGTTTCATACAACAGTTTTCCGCGAATTTTCCCACTTTGGGGATGAATTTTCCAAAATTTGAAAGTCACTTTTTTTATGTTTTGTTATGTGTAAATTTGAAAATGAGTTTGGAGCCAATCGCTGCAACTTAAGTTTCGCCATACAACCTTAACCACGAACTTTCCACCCTATGGGGGTGAATTTTCCAGAAGATTGGTTTGCAGTTGTTGTTGAATTTTCATATAGATCTTTGAAAATGAGTTTGAGCTTGATCGGATGAAAAACAAAAAACCGCGAATGTTCCACATGGGAACGCTGTCGAACGGGATAAAAAGTATCTTATGTCCGTCTCCTGGCTCTAAGCTACCACCCTACCAGTTTTCACCCAAATCTGTTCTGCCGTTCTTGAGATATAAGTGGTGTAACTAACACGACTTTCTTTTATATATATAGATTATGAAATTCGAATTCAGGTTTCTTCGTTCTTTAGTGCATTATCAGGCCGCTTTCGATTTCAATCAAATCATGCGGAATCGGAATTGTTAAGTGTTTAGGCTTTCAAAAGCCGACAGTGTTATTCGATTTTTAACTTTAAAATTATAATTTTCTTCAATCGATCCTCTGGATGGCAAAAAGGTTTGACCAAATCCTTAAATCGTTTCTTAGAAATCATAAGTCTTTCCAATTCCGATTAATCGGATTCGGAACCGGGAACAGGCCTCTATATATTTATTTATTTAAAATCAACCAACCAACAACCAAAAATATAAATAAGTGACAAAGAAAATTATTTGAACTAAGAAGGGCCTTCAAAAAAGAGAATCTAATGATATTTCAAAATAAACCAATAACGACACGGTGGGGGGATTTGGTTTACTCTTTCCATTTATTTTAAAATTTATTTCAACAAATGGGCAGGAGGAAGGAGGAGGAATTTGCCGCATCTAGAGCAAACTTGATCTGGGTACGGTATACACCTACATACATGGCTCTACCTTTTATAGCCTCTGAGATAAACGCGTTTACACATAGAGAGTGACAGTTTTTTGCTGCTAAATGATGGAGAATGTGGAGTTTTCCAAATCTGAAAGAAACTCGATGTGCGTACAGTACTACATACATGCCAAAACTTGTGGCTTTATCCAATACAGTTTCTGAGATCGACGCGTTCGTACAGACAGACACACGGACATGGCTAAATCGACTCGGCTGTTGATGCTGATTAAGAATATAAAAAAGTCTTGCGGTATTTTTTATTGAATTTTCAATTGTTCATAAAATTGGTTATAATAATCAAATATGCGCCGTTTTGTTCGATGACGAGTTCCCAACGAGATGCCAACTTCATAATGCCCCTTTTATAGAAGCTCGCTTTCCTATTGGCAAAAAACTCGGAAAGCCAATTTTCACAGGACTCTCTTGTGGCCAACTTCCGACTACCAAGCTCGTTCGCCATGGACAGAAATAGGTGGTAATCACTTGGTGCCAGATCCGGACTATACGGTGGATGCAAAAGAACCTCCCATCCGAGCTCCCGGAGCTTCTGGCGCGACACCGAAGATGTGTGTGGCCTGGCGTTGTCCTGATGGAAGACAATCCGGCCTCTGTTGGTCAAAGATGTCCGCTTCTGCATGAGTGCTGCATTCAAGCGGTCCAGTTGTTGGCAGTTTAGATCCGAATTGAACGTTTGGCCATAGGGGAGCAGCTCATAGTGGATGATTCCCTGCCAATCCCACCAAACACACAGAAGAACCTTCCTGGCCGTCAATCCAGGCTTGGCCACCGTCTGGGCAGCTTCACCGCTTTTCGACCACGACCGTTTGCGCTTCACGTTGTCGTAAGTGACTCACTTTTCATCGCCAGTCACCATCCGCTTCAAAAACGGGTCGATTTTGTTGCGATTCAGAAGCGATTCGCATGCATCCATACGGGCAAAAAGCTTTTTTGCGTCAAGTCGTGTGGCACCCATACATCGAGCTTCTTTTTGAATCCAAGCTTCTTCAAATGGTTTATAACGGTTTGATGACTCATGCCCAGCTCTTGGCCGATGCTACGGCTGCTACTATGCCGGTCTCTTTCGATCAATTCAGCGATTTGATCGCAATTTTTGACGACAGGCCTTCCGGACCGTGGCGCATCTTCGATCACTTCTGCACCAGAATGAAAACGTTGAAACCATCGTTGTGCGGTGGAAATGGAAATTGTATCGGGTCCATAAACTGCACAAATTTTATTGGCAGCATGAGATGCATTTTTGCCTTTATCGTAGTAGTACTGTAAAATATGCCGTATTTTCTCTTTATTTTGCTCCATGTTTGCGACGCTATAACACACGAACGACTAAAAACAAACAACAATAAATCAAACACGTGTTAGCGCGTGAAAAAAGCTTTCCAAAAAGCTCTAGCGTGAACCGATACGACGAATACAACTAGAACTGCGCGCTTGCAAAGATAAGCTTGTGGCAATACCGCAAGACTTTTTTGACAACCTTATATATACTTAATAGGTTCGGAAATGCTTCTTTCTTCCTGTTACATACATTTGCACAGCTTCATGAACCCCTTTTTCCCATTTTTAATGGGAACAGGGTATAAAAAGTATTTGATAATAACCTTTCCAACATTAAAAAAAATTGAGTCGGTCCTTTCATAAAAACTAAGATGTTCTTAAGTTTTTGTTTTATATATCACGCATACGCAGTGTTGCCTGTTTGCTGAACGTATGCTTTCTTCAGCACGACCAAAAATATTAACAAAGATCATTGAAAGTCTATGTCAAATATCAGATCTAAAGGATAAATTCGATTCGGAAATATCGAATATCGAATCGGATTGTTAGTTTAAAAGTGGATACTTCTTTGTACTTGATTGCATGCATAAAATTGGTTATTTTCTAACAACTTGTCGTGTACAAATTTGCATCATTTGTGAAATATTTGGAGTTTGCAATCTTTATTGCTGCAAAAGTCGATTTATGGGAAAACTTTAATTTAGATAAATGAATACATTGCCATTGCACACAATGTGCGACGTGGTTTGGCATTTTAAAATGGGCGTGAAAAGAAAGTGTGAACGAAATATAAATCTTGGGGCCACCCTCCACCCACACACACACACACAAACACACACACAATGGAACCGGAACTAAAAAGCCAGACCAAGTACAGCTACAGAGCCAAACATCGAAGCACTTAGCAAGTGCCTAATTTATGGGTTTTGTCTGACAATGTGAATGTTTTTTTGGGGAAAGCCAGACGACGACGGCCTCCACAGACACACAGATAGATAAAGCAAATGGCGGTGGGCGATTAGCCACAGACGATTGCACTGAAACAAAAATGAATGAAGTAGAAGAGGAGATTTGAATAATTGTAATTGAATTAAGTTTAAGTTGATTTCATTGTTATGGATACAAGTTATCCGCACTTGACATTTATTTGATGATAGTCACGTCGTGGGTAAGCAACCCAAAAAAAAGAAGGAAGTTAAAAAGTTCTAACATGACATGCAAATATAAAATCACAAAACACTGAAACGTGCCTTTTGACATTTTTGTTATGTATTTAGGCACGTGCAATACATACGGACAGGGACAGGGACAGGGACCCCCTGTGTGTGAGTGTGTGAGTTTGGGTAAATTGAATTTTTGTGCCAGAAATTGATTTAAAGAGGACAGCGCCAACTTAGGGTCAATTACCGCCAGGCAAAGCAAATCAAAACCAACTTCAAACTCAATTCCACACATTGTGGATCTATGTGACTGTGTGGGTGTGTGTGTTTGTGTGAGTGCAGTTTCATTATGTGTGCAAATATTTACCCAAAACTGACAGTTGTCAGCTCCTCGACCAAGTTTTAAGCCGCTTAGAGCTCAACAACCCCCAAACCCCTGTGAAAGTTATTGTATGCCTTGTGGTGTACATTTCATAAATGTGGTAAAAGAAAAACTACTTTCTTGATGAAGTTTTTGGCCTCTTCTAAGCCAAGTGTGCGCTTAACTTCAAGACTTTCACCTGAAAGCCAAAATGAGAAATTTCAATTTCCAATTTAAGTATGTTTGTGTTTTGTGTGCGGTTTTGCATAGGGAAAAACACATTTCATACTTGAACGAAAGCTAATTAACTTCGTTTTACGAGGCATAAACTTCCGACATTAAGCACATTTATTTTCATGCGAAAATAAACAAAACAACACCCAATGTTTTGACGGCATCTTTGTACATTTCCTTATGCATTGGGCACACACGCACACCCACACCAAACCAAGAGATGGGTGTGAATTTACGACAAGTCTGGCGGTACTTAGCAACTTGGCGTATATTTATTTAGCACGTGTCTTTGGGTGCTGGCATATTTGTTGCTTGCATTTAATTAACAAATGCCTAACAACTGTTTTTGTAATCATGAAAGACGGCTAAATTACAAATGAAAGCAGATTTTTCATAAAACGAATTTCCGCCCCAAAAGGTAGGCAACACTTTTTTGCCTCTGCTTGCGCCCTCTGGCAATTATCACAACTTTAACTAAGTTCAAAAATTTCACCCAGCACAGCTGCATTTAATTAAAATGTCAAAATCATTTTCCACGTAAATTGTAATTGCATTTTTAGCTTATTTACCAGAAAACAATAATCACGCATTATTATGCCCCTTCCGCCCGTAAACCAAATGGATTAATTGACAAAGTTACTGCGGCCAGCAAATTAAATGCACAACCATATTTGCATTTTCAATTTGAAATGGAAATCCACTCGGACAATTGCATTAAACGCAGCTAAACATTACATAAAGAGTTGAAATGAGGTTTTAAATTTATTTCACCATTCACATCTAATGGGATAACACTTGACAAGGCAGCAGCCGATAGCCATGAACATTTTATTACAATTTAAACAAAGACTTCAAACACACTCGAAGAGTGCTTCAATGAAAAGCCAAAGATGTTGGAGCACTTGGTCAAAGCGAAGGCCAAAATAAGGGCAGAGACTGGCCATAAAATGGTATTTTAAGAGCGAAATGAATCAAATCGAGGAAGGGATAGCAAACATTGAAAAATTAAAAAACGAGTCGCAGCATTGCCAAAGCAAATAATTGTTGCATAATTAATAATTCGGTGCGAAACTAAAGTTCGTGTGGAGATTAAGTGTTTAATGTATTTATTTATATTTATTAAACTTAATGGAAAATTGTGAATATAAGACTGCCATTGTGTCAGGGAGGCGGCTGTCTGTGTGTCGACGCCAGAACTGACTCTTTTAGCCTGTGGTATTTTAGCTAGAGATGGTCGGCGGACATACTTGTCTAGAGATGATGTGTCCCCACATACAGTTTAATCTTTGACACCTCTCAAAATTCAAAAAAGGTCAACAATATTTTGGAAATATAGGGGGGAAAGCATTTAAAGCCGCATAGGGACTGCCTCACTCACTCAAACCACCCCTAATCTCCGTTTCCCTCTTGCGGTACCACTGCTAAGCCATAGTCTTCAGCTAGATTCTAAGTAGATTACCCATCAAGTCGTTGACTATGAATGGTCTCCCAATCTCTAGACTTAGCTCTTCCCGTTCAGCAGCATATAGGACAGACAAAAAGAACATGTTCAGCTTCTTCTAGGATCCCTGCACAAAATGTAAGTCTGGTAGACTCCAGCGTAGCGTTCTCGAAGACCGAGCAGGAAGCGCACAACACTCTAAGATTATCAGTCCAGCTTTCTGTGTGCTCGCATTTCAATAACATCAACAAAGGATTTTTTATACCCTGTAACCATTACTCACTCGTCTTGGTATATCCAATTATCTGGTAAAACTAATAGCCAGCTACTTCGAGAACCGTACCCTGCTTTACGACACATCGGATGGAAGGAAAACATACCGAGTGACAGGCGGCGTGCCACAGGGCTCAGTCCTAGAACCGATGTTGTGGAACGTGATGTATGATGGAGTTCTTAGGCTAGCTACGCCGATAGGCGTCAGCATTGTTGGCTTTGCAGATGACAAAGCAATCGTCGCAGAAGCCAAAAAGTAAAACCAACGACACTATAGTGCGAGAGACCGTCTGGCTAGAGGACAATGGCAGCAGCAGGAAACGTGTGGAAACTGCCAACATCACAATCGGAGAATATAAAGAAATATGCCACCTAGCGTACGTGGAGGAAAAGGCTATCAGAGCAACAAATGCCTTATCGGGAATTATGGCAAATATCGGTGGACCTCGACAGCGTAGCAGATGGCTGATCTGCAACTAAGTCAAATCCATCATAATGTACGCAGCACCGATATGGGCCCCGGCCCCTGCAATGACAGTGCCATCATACAGCCGAGGATGCAAAAGAGCGTACAGGAGGTGTGCTCTTCGAGTTACCTGCAGCTTCCGGACTGTGTCGGAGGACGCGGTGCTAGTTCTAGCTGGAATGGTACCGCTGGACCTTTTATCGATGGAAAGCAGAGAAGCAGATGAGCATCAACGAGAGAAGACGATGACGCAACGACAAGCGAGGTGGAGTGCTACCACCAACGGCAGCTGGACAAGAAGACTGATTGCGGACTTAACGCCATGGGTGGGTAGACAGCACGGACAAACTGACTATTACCTAACACAGTTACTGACTGGTGGTTCAGAACTTCTAGTCATAGATCTTCTGGACCTAATGGGGGCGTATGTGGTCAGGGAAAGCTTCTGATCGGTTCAACTTGGCGAACCCAGAGTGATCCTGGCTTACTACGTCTCAAGTCGACTCACACCTCCTCGTGGTGACCACCGGAAGCAGTGGCAATGCACCCGCATTCGCTGCTGACTAACGTGAGCGGCCACTGAGAGCCACTCTGTCGTCAGATTTACACCAGTTGACGAGCGGCTTGCCGCGCTCAGACTTAAGGCAAAATATTTTAATATTAGTCTTATCTGTGCTCACGCGCCAACAGAAGACAAGAAAGACCCGATAAAAGACGAATTCTATGAGCGTCTGGAACAACTATGCGAGCGCTGCCCCGACCACGACATAAAGATCGTGCTAGGCGATTTTAACGCGAAAATCGGGAGAGAAGGAGTTTTTGGTTCGACAGTCGGAAGCTTGAGCCTTCATGAAACAACCTCTGGTAATGGAGAGAGGCTAATAGACTTCGCTGCGGGCCGGAACATGGTCGTAAGTAGTACCAGATTTGAACATAGAGACATCCATAAGGCGACCTGGAAGTCCCTTGATCAACGAACTCGAAACCAGATTGATCACGTTGTGATCGACGGAAGGCATTCATCAAGTGTACTAGATGTGCGCGCGTTTCGAGGGGCCAATATTGACTCGGATCATTGCCTAGTCGCAGCCAAGGTACGCACACGGCTCAGTGTGGCGCATGCCGCACGCACTGGCACACATCGAAAGCTAAACGTCGAGAGGCTGCAATCACAAGGGACCTCCGAAGATTACAAAGCTAAACTCGCCCAACTGCTCAATGGAATCGTATATCACACTCCATGAGAGCGGCTGCCGAGGAGGTACTCGGGTACCCTCTAAGGCGGTCCGGGTACGATGAGGAGTGCCGACGCGCTACTGCAGAGAAAAACAAGGTCGTACCTTCTAGAGATAGTTAGTAATTGGCAAAATGAAGCCGAAGAAATGAAAAAGATCGGATGAACGTTTCTCAAGTTATGAGCAAAAAAGTGAACCAAACACCCCCGCTGTCCCCCTCCCACCCTAAAAAAAATGTTGCATACTTTTCGGATGGTCACCCTAAAGAACACAGGAACACTGTTAAACATGTTTTTTCCTGAGTATATCAAAGTCGGTTAGAGCCGACTTTAACTTACGCTCCCGCTTATACCCTGTAACCATTAAAAATGGGTTATAAATCTGTAGGCCTGACTGGCTAACATATTATCAACCCACACTTAAAATTGCTTATCCTACATATCTTAGATTGGGCATAGAAATTCTTTTGATTATGCAGGTGCGCACTAAGATAGAAAATTTGAAAAAATTTTCCGCAAAGTGGGTTAAAAAGAGCTCAAAAGTGAGTGAGGGATCACACTCATACAAATAAGGTATGGATGTGTGTATTTCAAATATGCCATGGCTCTCTGAGACAGATGACAGCTGCTACATGTGTTAGAATGTGGATGAGGTTAAAGAGTGAGAGTGAAGAGCGGTGGAACATGGAAAGGAGGGTGGGAAATGAGTGATGAGCGGTTGAAGAGAGGGTGGAGGAAAACGCGAATTTAATTATAATTGAAGAGTGCTGATGCTGCTCTGAAATTCACATTCTTTATATAACATCGCTGGACAAGAAATGCACTATGTACTCGGGTTTATTTTTGATTAGCATCAACAGCCGAGTCAATTTAGCCCACAATTTTTGGCGTGTATGTGATTAGGGTGTCCCAAGACATAAGGAAAAAGTTTTGTTTCGCGAAATCAAATACGCATGCCCTCTATTTTGTTCTGTTTAACTTCATTGACTCACAAATTAAATATTATTGAGATTGGACAACGATAACCTGTGCCGACTTGATGCCAAACTTCTTACATAAAAATTTGTACTGACTTACTACACAGTACAACACTATAGAAACCCCGGTAAACCCAAACTTGAGCTTGTACGTTTGTGTATGGAAGCTTAATCATTTGAAAAAGCCGTTCGGAAATAAATGAAATATTCGAGATGAAAAAGTTTTGTACGTTAGCTTGATGTGTCGATGGAGTGAACTGCATTAGATGCGGATTATGCATGTTGGAAGGTACTGTTGCGGAGGGAATAGGAGGGATCTCACCACGATGAAGTAGCATGTATAGCGCGCTAGTACAATCTTTGAGTTGGTGCCCTCTTGCAAAATAATGATATAAGTCGTTCTTTCGTTGACAGGCATTTGAAGGAATTTAGGGCAGACACGGTTCGGATGGTTCTCTTTAGCACACAGCACAACTTTTGCTTCAGATGTATTAAGTCTTTTGGAGGCTGCTTGAAATGCAGAAACGGGGTGACCTAATTTGGCTTGGTCATAGAATTGCTGCTTCGGACACATATCGAGGTCTTCTATGGCCTCTAAGTTGCGATATCGTTCGTTTAGAAACGTGTCCATTTGCTTCATTAAACCCCATAAGACACTTAAAATTTGATAAAAGGGTCCCCTGTAATCATCACCTCATTCCCAATTTTTCAAATGAAGCTTCGGTTCGCGTTTTATGGGGACTTTTGTACTTGTAACACACAACGACAAAAACTACAACTTTCTCATTTATAATATTATTAAGATTAAAAAAAAATAAAATGCACAGGATGCGCATACAAACAGACAAACATTATTCAGCAAGAAACAGTTTTTGTCAATTTCTTTGTGAAATTAATAAAATATTTTTTTGGTCATAAGCCAGAATAATTATTTCAAGAATGTTTTCTTATTGATATGAATTGCAAGCAAAATAAAATCTTGAAATTGTTTTAAAAATATTTTGACCAAGAATTTTGTGGCTTACAGTTGTATTTTTAAAACATTTCCCTCCCTTCACTTTGCTTTCCTTTGAATGACTTCAATTTTAACTATAATTTTACATGCAAGAGCCAACTGAGTCAGAAACTGCAAATATTTTCATTATACTCGTGTGGTCAACCAAAAACGAAAAAATGCCATAAACTTTATGCAGAAATTTCACAGTAATGGCCATTAGTAATAAAGGCCAGAGAATATTTAAGATGCAGGCGAAGGTTTTATGTTTTTTGTCTACTTTATTGAAAAGGCAGAAACTCAATTATCACACATTCAAGTCAGCTTGCTTGTCCTCTCCACTGATTCACCAGAAAACTAATTTCACTTGACTTGGGTTTATGTTCGACCCAAATGTTAATTAAAAGCGGACCCGGACACGGTAAAAGGGATTTGGGGCTTAGATGCAGGAAATAGATAGGCAATGGTTCAAATTTCTCAGGAGAAATGCAACCCATATTTATTTTTTTTTTGCCTGTTTTCTCTGTTTGAATTGCTTTGCTCTTGTACACACTTTTAATTACACTGCACATTTTGCACTTCAACGGCAGAAGCAGACACCTGAAAAGGGGTGTGGGTGGGGGTTGATGGCATGGCCATTCATGCCACGTTGCACAAACACAAAAAAAATGGTGCAATTCACATAACACGCATGGCAAACGCAACCTTGGAGCTGTCGTTACATATTTTCAAGTGTCTGGCTTGAATAACCAAAAAATTTAAATTCAAAACAATTTGCATGGCCTTACACCTGCTACACACTTTAAATTCATTTGCTTCATTTTTCCATTCTCTTTTCTTTGCTTATTTTTGTGAATATTTATTTCGTTTGCTTTTGGATATGTCCAGAGAGCTGGAGCATTTTTCTTAATTTTTCAGCATTTTATTTTGATGAGAAGTCATTTATTTTCATTGCCATAACAGCACGGCAGATGGTAAATTTAAATGAATTTAAGCAACGATTTTGGGGCAACTTTTCGCAGCTAATTGGTGGAATATCAAGTATACGCCTTGCCTGCTGGTCATGGTAAAAATTAATTATTGAGTATGTGTCTGCGACCACAATTGCAAAAATGTTTAGCTTTTAGTGGCCAATAAAAATAACAAAAATATTTTGCAACATTTTTTAGCTGAGGAGCTAGTAAAAACATAACAATGCTTTGTCTATGCTTTTTCCAAAGGAAAAACAACTTTATTGTTATTGCTGGAATTTTCTTCTAGTCAACCTTTGACTTTTTCGCCTGAAGTGCATTAGTAAATTGAAAGCAAAGTACATGGTCCTTATGACTGAGTGTGTGTGTGTGCGTGTGTGGCAAACCTGACTCAACGCACATAAATAAGCAAGCAAACTCATATCACAGCAGCTCACTTACCCCTTTCGCCATGCAATCACAAGATATGTCAGTCGATTTTTTGCCATTTTTACCACTGGCAAATCATCTTTTGCAGTTTAATGAGATGCTCATTGTGCCAGTTGAAGTAAATCTAAAGGTTGAAATGAAAGTGAGTCCAAGGCACTGAAGCGAAAGCATCTGAAATAATAATCAGGGTAATGGTACTTGGAAATATTTGGTTTATGGTAGATGAGTTCGCTGAGTGGAAAAAAGGGTTGGGGATATTTTTGAAAAAAGGCAAATCAAAATTAAATTAATCGATTTATCCTAATACCTTTTAGTCTCTGAAAAGACCTTCTTACACTATGTCACAAAATTTGAAAAGTTTTTGTATCCGGCACTTTTAGCAATTGATTTTAATGTAAAACTTCACGCTGAATTCAAATCTTATCTGAGATATGTCAAAAGTAGAACGGTTTTTGAGATATCGCGAAATTTTTAATTTTTGTGATTTGAAAAAAGGTAGGTCTATTAAAATGCCATTTTCTCTGGCTTTAGTCCACCGATATGTATAAACTGGAACAAAAATTAAAAATAATAAAATTATTTTATAAAAAAAAAACGATAGTTGTTTAAAAAATCCAATCATAAATGACGAAGTTGTGACACTTCAAAGTTAGATTTTTGATAATTTTTAATTTTTCAGAGGTGTTGCTTTCTTTAATATCGAATCGGACAAAGTTGCAATAAACTTCATTTTGAAGCTCCATCATTAGGCTTTCCTATGCAATATGTTTCGTTTTGCTAAAGTGTAAACAACATAGTTTTTGTCAGATTTTGTGCCAACTAAACACAATTTGAGGGAAAGTTTTCTTTTCTTTTTAAAAGCATAAAACCAAAGTCTATTTAAATCTTACTAATATTATAAGTAAGAAATGGTATGTCTGTCCGTTTGTCACTCAATCACGCTCAAATGGCTTCACAAATTCCGATCAAATTTTGCACATAGATAGTTGATTACATGGTCTATATAACTTTTATTTAAATGGTCGCAAAAACTTTGATAAGAGAATTTTGAAAGCGGTTTCACGCACAAATGGCTAAAGGGATTCGAATGAAACTTGACTCAGACGCGTTATTTAAGAGCTTATTTTCAAAATCAGAAGCTCTTTTAATCGTTGATAAAGCAGCAATGGCAATCTTTGAAAAAAAGAAGACTAAAAGCGAGTTCATGTATCAAATAACTCGCTTATAAGCACCGTTGGTTCATTGTTAAAACACTGTTAAAACTCTGTTAAGTCACTGTTAAGTCACTGTTTGGACACTTTTAAGTCACTTTTAAGTAACTGTTTAGTCACTGTTGAGTAACAGTTTAGTAACTGTTAAGTCACTTTTCAATCGCTGGTTAGTCACTGTTAAGTCACTGTTTAGTCAGTGTTTAGTCACTGTGAAGTCACTGTAAAGTCAATGATCAGAAATGGTTTAGTCGCTGTTTAGTTACCGTTAAGTCACTGATTTGTCACTACTTAGTCACTGTAAAGACACTCTTTAGACACTGTTTAGTTACTTTATTTTCACTGCTTAGTCACTATTCAGTCACTGTTTAGTCACTTTTGACTAAAATATCGTATCGATGATAATTTCTGATTTGAAAAAATATAAAATGATATTTAATATATCACTTTAATATATGATATTTAATAACGATATAATTGATATTTTAATTTTTTTCCTTTTTTCTCAGAAAAATGTAATACTCTGGCCCCAAAATAAAAATATATCGTCAATATTGAGCAAACATAACAATATTTTTCATAAGATTCGAGTCTTGTTTATATTATACATATTAAATACTTTTAATTCCAATACTTGGACTTAAAAGACTTTAAAAACACGCGTTGCGTTGTATGTGAATCCGTCATACGGCGCTCAAAAGACACTGAGCTGAGGGTAATAAGATAATAGTCTGGATAGTCCCGGATATCTTTCCCATGATGTTTGTGGCAACCTAAAGTAAAGCTTTAGCCCACTATTTGACGACTCTTGCATTGAAAGGTCTTTTTTAAAATCGAAATCAGAAATGGGCTTCCATATGGTTAACACACGTGTCATTTGGTCGTTTTACCGCTTGTTTTAATTCCTTTTCCACACAAATTACACTTGGCTGTGACTTTTTTATGTCGCTGTAATCTTTTATCAAAAGCTTTTATCAAAATTGAATCCAATTTCCTTTTTGCGTTTCTTAAATACGTTTGCGCTTGCTGCCCAGATCATAGAGTGACCAACGCACAAATCTTAAAATATCCCAAAATAATATAAATATTCGATTTTAAATATAACAGTTTTAAATTATATTATCGATATATTGATATTTATATATTCCCAGCGGCGCAGAGGTGAATGAGGCTGGTCCACAATATGCATCGTAGTAGGTGCCCACGTAATGGGAATTTCTCGCTACGTTTCGAATACACAGTTGTGTGTAGAGAAGTTTAACTTCGGGTCGAGTTGTTGCTCGTGAGTATATAACAGTTGTGTTGTGTTTGTGACAATCGACTTTTGAAAAAAGGCACCTCGGTCGGCAAAGTGTCAACTGCTTACATTCTTAATTATGGTTTTGTCGCCAGTTTTCCCATATGCTTAATAGTCAAGTGAGCTAACGTACCGTCGTCCATGTGTTTCTGTGTTATGGGTCCAAAGTTCAATTCCTTCCTATTCTCATACAAAATTTTTTTTTTTAAGTTTTTTTAATTTTGATTCCCATTACAATCCGATACCCCTAGTGTGTGGTCGCGCACAGCTAGTCCACAAGTCCACACACAAGTTTCAAAATGGTGTATCGTTTTGTGAACTGAACGCATACTTCGTCGCCAACATTTTCTCAAATGGTATATTGAGTTGTAATCTAAAGCCGAAGTGTTTTCTGTTAAACGCCCACTTTTCCGATTACATAGTATTCTGCTTTGTATGCAGTATGCCAACGAAAACGGCCAAGCTTATGTAAATGTATACAGAGTAGTAACCGATACTTGAAGGCTGCAAGCCTTCAAAGTGTTTAAGAGAACATCGAACTTGTAATGGGCATTTGCGCCGCTGGGTTTTTGACAACCCTACTTTATAGTCACTGCTTAGACACTGGTAAGTCACTGTTTAGTAATTGTTAAGTCGCTAATCATTAGCTCACTAATCCCATCTTTCCACATCATTCCCTCTCCTTCACTCCTCTTTCACAGCGTCACGTGATGCTGAATTCAGATTTTAAAAATAGAGGCCAGCTAACTTCGGCTCGACTGAAGTTTATGTACCCTTGGAGCTTGATATATGCCTGACAGTTTGTATGGCAGCTATACTATATAGTGGTCCGATTTCGACAAGGCTTAATGAAATTATGTAAAATTATTAAAAACTTATAAATACGAGCGTTGGGAGCGATAGCAACAAAAAAGTTTTTCTCACTAAAACTAGTTTTTCAACCGATCGTTCCTATGGGAGCTATATGCTATAGTCATCCGATCCGGCCGGTTCCGACAAATGTGCAGCGTATTTGTACCAAAAGACTTCGTGCAAAGTTTGGTTAAGATAGCTTTAAAACTGACGGAGGAGATAGCATAGAAAAAAAACAAAAAAAAGGACGGACAGACGGACATGGCTATATCAACTCAGCTCGTCATGCTGATCAAGAATATATATACTTTATGTGGTCGGAGATCCTTCCTTTTATGCGTTACAAACATCCGGACAATTTTAATATACCCTCTCCAAGGGTATAAAAAGCGCTCGCGTTAGTAAATTGGAGTCGTACATTGAACAGTCTAAAATATTGCAAAACCTGCAAATAATGGTACAAAAACCCGGATATTTCCCAACTTTTCATTTGAGTTTAGATTAAGAAAGACGCTAAGGTTGTTGTGAAGATTTGATAGCTGTTTAACAAATGGTCCTTAAACCGCGAAATTTCAAAAGTTTTCATTTCAGCTGTGATTATTATAAAAACGGGTAAACCGGCGGGAAAATATGTAGGAATAGTAGATCAATTGGTCAAGAAAATCGCGAACTTTGACAAATGTTCATAGGACCTAAGATAATTATGAAGATTGGATAGATGGCAATTGAAGACGCGTATTAAAAAAGCGTGTAAACCAAAATCCGCGAAATCATTTGAGAATTTAAGAAGGCGCAGCCGTTGGTAAATTAGAGGCATCGATTGTAAACTCCAAAATATTGCGAAATTGATTAATTAATATGATAATCGATTATTATGAAGACTTAATGGACGTCAGTATTAGACGGGTGGGTAAATAATGGAAGTGTTTATATTTTAAACTGTACGCTAGAAGGTTTCTTTACACATTGAATTTATTTCCTTCAAATACTAGCTTATATTAACATTGGCTCTTATTATAATCTTATATCAGTTTTTTGCGTTGAAAGAGGAGGGGTAAAATGGTCACGACCCAGAGCTTCTTTTTGACCTTTTTAGCTTAGATTATCATGAAGTTTTAATTGTTAGCAATTAAAGAAGGGTAAATAGGAAAAATTTTAACATTTGCTATATACTTATATGAAGTTAGATTGACATCAAGATGAGTAAATAGAAGGTGTAAAATGAAGACTGAATTGAGGATAATGGACAAGTTCTCGTCTCTTCTTTGGTTTTAAAATTGTAAAAAATTGTTAAATTGTACAATTTATACCTCCTAGTAATTTAACATTTTAATCTGAACATAAAGTTCCAGTTATTGCTCAAAAACAAAAATATTCAATACCAAACGGATTTTGGCTTGATTCTCGGACACAACAACGGCAACTGCAATCGGTGATGCGCAAATGTGGTCGAGTGGTTATTACCCCTGGCAACGCCAACGCCAACGCCAACGCCCTTCGTTAGTGCCCAGTCCACTGTTTTCGTTCTTTCACTATTTTTGAGCGACCAACTGCAAAAATAATTACTCAAATTATGACAAAGTGTGTATGCACAAATTAACAAATAAATTGTGGGGAATTTGCAGTTGTGGCTAACTCATATGACATGACATTCAGGCCGCAAAACAATTAGTGAACTCAAACCGCAGAAATAAATTTCCATCAATGCAAGATGAGAGCTTTATGATTTTATTACCTTGGCAACCCATTTGTCCTTAAGCGCATTTAATTGTCTCTGCTGTCGCTGACACCAATTGACTTTCTAAAGCTAATTAATAGAGGGCCCTAAGTCGATGAAGCAGGGACTTAATTTCCGTTAAGGGGGGTGGGAGGGGAGAGTGCTTTGAGAGATAAGGTTCGACTTGGAGTGCATTAATTTTGTGTTCAATATATCAAAAATTTAAACCCACACACACGCATAAACTTTAACAGAGCAGAGCAGAGCAATTTGTTTCGCCACGAGTAATTTGTCTTCAAAAAGCAAATGTTTTGCAATTTGTTAACAAGAACATTTTTCGCTTTACTTTTCTTTTTTTTTTTGTAGCTTCTCTTGTTTGCCCAGGCTGGGTTTTGGTTGTGCTTGTTTACATTGTTTGAAGCCGAAAAACCGCCCTATTTCTTTGCCAGAAACCGAAAGGCAAATGAAAATTGTACACAAATGCTGGCCTAAGTGATAAGAAGGCAAATGTTTGTCCCTCGCTCTGTTGCTGTTGCTTATAATAAATGATTTTTTTTTTGGCAAAAATTGAAAGTAAATGCGTATATTGGATGGGTAAAATATGTACAAATTATGCTAAGCAAAAACTTTAACTGTTGGGTCTGAGTAAATAAACATTTGGAGAGACGAAGTTCCCTTTTGACTTTACTTAAGTAATGGATTGCTAGTTGAGGTTATTATTATGTTGTTTCAGCAAAAAGGAAACTAGGTTGAGGGTTTAATTCTAGCAACTGCACGTGTGACTCCTAAGCCTCAACTAAAATCTGCTTATTGTACATTTTCTGCTTTTCCCTTTGTCCCTCTAAATTCTGATTCAATTCCGGCCCTTAAAAGTAGGCAATGAAAGTTTGCATTTCCCTGAAAGTGCATTAATTACGTTACAAAATCTTGTCAGATAACGCCCAGAGCTTTTTTTCTTTCGCTGCCAAGTGAAGTGTTCATAATGTCACGTCAAATATAAAAGTAGACCCAAAAACTGTCAAACTTAACACTTTGGCTATTAAAAATGGATGGTAATAAAATAAGGAGAGAAAAAAAAGAACCAAACTGAAAGTACGAAAAGGCCACGCCAAGACGAGCCGAAATTAATCAAGCGTGAAAAAAGTGTTTGCAAAGAATCTTGTGCTCGGCCATTTATAATTTTTTTCTTCTTTTCCTCCTTTTTTTTTGCCATTTTGTCCATTTCCATTGGCAGTTTGCTGAACTGCAAAAAGTTGTTGTACTTACAATTAGGCGCACACGACTCAGCAGAAAGCTGTAAACGACAGCTAAAGAAAGCAATTTGGAAATTTAGCAGACTTACAATTGTATTAGGACGACATTTTTAAGGATTTAAGGAACACATCAACTCGTACTTGTTGACCATTTTGCTCTTTTATGTTCAATTATCGGCCAAATACACAACAAGGAAATGAAATTGTCAAAGACAATGGGCGAGGCCAAAGGCATGAAAAGAGCCCGGCAGGCATTCAATTTGGCGAAACAATAAACTGAAATTATGGTCAATGACAGCTGACATTTAAGGCCAACACAAAGAGCCAGGCATTCGAATGGAAAATTTCAATCCTTTTCACAGCAGCTGAAAGTGACAATCAAGTCGAAAATGAAGTTGCCTTAAATTTGCCCATAATTTCAGCAATTTGTGTAAAACTAATGCAGCAGAACCACAAAGAGGACTAACAGGGCAGCATCAACAGCAAAAACTAATAATAAAAATGTTAAAATAAATCTTGGGGCTGTCAGGACAGCCAGTGCGGAGAGGTCCCCACCCCCGCTGCCACTCACTCACTCAGAGCATAGATTTATGCAGCCATTGTGCTGAGGATATGAACAACCCTCTTATATTTTATGCGCATAATGGCCAACTACAACAACACTTACACACACGCACACCCGCACACTACCGAGCTTTGTCCTTTCATAAAAAGGGCGTCTGCTTGGCCTGAGGTTGTTTTTGTTATTTTCTTGTTATTTACACAAAATTGCGCCTGAGGTCATTCAGTTAGCAGTCATTGAAGGTGTTAAAGTTCAAATTGTAATGCATAAAAGCATCAAGCGAGAAGGACACCGGCAGACCCCATGCAAATACTGAATGAAAAAGGAAATTCAAGTTGCCAGAGCTTTTACCCTGAAAAATCAACCATTAAATCCCTTAACGCCAGATCAGAGATTGCGGTTTCTTTTTGTAAATAATATGGAATACGAAGTTAACTCTCGTTCCCAGCTGCCAGGATTTAACACCAATTAAAACATTTCATGCCGCCCACAATTATTGAATTCGAATGCACACGAATGCACACACAACAAAAGATTGCAAAAAACAACCGTGGCACACAGTTTCGCTTTACCATGCCAGAGGGAATTTACTTATTTTCATAAAGAATTTGTTTAATTGTAATTTAGTTACGTTTTGTGCTCACTTTATGATCGGCTTGTGAATGTTTGTAGTACATTTTGTGCTCATAATATAAATCCAGAAAAAATATTGCGTTTTTTCTTTTGGTTCAAAAGTAAATTAATTTTTTATTTAAAGTACCGAAAAAACAAGGTGCACATAATTCGAAACTAGAACAATAGGTGATAACCTTAAATAACAAAAATAAAACAAAGTGAGTTAGAGATTTGGCAGACAAAAGGGCACAAGTGTATCAATGATTCAAAGGGTGAAGTTAAGGAATAACCTAAAGGCATAAAAAAAACTAAAAACTTAAGAAAAAACGTTAGCTACAAGTAAAGGTTGGAATGCAGAGAGCTCGAAAGCTCGGTTGTGAAATGATGCAATCGAAGGCATTGCGATGACCGACGAAACACTAAACAATTGAACTCAACAACTTAATTCGGCCCACAATTTAACAATAAAGGGAGGGAAAGTACTGTTGACGAGTCTGTGGCAGGACATTTGCATCTCTCACCTTAAAACAAAGGGCATCATAAATGCCGAAGAAAAGCCTTATACCATATCACAATAAACATAAAGTGTCTTGTGTTTTTTCCGGATCTTGCAACCGCGTACGCTTTTTATTGTCCAGAACTGCGACCCATTGAGTGATATTGGGATATTGTAAAAGAATTGAAAGAAAGGCGGTAGAGTTTTCAAAACATGTATGAGGTAAAAAAAAGAAACAAGAGAAGGGCAAGTCGGAAAGTCACCAAAGCGATGCCTACACTCATAAAAATCTAGAACGAATAATTTGAGTACGAACGCTCTTGAAAAAAAATCTAGTCGCACTTCAATTTTTTAAAAATTTGCCGATAATTATGTTAAAGTTAAAAAATAAAATGAAATAAAAATAAAAACAAAGGAAAAAAATAAATGCTGCTACGGGGACTTGATCCACATCCACGGTCGAACTGTTGCGGCTGGCCAAATAACAACCGCGCTGGTTCATAAATATGCTTTCGCCGCTGCTTGTAGCTTATCGAGAATAATCGAGTCGGTTAAGCTGCTCGTCCAACTGTGTATGTTGCAGTCAGTCTCGAGGTACCGAGTTCAAGTCCCAGTAAAGTAAGTAAAACTAAAAATTCTTATATGTTATGTGACTAACTCAAAATCAATCAGTGGGTGGCGTGGCTGATGGTGAGTGGCGAGCGGCGCAAGACAAACAACACCACGTCAATCGGACGGGTTGTCCCGGGGTCTCGGTCGTGTCTCTCACACCCAAACCCCCACCCCCTTCAATAATTATTTTTAGTCTTTTATTTTGAGAATTATTCGTACTAGGATCAAGTACTTAAACTCTTGAGTCAAGAATGTCGTTATCAAAAATTCACTCTTGGATCAAGATTATCGCGCTTGGATCAAGAATTTTCACTCTTACCCTACTTTTGAGAACGAATGCTCTTGATTCAAAAGTGAAATTCTCTATTTTTTCTCTGAGTGTAATAAACGTGAGTGTCAAACAAAAAAATTGTGCAAAAAATAAGCTAAACTTTTTTAAAATATTTTGTTTAGTAGTTCAAGTGCCAAACACGAATCTGTGATCGAAAATGGTGTACCAAGTCTATATTTCTAGTAATTTTAGCTTTATAGTAATATGCTTAAAATGCCAATATTGACCCTTTTTGAAGCGTTCTTTTGCTTCCGCTTGGAAATTTAAAGAAAAATACTACTCATTACCTTTGAAATAAACTATCCCAAATAATTCTACGATTTTTATACCCGTTACTCGTAGAGTAAAAAGGGTATACTAAAGTCGTGCAAATGTATGTAACAGGCAGAAGGAATCATTTCTGACCATATAAAGTATATATATTCTTGATCAGCATCAACAGCTGAGTCGATATAGACTTGTCCGTCCGTCCGTCCGTCCGACCGTCCGTCTGTATGGACACCTAGATCTCAGAGATGGTAAGAGATAGAGGTTTGACATGTATGGGACAAATGCTTCTTTTAACTGCACGCAGATCAAGTTTGTTTCAAATTTCGGCCACGCCCAATCCCGCCCCCGCAATTTGGAAAAAACGTTATATATCCTACAGTTTTGAAGATAGACGATTCGTACCTTCTAGAGATAAAAAATGATAAAGATCGGTTGAACGGTTCTCAAGTTATGAGCAAAAAAGTGAACCAAGACCCCCCGATACCCTCCCTAAAAAAATGTTGCATACTTTTCTGATGGTCACCCCAAGGAACGCAGGAACACTGATAAACATGTTTTTTCATGAGTAACGGGTATATCGAAGTCGGTTAGAGCCGACTTTAACTTAAGCTCTCGTTTTTTCTTTTTAAGCGAAAATAAACCGACTTCGAAAATATCCAATGAATCCCAAAAAAGGATAGTGAACTATCCAGTCCAAACGGATACCGAAATCATCCTGCGGATCATCAAAAACTATCCTTTTTTTCTAGGTGCATACAAACTTTTGGTTTTTTGCATCTTTGTCAAAATCTCTGGGATAAGTGGTTTTGGCTGTGTGTTGATTATCAGACAGTTAAGGCGAGGGATTTATATTTATAGCAACACTTTAATCGCCACTTAATTATATATCTTATTCTATGTGATTCTATTCTTTATACGTTGGGCGCCACTTTTGTAATGATAGTTCAGCCAGGATGTTGTTTTGCTTTATTTAGGTCACGTATGAGCGCAAGCTTGGGTCAACACTGGGAGTCTTTCGGCTAGGGCTCGTCGGACGGGGAGGATCTTTTGCTCATGAACGTAACTGGCTATCACACAAGAGAATGTGTTGACCTTGCCTTCGATAGATGTTATACCAAACTAGGAGATACTATTGGGTTTGATGTTATCCCAATTACCCACCCTTCCATGTTAACAATGGTTCCTTCGTTGCATGTTAACCCTAATTCATCACAGATGACGACTCATTTCGATACCCCCATTCTTCTGCTCTAGTTAGACTTGTTCAAATTCATAATTCATTTAATACTTCGATAATTCACAAACTCGGCTTTCATGGTTGCATATATAATAACTCTAGGATGAAAATAATAACAATATGAATATGGATAATAACAAAATTAACTTTCAATTCGAATCATGTTTAGAAATATATGGATAGGGCTTAATATTTCTTGGCCATTAGGCGTTTTATCTTTTAAACAAGCGCTTGGCTATATGTATGCAAGCATGTGGTAACTATGCACTATGGGGAATTTTCCCAAAAATCAGGCATTAATTAATAACTTAAAAACTAAGCAAGATATTGCGGTCTAGTTTTTTGCCTTATGTTAGGTATACCGTTGCTCTATACGTGCTAAAAAGTGGGCGTGGTAGCAATTCAACCCGCCTTTAAAAAAAAATAAATAAAAAAATATTATTTTTTTTACAAGATAAAATTGGTTTTTCTTGCAATTTTGCATAAGAATGAATGTACCATCATTGACGCGTAATAGGAAACATATTTTTCGGCCGCAAACTTTACGGAATATCGGGATTCCTGAAAAAAAAATGCGTCTCATTTATTTTTTTCGATTTCTGCTCTGTTTTTACTGTCATTTCTAACTGCACAATACTAGCACATAAAATTTCGGAGCATTTTTGCCTTATAGAAACTATCTTAAGAACTGCTGCATGGTCAGCTAGTCGTTTTTAACTTATTACGAGCAGCTGTGCTTGCTTCTTCTACCATTTTATCTCCAACAGCTTGATTTCTACGATTTCTAATACGCTTTAGCGTTAATGACCATCGGGAACGACTCTCTGTGTTCATATTCTGCTCAATGGCTTAGAATTGAACTTCTGCGTTCAATTTGTTGCATTATTCGGTTAAATTTTCGCGATTCATCTCCAGAATTGCACAAAATATCCATCCTTTTGTCTTTTGAATATCTTTTATATGCGACTGAAAGACTTTGGCATAACCCTTCTCTAAAGCAATCAAAAATAACATCTTCCCGACTCGTCACATTTTTTCATTTGGCATGCAAGTAGGCATTGGAGAAAATGAGGTTGTGTCCTAAAAAGTGAAATTTTGCAAAGAAATGCGCATAGATGCGGTTGAGCAAAAGTGAATCAGAAGCGGAATTGATAGCTCTAAAAGGTGGTAAAAGTCCCAGCTCTAACAAATCTAAACAAAATTTGGTAGGACTTCGCAAAGTTGAATTTTCTTTCCAATTTTTTTTTGTGAGATGAATCACGAATACCGCCAAATACAGGGACGCCACGACGAATTTCTACAGATCAAAGGCACTAAAACATAGCACATACCTCAACGATTAGATTCAATTAAAAATACTCGACAAAACTTTCTCTTTTCATTAATATTTGGCAATTACAAATTGCAGCAGAAAACACACACTTAACATTGAACTGTCATTCGTTAGCATAACCTGACTTTACCAGCTGCTCACTTAACAGAGCTCTGTTAAATCAAAATTCGTGGTATGTAACATTGAAGACTGATGTATTTGTGGTCTAATGAAACAAAAAAATTTAAGTTTTGAGCACTATTGGAAAAGGGGTTTATGCCTAATATTTGGTAAAATTCCCCATAGTGCTATGCAGTGAAACTTGGGCACATAATCAAGTTATTTATAATTAAATCAAACAGTTAATTCGTGAACGATACCATGTGCTTAACTTCAGCTTTGCTGGTTCTTCTAAGACAAACAAAAATGGGCTTCTTTAGTACTTACAACTTATACGGCGATCCGTGCAGTCAGGCCTGGTGCATTGATGCTGTACCTAATATAATGAAGTGATATTTAAAGCTACTTAAGTGAAGGTTCAATAGGTTGAGCCACGGATTTTCATTTCCAATACTTAATCCACATGCAGCAAAGTTGAAGCTTAGGTGGGTCTTGATCACGTGTAGGGAGGTTAGGGCGAAGAGGCTACGGCAATACTACATCAGCATCCGCAAGGTGAAACTATGTATATGTTTAGCAAAAACCAAATCCAGGAGTAATGTTCCTAGGCCATCCGAATATGCCCAGGGTTTTGCGACTTCCACTGTAGTTGGCTGTCGGCGGCACATCAAAGGCTATGGAAGCACCTGGTCTATATAGCTTTGTTTTACAATTGAACTCATGTAACGCTGTTACTAATATTCACCTGGTCAATATTCAAAGAGTCAGTTGTCACTTAAGGCTTAATCTCAGCCAGAGTCTCGAAGATAAGTATGTGACAGGGAGTCCGAATTGGAGCGTCACTCAATACACACGTACACACATATGTATGCAGAACTTATGCGTGTGCGCTTGTGTTGTAATTGATTCGCCACAGATAAAATTCCTCGCAACAGTTAAGCTGGACTTTATGATGTCACAATAGGGTTGGTAAAACACGTGGATTTATGAGACTTTTTAACCTTCTTGGTCTGATAGCAAACGGAAATGGTCAGAACCACGACGAGAAGTTAGCTTCGATCGCTCTCACATATGTATGCATACATACAGTTATCGATATGTAATCGATAGCAACAGTTATTGAACAACAAGAGACATGGGGTATTCGTGCCACTGTTCCGTATATTTCCATTTCGTTTCGTTCAGCCGTTACAATCTAAAGGACGTTTTACATTTGAGAAAATATGATAATTATCACTAAAGCTCAATTTACACGATCTGATCACCCAGATGGGTTTTGCGTCTGAGTTGCAGTCAGACCGTGTAAAAAGGCGGCTGAGTAGACTACAAGCTACTTAGATGACGGTTCTATTAGGCCTGAGCACTCGGCTGAGGTTACAGTGTGACCTAATTTCAGTGTGCTGGCGTTGCCACCTTCTTTTTGACAATATACATTCGTTATCGAATTTTTTATTAAAATAGCAGTTCACACAACAAAAGCTGAGCCACATCTCGGCCTTCTATTCGGCATCAAAGCCAGTCACGGCTCCTCATTGCTTGCTTAATATTTATATTTTCTTTTGTTTGTTTGTACATTCTTTTTCGCTTTCATAGTTTTTTATCTTGTTTTATTTGAGTATTTATTTTGCTGTTTTTCTTCTTTTATGTAAGCACAGCAGCGTCACAATATTGATATGAACCAGATGATTCCGATCTACTAATGGTTCTGTAACTGGCTCACCTCAGCTTTTCAGGCATGTATGTAAAAGCGAAACTGAGTTAATCAGATGAGTTGAGGTCATATATATACATATTTGGAACCCACTTCAAACTACCGATTACCATAGAAAGATAAAAGCAGAACACGTAACCTGCCATGCACTTAATTAAATTCTAAAAGCTTTTACTTATTAACTAAGTTGCAGCTGACGCCAGCAGCTATCACTATCTATCATCAGCAGACTTTGCTTGAAAATGTTTATTTACTTTCTCTTAAAATTGTAAGTTTTTAAAACTCATTTTTCTTTGCCCTCAGTGTAACGCTCATATGGGCAAACATTTAAGAAAAATTCACACTGTTCCCCAAAACTTGTTCAAGTTGCTTTCCCCATCCTTGTTAAGCGAACCGAATGTTTTCCAAATTGTGAATCTCCAAAGACAATAGACACTTTTGCAAACTCCCAGCACGGCAAATTCAATGCCGATGGCCATTGGCACTTTAGCACTCCCTTTGGTATTGCGTACATAATTTAACTCTCGAGTCTCGAGTCTCTGAGTCTCTTCGAGCTGCCAACTACAAACCAGGTGTGATTAGCCTGGATTCCTTCAACTGGGACACTACTTAGCACCTTCCACATGCCTGAGCATGTGCACATAAATTTGCCATTAAGTGATCTATTATGTGTGTATGGCAAAGTGTGAGACCATTAGACACGCCAGCAACCTAAGCAAACAGGCCTAGTCAAGGGCTCAGGCAGCATCCAGCTGCTGTCGTGTTCAAGTTTAAAGGGATTCGGTGGCGATTAGTGGCTAAGACGCAAAAAGAGTTAAAACTTTTGGCATTAATAAGTCAAGCCATGTTTATTTTTGTGGGTGCCCAAGAAATGATATGCTCCCAGGCCCCGAAGGGTATGCGGTGTGTCCTGCATAATAAAGTCGCAGGCCATCGATTGGGCAAACAATGCGGGTGTGCCCCTATGCAAATGGGCATATTTTGTAGGAAAGAAAGAATTTGCATAACTTGCCAAAAGTGTGTGGCTCAAGTGGGAACTACTCATAGCTGGCGGGCTAATGTACTCCGAGCGCATCACGTGGAGTACCATAGATTTACATTAAGAGTGGCACTGCCAATGCCATACAGATAGCACCATTTATATTCATGCCGCCATGTGCATAAATATAATTCGTTCCACTTCTGCCCCAGGAATACATCGATTTATGCCGTGCACGTGCAGGGATTCTGCTGGCGTCTTGCCCCTCGCTTATTGGCATTTGTTGCACTTTATAAAATCCGCTTAACGCTGCCAACTCAATAAATGCAATCAAAGTGGAAATGCATCACCATTAAGCGTGGACCGCAGGAGAGGTTTGTGCGATTGAAATATCAATTATTACATGCCACACGGTGAAAGGCCAGGCTCAACTTAAATGCCGCTTAATTGTGTTGCATGCCACGGGGAGATAAAGAGAGTACGGGCTTATGACATGCTACGGGAGAACTAAATGGAATCGTAAAAAATAATGATAACACTGGCAATTGATGTCTGTGTAATTGTGCGTTGAACTTAGCTTTGCAATTGAGTGAGCACTCGCTTAGGAAATTTGTATAGCCTACTTATGAGCGTATTTCGAGCTGAAATTGAAATTGTTTATTTATTTTAGCGCAAAATATGCTCTCCCTCTTGTGCTTGTTTTATTTTTCAATTTATCTTTATTCAGCGGATCTTCTTTCAATTTGGCTCCGGCCATTGTTCGCTCACAACAACGAAATCAATTTGTCATAATTATATACAAGACACAATGAGGATGAATTCATAAATATTCCATATACTTTTACACTTTCTACTTAATCAGCGCATTTAATAACTGCCACGCGCAGTACCAGAGAATTCAATAAAATATCGTATCGTCAATCACAAAAAGAAGACGACGGCGGCAGCAGACAGGCAACCCTACACAAAGCCCATGCCGCCACTTGACGGTTATTATTCAAAAAAAAAAGAAGGAAGGAGGATGCCGCCTGTCACGGTCGCCAAATGTCACGCGCACGCTTCGAGTGGCTGGCGAAGTCTCATTCTCATTGTCTCTGCCCAACCCTATTGCAGGTGCAGTGTTAATGCCCAACGAGGCCAAAGGCAACAGAGCTGAGCTTAAGCGTATTATCCCCTTTTCCAGAATGCAATGACAAAATGAGCAAAAACTCGTTAAGAGTTAAGCAAATTTATGATGTTTCCTCTTTTAAATGCTTTATTAAAAGACACAGGGACCAGAGAGCTTATGAAATATGCTCATGCCATTTGCAAAAATTCAGCAGAAAAGGGAAAACTTTCACTCACACACACACACATACACATCGCATTAAAAATGAGTTTTTAGCTCGACTGGAATTTACGGCTGCCCCAAAAAAAAAAGAAAACCCCGAACTGAAGAGAACCGGTTATAAACACTTTGCCGCTGTTCGTTGTAAAGTTTTTATGGCCCCGTTATTTAATTTATGGTTAAAATACATTTCAACAACAATATGCCAAAGCAAAGAGTGGGCGCACCTGTTACACAGCAAAAGCAACAACAACAACTACAACAAGGGGAACAACAATGGCAATTAGACGACGCCCCACATCAAGTATTTTGGAGCCGAAAAACAGCGACCGAAAAACTTTTTGAAGGGGGTTTTAAGTAAAAGACAATCAGGAGTGGTTACAAAGTGGATGTATACCATATTGTGACCATTATTTGAATAGGGAAGACTTGAAAAAGAAACATCTTAAACAAAGTAAGGTTCGAAGAAGTCTGAGGTGTGGTATCAAGGCTGCAAGCCGGACCTTTGAACCTAACCCTTATATGGATCCCGTCCAATGGGAAAATCTTATACATATCATGACATACTATCGACCCACAGCCAAAACTGCTTTTCTAGAGATCTTAGAATTGGCATAGACCCTCGGTTAGTTATGCTGGCGCGCACTAGAAAGAAAACTTTGGAAAATTTGTTCGCGAAGTGGATGAAAAGGCCGAAGAAAAGTATGGGCAGAAATAAAGGCAGTGGCGCTCACAAAATATGGTGGACTAAGCTGTTTTGCTAAAGCGCCCCATACACCATGCTAATTTTTGCGCAGCACGCTCATATCTTACTACCACACCTTAGCGTTTGGCGCAAAACTTGGTATGGTGTATTCGGCAGTTAAGAGCATGATAGAGAGTGAGCATAAGATACACATCAATATTGTATGAGGGTTGCTAGGCTCGTACGCTGAGGTACATTCACAAGTATTCTCACACTAACTTTTCTTTTTTAAAAGCGAAAAGGGTCGATTTTTTGACATTTTTTCGTGATGTACATTCTTATGCCTTTTTTCAAGTCGCTTAACTGTATGTAACCCCTTACAAATGGCGAAAATTCCCCCTGCCGACTGATTTTTTCTTTTTCCCACAAATATCTAAATTTGACACAGAAAAAAAAAACAGAATTGACTCGTTGTTCATTTCGTTTCCATAGAAGTGTACCCGTTCGAACACAATTTTCATTAAGAAATTTTGTTTAAACAGGGAATCAAACCGAAACGATTTTCGGTTCCGGTTCCGGTACGTACCGAAACTAACATTTCGGTAAAAGGTTCTGTTTTGGTTCTGCTACTGTTTCGGATTTCGGTTCCGGTTCCTGTAACCTTTTGTTTCGGTAACGTACCGGTACGTACCGGTATGAACCGGTAAAACTAACAGAAATTTTAAAACTTAAGTCCTATCAAAGTGGGTAAGCAACAGTACACATGTATGTGTACATAAATTATCAATTTTCTAAAATAAAAACTTAAACTTCTTTCAAATTAGCTACAAAGAAGGTAACTTAATGATTAATTCTTAGAAGCATGATAGCGGTCAATGTATTTCCGTCCATCTGATTTATTAGCGGATTTATAATAAACTTTACGCCGGAAAATAAATGTTCTGCGCAGCTAGAATAGCTTTTGATAGTTCATACAATTCTGGAAACTTTGTCAAATTTTCTGACCACCATTTAAGTACATTATCTTTATTTTTTAAACGTTGTAACCCAGGAAAACCTTGATCAAGCATCATACGTTTAACTGACTTGTGAAAATACTAAACTATTTGTATTGTCCTGATTCTTTTCTTAGAAATTCATATATAAATCGACTTCATCTCCACTTTCAGACAAATTAGTTGGGTCAGAGCTGCTTTCCTTATTTAGTTTCGATTGAACAAAAGTGGATAAAATCAGGGACCGTAACTGTTATAAGTTTTATAATAAAAATTGAGACTTAACAGTTATTTCATAACTTTAAAAATAAAAACTTTTTTTAACTGTTATTTTATAATTTTTATATAAAAGTTTGTAAATAACAGTTATTTTTAACTTTTATTCAAAAAGTTGATTTTAAGTGTTATTTGTCAACGTTTATTTTAAAAGTCAAAAATAACTGTTATTTTGCAACGTTTATTTTAAAAGTTGAAAATAAACGTTGATTTGCAATATTGGCCAAGTTATTTAAGCTATCGGGACATAAAGTTGCATAGGCACTTACCTTAAGTCCTTCTACCACCATGCTAACTTTGGTTCAGATCGGACTACTGTAGCATATGTCTGTAGTTCAAATCTGCAAGAGTGATTCCGGCTTCGTATGATTACCGGTAAAAATAATGATTTTTATGATGCCACGTTACTTGTTCATTCTCATGTGTAAAATTGTAATGGTTTTGGTGCCCAGTATTAATCTGCATTGTGTGGATCGTACGATTATTTTCGTAGCACCAGTAAATATATGAAATAATTAAATAATATTGGGAATGAATACTTTTAGGGGCATCGAAGTTAACTAACAAGTATTTTATGAATTTCGGGGGACCCATACAAAGTTAAAGTGTGCAAAAGTGGAGTACGCGACTTTCTTTACAGCCCTGTGTAAGTTTTGTTTTTCTTTTGTAAGATTTTAAATTAAGAAAATAAAGGAAAATCAAGTATGAAATCGCTGAAGCCCGTCAGTAATATTACTCTGTACGTGCAGTAGCAGCTTAAACCAGCCCTGCTGCCTTGCTGCCGTAGCGCACATTCCTTGGCTCATAACTTGATTATGGTTTAGTCGATCTTTTTCATTCCTTCGCAGATCGGACGGAGCCATGTCCGTCTGGCATAATGAAGATTAATAGAAGTATTACACCAAACTTAAATGCCAATTAAGATGGAAATTCCTTAAGAAACTGCTTTTAAATACCACAAATAACTGCATTACTATGATTTTCATCTTAACGAACCACTTTAAAATAGCGCAAGGGCGAAGAGAATGGCCCAGAGCATACAGAATGTTTTATTTATTTGCGAATAGAAAATACCAAAACGGAACCAATTTAGTAAAGATGCAAAGATATCATCAGGTTCACTATTTTCGCTTGCAACTAAGTACAGAAACCAGCAGCATTTGATTGATATAACAATTTTTATAATGCTACGATAATGGTTTATACTCATGTGTAAAATTGTAATGTTTTCGGTGCTCATTAGTAATCTTACTTCAGTGTTGAATTCTCTAGATCGTATTCAAGTTCTAGTATTATTAGTACATCAAGGGTCATCTAAGGAGTTAAATTGTCCTTCGATGGTACCTAAGAACTCGCCTTCTTAATTTTGATTAATTGTAGTGTACCGGTGTGCAGTCGAATTACTCTGGCTCTTTCAAGGAAAGAGTTTGGTCTCCTTTCAATTGGTGGAAATATACTGAATCAGGAAACCGGTGTACAGTCAGGAGGAGTAGCGCACTCTCGCTATGCTCAGTTCTAGCTCGCCGGATTGTCGGGGTTCTTACTCGCCTGAACTGTACGGTTGCACACTAACACATTAATAAGTGCGCGGTTACTATACCTAAATCGAAGTTAAAAAGGAAATATAAAGGATGTTTTGAAAACCATTAACTGGGCGCCGACACGCCTATTTAAATCCACTGAAATTCTATTCACCGAGGGAACTCAGATGTTAGTCGTCCCTCTTCTTTACCCACCCTTCCATGACAATACTATGATTCTTGGTATCGTCCCATTGCAAAGATTCAAAACTCTTCACCACATTTTCCTATAAGATTTCAGCATGAGTACTTGACAGACACAAAAGGTTTAGGTATTCATTTCACAACTAATATATTCATTTCCAATTCATATTGATCCAAGGCTTCATTTCTTAAGACAGATAATAGGAACTCAGTAGATAAGTACAATAATTATACAAAATAAAGTTTCAATTTAAGATCAGTAAGGTAGCCATTGTATAAAATGATAAATTGGTAATAAGTCGAATATTATATATATATACGTATAAATAAACTCAAATTACTGAGGTTTTAAAACAGTTAGCATGTACTCACAATACCTTCATAATAATTACTCATCGTCGTATCGTTGGGCCCAAGATAAAGATGACAAGTGTAAAGGCTGTTAATCAAATTAAGAATTCATAAATATATATACCGACTCGAAATTCCATTGGCTACCAAACTCATACATTTCAGACTTATATATTAACAAAACTTTTAATAGATTTTCAACCACGGTTGTTGAATATTAACATCAGCAGCAAGAATATTACTTTACAAAGAGAATAAATGAATAATGAGCTTTGCAACAGCTGAGAACTTCATTATCTTGATCTTGAACTTGAAAATTTTAAATCAAAACAAATCTCCGAAAACTGCAATGATAAGGTGCGTGTGCATTAGGCGGGCTTGATACTCAGATCATTTACAGTGGCGCCAGTTCAATAAAATATAGCCGCATGTATGAGTGAGGTAATGATCGCCTCGTGGCGACAGAGTAGTTACGCAACGATATTCTGATCACTTAGAAGACGGTGCAGGTTAGATTCGTCCAAGGTAGTTAGAAGCATGTGGATCTTGACTGCCTCGGTGGTGAATGATGTCTTCTAGAAGGCTCGTCTGTCCAGTTTGTACACAAGCAATTCCACGTGCACTAGAGCTTAAGCCGAGTGATATTAGGGCGTTTTCATAAAAGGCAGTATCGCCACCTGACCAACGTAGCCGTGTTGCAGCCACCACAAGAGGATTGAAATGCTCTCCTCGTCCCGCAGGACCCAGATGAGGATTCTAATAAAGAGCTACATTAGAATCGAACAATTCACTCATTCTTTCTTTTACCTTTGATCACACAACAAATCACTAGCACTTTTTTTTTTTAGACGGTTAGGTGCCGAAATAGAGACTTTTAACTCGCTTTTTAATTATTGGATACTTTAACTGGACTAGGTTAGTTAACCTTTAACAGTATTTTAATTCCACCACCATAAATACGTCTGCTTCCTTGTAAAATACTTTCTCGAATAATTTCACGTGTACCAACAGCGTGGGTATACGTCGACCAGAGTAAAGCTTTGGCCTTCTTCCTCTTGATGTAACTGGACAATGGTCTGATCGCTAGCCTACGTGGCTTGACCGCATTGGTCAGTGCAATTGTAGCTTAAGCGGGGGTGGTTTGAAAAGTTTCCCATTTAGAAAATTTCCCTTTATTTTATGAACGGACACTACATAATTTAAAGAAAATGGTTTGCTTAAGCAGCAATATAAAGATTTGGGGATCAACTTGGACCGCGGTTGTTATGACAATCAATTAATGTACCGCCATAATTACCATGGATGACCAATAGTAAATAACTTAGTGAAGATTATAAAGAATGTTTCAAAAAACTTTCCGTGCCTCACAAATCGTTAAATAGCGGAAAAATACCAAAGAGGATCAAGAAATATAATAATGTCAATCAAACTTTGCTCACAATCAAATGTGGAAAATCATGCCAAAATCAATGGAAAAGCGCATTTCGCAGCTGGGGGATCTCCATGGTAATAACACCGCTAAATATTTAAGACCCTGGTTTTCAACACCACAAATGACTACATATCCATGATTTTGACAATAAAAAAACCCCTAACCATGGATGACCAGTGGTGAAGAACATAGATAAAGCATGAAGAATGTCTCAGTTCTACCATTTATGCGGGTAATTTAGCGCAAGAGCATGGCATATGTTGTCCATAAGCCTTATTCAATAATATTTGCAAACGTCATTTACTATGGGTGACGCAAATTCAGACACTTTCTGATATACTTATATACTTCCTTTGATATGTGCTCATTGGTCATCCATGGTATTTATCGCTGTTCACTATACTACACAGTAACCTTAATATCGACAAAACCATAATCAAGTTATGAGCCAAGGAATGTGCGCTACGGCAGCAAGGCAGCAAGGCTGGTTTAAGCTGCTACTGCACGTACAGAGTAATATTACTGACGGGCTTCAGCGATTTCATACTTGATTTTCCTTTATTTTCTTAATTTAAAATCTTACAAAAGAAAAACAAAACTTACACAGGGCTGTGAAGAAAGTCGCGTACTCCACTTTTGCACACTTTAACTTTGTATGGGTCCCCCGAAATTCATAAAATACTTGTTAGTTAACTTCGATGCCCCTAAAAGTATTCATTCCCAATATTATTTAATTATTTCATATATTTACTGGTGCTACGAAAATAATCGTACGATCCACACAATGCAGATTAATACTGGGCACCAAAACCATTACAATTTTACACATGAGAATGAACAAGTAACGTGGCATCATAAAAATGATTATTTTTACCGGTAATCATACGAAGCCGGAATCACTCTTGCAGATTTGAACTACAGACATATGCTACAGTAGTCCGATCTGAACCAAAGTTAGCATGGTGGTAGAAGGACTTAAGGTAAGTGCCTATGCAACTTTATGTCCCGATAGCTTAAATAACTTGGCCAATATTGCAAATCAACGTTTATTTTCAACTTTTAAAATAAACGTTGCAAAATAACAGTTATTTTTGACTTTTAAAATAAACGTTGACAAATAACAATTAAAATCAACTTTTTTGAATAAAAGTTAAAAATAACTGTTATTTACAAACTTTTATATAAAAATTATAAAATAACAGTTAAAAAAAGTTTTTATTTTTAAAGTTATGAATAAAAGTTAATGTCCTAATTTCATAGTGCTTGTAAAGACTTGAAAAATGGTACATTTTTCGTATTTGTAGCTCACTCCCTTCACCGTGATTTTTTTGGTTAAAGTTTAATATCATAACAGTTATTTTCGGTCCCTGGATAAAATTCTTGAAAATATACATATCAGTCGAAGTACTTTTCTGTTCAGAGGTTAGACCGACATTATAACGAGAGTCTAAGAAAATACCACATAGGAATGCATTACTTTCAAAGGTACTGGTTTCGTGATTTTGTATTTCACTGAACAAAAGTTTTGCTAAGCCAAAAACCTTTTTTATTTGAAGTTAACTATATAGCCAAACTGCGTAAAAATTCGCCAAATCTAACTGCTCGTTTCGCAGTCTAATGGTTGTACTCAGAACCATAACCGTACCGGTACAACGTTTAGGTTCTTTTCGGTCTTTTCGGTTCTCGGATACCAGTATACAAGAAATTAAGAATATTGGTTCCGGTTCTGAGTTTCAATCGGTTCTTTTCGGTATACGGTTCCGGTTCCGGTTTGATTCCCTGGCTATAAATATTTGGTACCTCATACGAATTCCGAATATTTTATTAAGAATAAATTTTGAGGAAAACAAAATACAGATGGAAAAATAAGGAAACGATACTTAGGAAATCAAAATCAGAAAAACATGCAGATTTCAAAAATGAGGTCAAATCTGGTTCATAAATCTTAGAAAAACGTAGATTTAATTTTTCTGATTCCGGTTTAATTGTACTTTCACATAGTTAAATGAATTTTTTTTTCATTTTGCTAATCTTGGTTGCCGTGGTCGATTGATAAAACAAAGTGGAAAAGGAGAACAAGCCGCATTCTCATTTTCCGAATTTAAGACAGCAGCAATCGGCATCAATCTATAGACCCAAGAGTTCCAACATTTTAACCATATTATGTCTGTTATCATTGGCACAGGAGTACACATATGTAGTTACTGTACAACACCTTAATTTTTTTCCCACATTGCTTGTCATTTGTTTCAATAACACACGTGCTTATGTTTTTGTTTTAATCGAGGCATGGCACAGATGAACAGAGGAATTGTTCATTCCTCTATTTCATGAACTTTTAAGATCACAGAGGCGTAATTTGCACAAATCGCTCACGAAAACATTGCCAGCAGCCCTTTTCTGCACACACACACACATGAGCCTGAGATGAAGAGGGTAAAGATTTGGGTTAGCTGTATTGCCCCTTTCCCGTTCGCCTTCTTTGTTTCTGTGGATTAGCATTAGTCCGAATTAAATATACAGCCGATTTTAGTGAATAAATTCATATTTTTCTAATCCGTTTCTTAAATATTTACCATCGAAACTTAAACTGTTAGATGAAAACCCGAAGTGACCCGTATATTTGTTTTTGTACTGAGAACAATATTTGAATTGAACAGCTTTAAACGTATCCTTCCACGTCCTAATGTTCTAGCAAACAAAACGTTTGCTTTATTTGTTTTTCGAAGTCGATATTTCCCGAATATTGGAAGAAAAAACTTGACTGAAATAATGGAACGATATATGGTACAAGTTCTTTCCATACACAAACACAGATCAAAGAGTCTCGAAACGATTTACAATAGCTTTAAATCATTGAAATATTAATTTCCGATGATCAGCACGACGATTTTTTGGGTACCTTAGGATCGAATAACTATATATATCTGTATCAATCATTTGGAAATGATGTTTCAGTGGGAAAAACTGTTTGATTTTAAAAATTTTTATTCTCTAACTGATTTGATTTGAATAGTGTATGCTCTCAAATAGTTGTTAAAAATATCCTATAAGTAGTAAAATATTAAGTTGTCATGGGACCCATTGGTCGGAAAATGAATTTTAGTAAGAAAAATTGGTTAATTTTCAGACTTAGTCTACTGAAACTTTGTACTTACGAACTGTATAGAAATTTTAACATAAACATATTCTATAGATACCATAGGACCGATCGATTATTTTTGAGGTTAAGTGAGAGATACATTTTGTTTTCACTGTTAACGTTCTGAAAATCAACAGTTATGCTTATTATATGCTTTCAAACAGAGCTGCAAAGCTTAGATAGAAGTCCGATGGCTATATCTTATTGAAACACAGGTCGAGTGAGTTAACTTTTATTAAGAATATCTCCTCCGTTTCCAACCCTTAATTTCTATCCTAAACTAAAGCAGTATTTGTATGATACATGAGTGTGTATAAATAGTATGCGTTAGTCTATAGGGTAGTTTTTCACACAATGCACGTCAAATGGTTTCACGACTAGTCGACACTTTTGAATGGTGTCTCGGATATCCTGTTGCGAGCGATCCTTGTCAGTGTCGCTATTAATATTTAATGCTATAACATAAAGTGACATTGGCTAAGTTAACTAAATATGACTTTAGACTACATGAGGGCCGAGTCGAATATGATGTTCAAGTTTGAACATTCTCCGGGGGCCTTAAATGCGACAGCCACTTAACCAGCTTCTGTCTCTAACTCAACGTCAGGATCGTGGTCGAGTCTTATGTTCAAGTTTGAAAATTAATAAAGGTCATAGGGTTCCTTTTTTCGGATGCGGTTTCGGTTAAAAGTTTTAACGTGTTTTTAGAGGTTACGGTTTCTGTAGATGCAACAAACCTTCTATTAAAAACCTTTTTACTACACATTGTTATGCTCTTCAGAAATACACTTTTATCCTAATTTACATCCTTATCCCAAAATTATGCCCCTCTAAGTGCGCCCTTGACTGTTGGCTTGTATGTGTGCTTCAACCTTTTTTGCGTCCACTTATTAGATGAAAAATGCGTTTCTCTTTCCAACTTTTTTTTTTTTTGCAAATTTTTCACATATGTAATTAATTGTTAACAATTTATTAACAACTGCTTAACAATATTGAAGTGGTAGCATTTCGGGTTGGCGTAATTGATAAAGGTTGGCAAATTTTTGAATCAACTTCAGCCCCAACAACAGCCCCAGATGTTTGATGTTGAGAATGTCAACGAGCGCGTTTTACAGCAGCAATAACAACTCAACCGGCTCTCTACCCGCTCACCCATACATATAAAGATGTCAACTGCACATGCAATATGCCAGCAAAAAGTTTTGTTGTGCTGGCTTCAACAAATAAAATTTAATAAACGCCACATAAGCTTTCCTTCATATTAAATCCCCATTTTCCCCTTTCCTTTGCCCCAAAGCTAAATGTACGACATCAAGAGCAAAGCAGCCGAAACTTGACTTTGATGCACGACAAAATTAAAACAAAATTCAATAAAGTTTGTTTTCTGGAATTTCATATGACAGACATCGCAGAAAATGTGAAGCAATAATAATCCTTTATAGACTAACAAAATCAGAAAGTCAGGGACAGGATAATCCGAAAATAGAAACAATAAGACGCACAAATACACTTGAGCAAATAAAAGTGAATAAAATTCAATTTGTGAAGAAATTTCAATAAGGAATTTTATGAAAATTGGAAAAAATGAAATAGTTATGATATATAGGTGGAAATCCATGGTAGGCAGTGGTCGGCAAAGTTAGCAGAGCAGTTGCCACTGGCTACTGAGAAAATATTGGTTGGGAAAGCGAACAGTGGACAGTAGTAGAGATTCTTTAATTTCTCATCTACTCCCCATATATATATATATATATTTATATCTCCCATGTCCTTACAAACTTTTATTCCTTACCAAGAGTGTGTTTAAGTGCAGAGTTCTCTCCCAGCCAAAGTAAGATAAATAATAATAAAAAAACATCAACAATTCTGTGTTCCCACTTGAGAGCAATTGCTCGAAGGAGTCGGGAATGAAATTTCGGTATTTTATTGTGCGTTCTGCGATTTATGTTATGTTATTATTGATTTCGCACAGCACGAATAAACTGCGTCTGTGTGTGTGTGTGTGTGTCTGTGTGCACGAATTCAATTGATTCAAGCAATTTAATATTCATTTGTGCGTGTAAATCAGATTTTGCACATGCAAATACCCGAAATCGAAATCATAATTGAGAATGGGAAAATGGAGGGGAGGTAGCAGCTTGTTCTATAATCAGAGCGCACATAATTTGATAATTTTTATTTGGAAATGAGTTAACTGATTGTCAGAGAGAGAGAGAGACTCATTCTTTGACATATTAGAACACAATTTAATTTCAGAGAATTATTAATCAATTTCATGCTTGCCTGGCTCTGCCTCTGGCTTTGGGTAATCAGTGTAAGCCTAATTTGATTGTGATTTATGACATACCTACTAACCCTGACATGACATGGAGGAGTTGGCATTGGTGGCCTGGTGGCTGTGGTTGCCTTGCAATAAATTGCAATTATCAGCGTATTCATAATGCATAATTCATTTTGCAGTCAACAGTGTCAATTAACAGAGCCATGTTAATTGCTCAGCAGCTGTGTTTAGTGAGCTCTGTGAGCTTAACAGAACAGCAAATTATTAAAGACAAAACCATTTGCCACATTAATATGCAAGTAATCAGTCAGCCCGCCAGCTTTATGCTTTTGCTAGTTATTACTTATACGCCACGTTATCATTGCTTATTGAAAATTATGACCCTGACTCGGTATGAAGCTTTATTTCTCTCTTTTGTGTGCGTGTTTATGTCTATGTGTCCGTTCTGGCAATTTATGCGACACTAAAACTTCCACTAATTTCTCATGCCCCCGTTCTGGTCCGGATCTTGGGGGATTCTGTTCCTGACTCTGCTTTCGCTTTGTGTAAGTTGTATTTTGTGTTTCCGCTCTTTGTGTACACAGCGGGCGATGATAGCTAACATTTATTTTTGGCCTTATTTATTTGACTGTATTAAATGTCCTGCTTTTGGTATTGAGGCGACTAATACAACATTGAATTGGGATTAGAGATAACACTTCAAGAAGGTTACGCAATATTTAGGGGGAATTTGTTATGTCATTTTACTGT